>OX637649.1:5125378-5725378 GCA_951802225.1 Euspilapteryx auroguttella | reverse complement strand
GTAAGTGATTTCTGTGAATGGCTTTTATAGAAGAATTAATGGCTACAAATATTATTATGCAAAATGGAAAAATATTTTAAAAATCAGTCCGTAAAATGCAACAAAGGTCCTTTTTGGCTCGTTTTTAATCCCTTTTGGGCAAAAAATATCAGAATAATTAAAAATGTTCGCAGGCTTTGTGAAGCCATTACGCGGGCCGACACGGCTGCGTAAGATTGACAATGGAGCCACTGGCTCGGAAGGGAATAGCTTATCTTTACTGCATTGTCTCGTGTTACATGAAACGTGGCCCGGAGGCCTCGAACGATCAGCCTCTAGATGATATAAAGCTAGTAGTTTTGTGACCTTGCTAATCACCACTAATAAAAATATTAAAATAAGTAAAAAAATATACAAGTTTAAAAAAATATATAAATTTAATTTTTACAGTGTAAATCTTATCAGTATTTGATACGATATTGATATTTGATACCTATAGTAAGTAAGGTTAGGTACAGGCCCAATATTGTATTTTTATGTAAAAGGACCGTCCCTATGATTCCGTATATTGTCGCACGCACTACACGGTAGATAACATAGGTACTAACAACAACGCCAATACTGCTTATCTATACCAATATTATAAAGAGGAAAGATTTGTTTGTTTGTTTGTTTGTAACGAATAGGCTCCGGAAATACTGAACCGATTTGAAAAATTCTTTCACTGGTAGGAAGCTACATTAACCCCGAGTGTCATAGGCTATATTAGATTTTCAAAAAAATTAGGGATCCTTACCTAAACTCAAATAATATAACCCAAGGTGCAATATTTTTTCCGTTGTTTACATATTTTGACAGGTGGTTTGTTGTTGTTGTTTGTTTTTTATTCGGCCATTCTGGGCAGTCAAAAGAACATAGTCTATAGAGCCAAGTCTTTTGTAGTATCTTATATTCTATGGCGTAACGAAGTAAGCCGGGAAAGCTCGTTAATAAATAAGACAACAAGAAATATATCAGAAAAAAAAACTTCAGTTGGTTGCTTCTACGCGTAGGATAGGAATCAATTTTATAAATTTGGAATAAAAATTTAAAACACATACCTAGGTAATACCTAATTATTATTGGAATAACAATTCCGTCACCTAAAAGTCCTTATAGTACACCCAGTCATCCAATCAAGTGATACCAATAAGCTGGTTTGCACGTTGGAACGAAAACAAAGCGAAAGCATATTCGCATCACTTCGTGTATTCTTCGGTTTAAACCTGATTTCATTGTTTAATTACTTTTGAAAGTTACCCAATTTTCTTCGGAAAAATAAACAACCGTTTATCCCTTGGGGTGGGGAAGTGAAACTTTGGTTCGACAGTCATTACGGTGTCAAATTATAACACCACATCACTGCCGGGGACGGAAAAAGTGCGATTTGTTTTTATAGCGTGACCTAAAAGTTTTGATGTTGGGCCGGGACTTTCATTTCCCAGTTTATATCCGGTTTACCATGAATTTCTAAAACGTTTCCTATGACCCGAGACGAGACGCTTTGACCAACACAAGATTGCTTCTGAATCGTAAATAAGTATGCGCTTTCTTGTTGATTTGAAAAATATTGACATTCTCGTTTGTAAAATGTTTAATTGTTGTTATCTGCACCATTTTTACGTGGGTATGTTTTTCTACAGCAGCTATTTTCTAGTGCGGCTAAATCAACTGCTTATAGAAGAACTTTAAGCATAATGAGGGGAGTATAAAAAAATATTTGGTCGGTACAGTAATGCAACACTTGTTCTTAATAAATAGAAAAGCCATTTTTTCTTATTTTAAAGTAAAACTTATCTTTTTGTTAAGTCTTTTGTTAGTTTTTCTAAAGCTAAGCAAGCAAGCGTAGCATCATATTTGTATACTGAGGTTTGAACCGGCTCCTGTTTTAAAGTCTTAAAAGGTAAACAAAGTAACTCTCAAGACGCTACCGAGATCAAGCGCTCGGAGCTAAGGAAACCTTAAACTTGGATTCCATAAAATATTTTTAAAAATGGAACCTGCACAATATTTCAGACTTCAAATCTCAATAAATCGCCTAGGCGTGGTAACGAGCTCACTGCGGCATAGTCTCTGCGGATACGTATTTTATTGGATTCACTGAAACGTTTTCCAGGTCCGAGGGATTATTTACGAGCGTCTGCGTTTCTGCTGCAGAAATGCAGATGGACGGATGTTACAGATGTGTAGGTGCGCCGGCAAGCCAGACCGCACCTTAATACTGTGCGGCCGCCCCGCAGAGGAATGGCTCACTACGTACGTATCTTCCGCTTGTTTATCTTTATTTTCTTGCACAAACTCTTGAGCTATCTAGATTTAACGTTGATAGAGTAGTTACCTTTTTGTGACCGATGTTTGTATAATATTATGAAAACTTTATAATACATTAGCACTTAAGCCTCTTTGCCCATATTCTTACGTGTTAAATTTTAATGATAATTTTGTTACTTTCTGTACCGTTTCGCAATCGAATCAGCGGTGTTTTTCTAACTGGTAAATATGTAGTTAGCTAAACACTACTTATGTTTCCTTTATTAAGATACGTCAATCAGGCAGGACAGGACTTGTAAATCTTCATTAGCCTCGCGTTCAGGTAATCACGTCGGAGACTGTCGCAGGTGGTCACGTGACAAATTGTCCCTTGGAGGCTTCGATACGTCTATTTATACCACGCTAATCACGGATGTGTGGCCTGACAGGCTGCCAATGGAGTGTAAGGATTGTTTAAGGTAAAATTGTAAATTTATAAAATTTAGTACCATTTGTACTATAAATTTAAAAAATAAATAAATATGTAATGTGCTTTAAGCGGACAAAGCCGTCAAAACACTAAGTTTTATGAGGATTTGTAAATCTGTAAAACATTCGATAGCACGATTCTAGCATTATATATAATTGGTTGTTTTAATGGATACTTATATTGCAAACACATTCGATTTCGAATCAACCTACAAATATGTATTGTGTATGAAAATACGGGCATTACCTATTGGAAATGGCCTGAAGCAATTTTATGGAACGCTGCTTCATTTGATATGTTGTTGGGCTAACGGATAGAACACGACCCGGAGCGGGGCCCGGCGCGGCGCGATAAGTGGAGCGGCGGCCATAAGGTGGCCATACATTCGGCAACGCGGGCAAGTCAAATCTATGGTTGCTGCGTAATGTATCGCGCCGCTGAAACTCGCTCCAGCCCCCATATTACAGCCGATTTTGAAATATTGATTTTTGTCCTCTATGCGTTTTTTTGTGTTGACTTTGACAATCTAAAGGACGAAAAACATTATTGCAAATGTGGCCTAATAGTAGCCCAGTTCCAGTTCACGCTTTAATTATAAAGAGTATACTACATTGCTTACGATTTGTGGCGTGTCCGCCACCTCAACTTTACGTCGCACGAATCCGCTGTCGAAAACGCTCCGCTTATGCGACTGCATGACCCTTACATTTCGGAGACAAAAGAAATGGGGCGGAGCCTGCAGCGTCGCGAGCGCATCAAGCCTCGGCGCGCCCCGCAGAGGGATCATAGGCTTTGCACTGACCACACGCACGCTCTTTCTTTTTGTATACTTTTTCGTAATAATTAAGTTTAAAATTTTTTTGTAAATATTATCTTTTTGGCAATTATAGTTCTCATTAAATTCATTCTCTGTTTTTTTTTCAATCTCAAATCAAAAACTAAAATACTAAAACTTAACTTCATTAAATAAAATCTTAAATCTAAATTAAATAAAATTTCCTTTATGTTGGTAGTGGTTTATCCCTCGACCGCTACCACATCTGGTGACTTCCCGACTGTAAAATAAATATATGGTGATAAGAACACCCGAGTGGGTATCCTACAATATTAACTTCGGCGCAGCGACTTGTTTATTAAGGCCGCGGTCAAAGTATCATCAGCGGAGCGGTGAGCGACTTTAAATTTTTCGGTACCATGCCGTGATCGCTTCTCCTCGGCAGTAGGTGCAACTGGTTGCGGCTGTATGGCTTCGTCGTTTGGCACCTCCTTCATCAGGTAAGCTGGCTTTAGCCTATCAACAGAGACGTTTACTGGCTTCCCTTTAACGTCTATCGTGAAGAATTTGGCTTGCCTTTCGATGACCTTATAGGGACCAGAGTACGGTGGTTGTAGTGGTCTCCGTACCATATCTTGGCGTAGAAATACGTGTGAAGTTGTATTCAAGTCTTTCGGAACGTAGAAAGGGGATGACGTATGCCATGTTGTCGGTTGTGGTGTCAGCTTTGCCATGTGTGCTCTTAGCCGGGTCGAGTACTCGGTAAAGTCGCCTGTGGTGTAGTCATTGCTCGGAGATAGGAATTGACCAGGTAGCTGAAGAGGTTCGCCGTATACTAGCTCGGCCGGCGAAGCTTGGAGGTCTTCCTTCCAGGCGCTGCGCATACCAAGTAGAACCAGAGGAAGGGCTTCGATCCAGCTCGAATTGTGGTGGCACCGTATTGCAGATTTCAGCTGTCGGTGCATCCTCTCAACCAGGCCGTTCGCCTGAGGATGGTAGGCTGTCGTATGGAAGTGGCGAGCACCAATCAAAGCAGTGAGGGCCTTGAAGAGGTGGCTCTCGAATTGACGACCACGGTCCGTAGTCACCCGGGCTGGGCAACCGAATCTGGCTATCCAGCCAGACACCAAGGCGGCTGCACAGGTCTCAGCCGTGATGTCCTTGAGCGGGACTGCCTCAGGCCATCGCGTGAATCTGTCGATGACGGTGAGACAGTACCTGAAATCAGAAAGCAGAGGTGATGGTCCAACAATATCTAGGTGAATGTGGGAGAACCTTGAGGTAGGTGTGGGGAAAGGTGAAAGGGGGGTTATCGTGTGACGATAAACTTTGTTAGTTTGGCAATTTACACATTGCCTAGCCCACTCTCTACAGTTTTTACGAATCCCCGGCCAAACAAATCTCTGTGTCACCAGTCGTACTGTAGCTGAACTTCCTGGATGATGCAGATTATGTATGGCGTCGAATGCTTGTTTCCTTAGACTTGGTGTGATGTATGCTCGTGGAGGTTGTGTAGATACATCGCAGTAGACCGATGTGTTGCTATTCATCGCCTGTACCTTTTTGAGTTTCAGGGTAGAACCGTTTCGAAGCAGGCCTTGCAGTTCTGGATCTTCTTCCTGAAGTCGTGCAAGAACCTGATAGTCAATGGCAGCAGTGATTAATGTTTTTTTTTTTATATTTCACACAAGATTCAAAAGAAGTTAAATAAAACAACGCTATATAGATCTTTATAAGCTTGATTCTTGTTGATTATATAAAAATATATCAAAGATTCGTAACTGAGTCGTATTGATCTCTCATATTATAGTTAAAATTTGTGTATAAATAAAATACATATATATTTCTCTTATGTGATAACTTCAACTAAGGTACATAAGAGCCTCTTTCTTTACTATAAAGCTAATTTTATACTTCGATGTGCACAACGCAAGGCCCCAATGCAAACTCCCAGCACAGGTGGTTCGGGTGATTAATCGCGCCACTGAGAACAAAACGGCCAGATATTTATAGTGTCGGGGCAGGCGGTGGCTTGAGGCGTTTGCTCCCTGGGCGATTTTTGATAACATTCTGTAGAGATTTTTAAGAGGTTAATGATCGATATGCTAGCAATGAATCTAGGAGGCTTAAAAACTTACAAAGGTTTTTTTATTTAACGCAAAAGAAAAGTATAGATTGATCAGAATTTTATTAAGTACTTACCTACTTTTAATTTTTAGTTTTTGAAAAAATTATCCTATCCTATATTTATTATTATCTTATTGAAGCTCTTTGCGTTACTTAAAATATTGAAAGAATTCAGTCAAGACATCCCACACAATCTACACAATGCATTAACTTAACCATTAACAGTTTATTCGAATTTTATTTCCTTTAGGATTAAGACACAACAATTAGTTCCGTAGATATTTCGTGAGTAGAGCCTTATTTATAGTCCGCGGTAACGCCGCGCCGGCGGGCGGCGGGCCGGCGACACCCGAGCACTAAGCTCCTTGCTGGAGCCGGAATGTACCCAGATAAGTGATTAAAACAATTAACCTTTCTGTGTTTCGCTGCAGGTATTAACATAATCCAACTACTGTCTCAAGTGTTTCCTGACTGTCAGCTTAACTGAATGCTTTAGGTTCATTTACTCTCTTATTGCCTCAAAGAAAAACTATAGCATATTTACGTAAGTAATTAATTTAAAAAAAGACGGCAGTTAGTTTTTTGGGATTATATTGAAAATAACGTTATTCTTATAGGTATGAATATTTAATAGCAACCTTATAAATTATTTATACTTAGAATCATATTAATGTACAGTCGGAGAACATAAGATGAAACAATTATTTATTTCGAGTAATAAAAAGATTAAATTTATTATCCATAAAGCTAGGTGGTTTCCTGCAATCTCGGCAAAAGGCGAGGATTTAAAACAAATGCCACCGAAAAGCCAAGAGCTATTCCCCCTTATAATAAAGATGCAGCACGTGCTTGCAAAATACATTGGAATCCCTAGAAATATATCAATAAAACAAAAAGAAAAAGGGCTCGAAATCACTTCCAAGTTTTCCATTTGTAAACAAAGTTTGCATGCCCAGATGTGAAAATCCAATAAATAGAAGGGAACGGAGCGCACACCTTGAAGGGGATGAATTTCCCTAAAGTATTAAAACTCTACACTATACTCAGATGAAATAAAAATTCATTGAATACTCTTTTCACTAAAGGGGGACGGTAATCTTTTTATAAAACAAAAACACTATTTTAAAACTCGAGGACATCAGTTGGCTCTACGACCAGAGTGGATTCATTGGCTACATGCTTACATAGTGTATTAAAACCTTGGCAAGCGTATAGACATAAAGGAGCTCTTAACATGTAATAAATGTTTCCTTTACTTCAATAAAGTGGGCTAACTGCACCGGGCGCGGTGGCACTGCAGCTCTCATTGCCTTCATTAACAACAATTTCAACTCGAAAATTGTTTTCCTGCAACGATGGCGTTAATTAAATACTGCCTACTATACTACTTAACATAGTATGAACTATAACTCATTTGTTAAAAAATATTATGAATAGTAGGTACTTAGGTTCATTTACCACTTTTTAACATTTTCTTCATATGAGTCAAAACAACAACCCTCGAATACTTGGAACTTTTTACTTAGTACCATTGCAATGAAATTTTATAGATTTAAAATGTACGTATAATTGTAATATGTTATATAATAAGTTAAGATTAAGAAATTTTAAGGCTTTATTATTGACTAGTGTATAACATGGCGTTAATTCTTCAGAAGTTTTTGGGGAATCAGTTGTTTTGATAATACATAATTCAATAAATGCATGTCTAGGCTAGTTCGCAACTTGTATCTCCAGCAAATTTCAATTTACAAGAAACAGGCTGACATGTCCAATTATTTTCTCTAAACAATATTACTAACCCAAATTAATAAACAAAAGCCTTACCTAAATTGTAGCAGTGGTGTTGAAAATTTAAATAATCCCGCCATCAGTATTCAAATTGAAGGAACTCTCAAAGCAAGAAAATAGCTAATCGAGAGCAGAGCATTCCGCGAGCGCTCCTTGTATCGCTCCCGCGGTGACAATTAAGGCGATGCTAATAACATTTGTTCTGCAACTTCCCAGACCGATGCTATGGGTCCCCGATGTAAGGATCGATCCAGACTAAGCTATTTGATTTGAATTAAATAACAACTTGGTTAAGCTTTTTAAATTGTATTGCACTGACCAATGTTATCACCACAGAGCTCTCAGTTTAGACTTATAAATGGACTAGTGAGTTTAACTGCTCCGTGTCCCAGTTAGCAGTGTGTGGACTCAGAAGAAAGAGAGGAGAGCCTTTTTATGATAAGTGATGTTTTTTTCCCGGTCTGGGCATATTTTTCGTCTCTGTGTGTTTTAGGGCATCCTAGATACTAACAGGTGCGTCCTAGTTAGGGGTTTTGAGTGTGATGCGTTTATTAATTATTAACAACTTTTCTGAGGTTCGAATCAAAGCAAGTTTTACAAATTGCCATTCGGCGATATTTAAACGTTCGTAGACGAAATTTAAAAGAATTTGTCAACGAGCAAAAGCTAAGAATTTAGATGTTATCTAAAAAAAAAAACAAACAATGTATAAATAATAAATATGATTATTATGGTAAGGATTATGGCGATTCCACGTATTGATTAAATAATCTTAAAGTATGAGTAAACCCATAAAATTGCAATTATAATAATCAAAATAATATTTTTAATACTTTAAAACAAGTCTTAAAAAGGAGAAACATTAAAAAACCTATGAATGTTTTTTTTTTTTTTATATATAATTAAGGAAAGAGGCTTTATTAAAATCTATATTTATATTTTTGTAAAACGATTTTTAATTAAAATCGTTCTCCAAATCGGCACCATTCTGCAGTTTTAAGCTGTCTTGCATTCGCGGGGTTAGCTAGCATGAACCTTGTACATGACAGATAATGCATTATGCCAGATTTATATATATTCCACAGTTTGATATGAAAATAAGAACAATTGTATCACTCGCAAGCAACAAAACTGCTTCGGTTCGTGAAACATGGATTTGGAGATACTAGATTCGTTCTAACATGACTTTGCTTTTAGTTATATAAGTAAGTATAATATTTCCATTAGAAACTTTATTGTTCGATATAATTGAAACGGTTAGAGAAACTTTTGTTGTGTTTGCTACATCACGGCGGCGGTGGGACCCGCCAGCTGCCGAGTGTGCCCCGTCAGCTTACTCACGATTTACATAAGATTATTTTAGAATATTTTATTAAGCGCCTATAGAAATAATTTGATTTTGTATCATTGTATTAAACTTTTCCATAACTAAATATGATATATTTATGTAGTCATTTATTTATTTATTAAAACCTTCGAATGTTTATTTGATAAGACTAGAAGCATTTAATTTTAAATTCAGAGGTTTGAATGGACACTTTAGTGTACAAAAATAAATAAACACTATCCCTCTTATTCATAAAAAGTTAAAGAGCATTTTAGTTATTTGACGTATGTCAATTTAGACTGGATGTCACGTATTTACCATACAACAAACCAGAGAAGTAGACCTCCAGTAACGCTACTTAAAATGTACTGTATCTTTATGAATAAGACGGTATAAGTAAGAGTAAGCGATCAGTAATTATCTATATTTTCTGTTAAATTTCTAAGAAATATATAGGATTACTAGAGGCTGCCCCGCGGTATTTCCCGCGCAGATTTCTGATTTTTCCCGTTCCCGTGGGAATTTCGGGAAATCCTTTCTTAGTGCTCACCTACACTCCCTAAGGAACCTACATGCAAATTTTCAGCCCGCTATGCCCAGTAGTTTCGGCTCTGCGTTGTCTGTCAGTCAGTCAGTCAGTCAGTCAGTCAGTCAGTCAGTCAGTCAGTCAGTCAGTCAGTCAGTAACGGAAGAGTTTTATATATATTGATTACTAGAGTTCGTTAGTATGTATTTTGATACAAAAAATAAAACACCTCACTACTTACTAAACTAAATCTACTACTAATCTACTATTACAAATTTTTATCAAGTATTCTTAGATAGCTCCATTTGAGGTACCTATATACTTCACCTAACATCCTTAACAATAGATCGTTAGTTAGCTTTGAGCACGGATTTAGAAAATTGCTGCCGCTTTAAGATCACGTCTTATATTAAAGTTTTAAAGAATGTATTTATCATTTTACTCAATACGAGTATTGTTGTCATAGATTTATAAGTATACATACAACGTATGTTTTAAGACTCTTACATTTATAACAAACTAGTCTACCCGGCGAACTTCGTAGCGCCATACTATGTTGTGCATGTATTATACATATACTTCCTCTTGAATCACCTAAATTTTTCGAAATAACCCGCATTAAAATCTGTTGCATAGATAAAACATACATAGGGACAGACGCGGAAAGCTACTTTGTTTTATATACTATGTATTGTTTGATAATACTATGTATTGTTTGATAATACTATGTATTGTTTGATAATACTATGTATTGTTTGATAATACTATTTATTGTTTGATAATACTACTAGAGGCTGCCCCGCGCTTTCATAAACACAAAAATCAAGTTTTTTCCCGTTCCCATGGGAATTTCGGGAAATCCTTTCTTAGTGCTCACCTACACTCCCTTAAGAACCTACATGCAAAATTTCAGCCCGCTACGCCCAGTAGTTTCGGCTCTGCGTTGTCTGTCAGTCAGTCAGTCAGCCAGCCAGCCAGCCAGCCAGCCAGCCAGCCAGCCAGCCAGCCAGCCAGCCAGCCAGCCAGCCAGCCAGCCAGCCAGCCAGCCAGCCAGCCAGCCAGCCAGCCAGCCAGCCAGCCAGCCAGCCAGCCAGCCAGCCAGCCAGCCAGCCAGCCAGCCAGCCAGCCAGCCAGCCAGCCAGCCAGCCAGCCAGCCAGCCAGCCAGCCAGCCAGCCAGCCAGCCAGCCAGCCAGCCAGCCAGCCAGCCAGCCAGCCAGCCAGCCAGCCAGCCAGCCAGCCAGCCAGCCAGCCAGCCAGCCAGCCAGCCAGCCAGCCAGCCAGCCAGCCAGCCAGCCAGCCAGCCAGCCAGCCAGCCAGCCAGCCAGCCAGCCAGCCAGCCAGCCAGCCAGCCAGCCAGCCAGCCAGCCAGCCAGCCAGCCAGCCAGCCAGCCAGCCAGCCAGCCAGCCAGCCAGCCAGCCAGCCAGCCAGCCAGCCAGCCAGCCAGCCAGCCAGCCAGCCAGCCAGCCAGCCAGCCAGCCAGCCAGCCAGCCAGCCAGCCAGCCAGCCAGCCAGCCAGCCAGCCAGCCAGCCAGCCAGCCAGCCAGCCAGCCAGCCAGCCAGCCAGCCAGCCAGCCAGCCAGCCAGCCAGCCAGCCAGCCAGCCAGCCAGCCAGCCAGCCAGCCAGCCAGCCAGCCAGCCAGCCAGCCAGCCAGCCAGCCAGCCAGCCAGCCAGCCAGCCAGCCAGCCAGCCAGCCAGCCAGCCAGCCAGCCAGCCAGCCAGCCAGCCAGCCAGCCAGCCAGCCAGCCAGCCAGCCAGCCAGCCAGCCAGCCAGCCAGCCAGCCAGCCAGCCAGCCAGCCAGCCAGCCAGCCAGCCAGCCAGCCAGCCAGCCAGCCAGCCAGCCAGCCAGCCAGCCAGCCAGCCAGCCAGCCAGCCAGCCAGCCAGCCAGCCAGCCAGCCAGCCAGCCAGCCAGCCAGCCAGCCAGCCAGCCAGCCAGCCAGCCAGCCAGCCAGCCAGCCAGCCAGCCAGCCAGCCAGCCAGCCAGCCAGCCAGCCAGCCAGCCAGCCAGCCAGCCAGCCAGCCAGCCAGCCAGCCAGCCAGCCAGCCAGCCAGCCAGCCAGCCAGCCAGCCAGCCAGCCAGCCAGCCAGCCAGCCAGCCAGCCAGCCAGCCAGCCAGCCAGCCAGCCAGCCAGCCAGCCAGCCAGCCAGCCAGCCAGCCAGCCAGCCAGCCAGCCAGCCAGCCAGCCAGCCAGCCAGCCAGCCAGCCAGCCAGCCAGCCAGCCAGCCAGCCAGCCAGCCAGCCAGCCAGCCAGCCAGCCAGCCAGCCAGCCAGCCAGCCAGCCAGCCAGCCAGCCAGCCAGCCAGCCAGCCAGCCAGCCAGCCAGCCAGCCAGCCAGCCAGCCAGCCAGCCAGCCAGCCAGCCAGCCAGCCAGCCAGCCAGCCAGCCAGCCAGCCAGCCAGCCAGCCAGCCAGCCAGCCAGCCAGCCAGCCAGCCAGCCAGCCAGCCAGCCAGCCAGCCAGCCAGCCAGCCAGCCAGCCAGCCAGCCAGCCAGCCAGCCAGCCAGCCAGCCAGCCAGCCAGCCAGCCAGCCAGCCAGCCAGCCAGCCAGCCAGCCAGCCAGCCAGTCAGTAACGGAAGAGTTTTATATATATTGATGTATTGTTTGATAATCGAATGCGGTTTCTCGGAGAAGCTCTTAAAGGAGAAACTATCATAAAAAAATTGTTTGTCAAGATGTCTCTAGCAGAATTTCAGCTCGCAGACTACTCAAATTTAACACGTAACGTTTAGTTTACATAAATATGACGGCACTTAAGTAATCCTGTCACTGCCACATAAACCAACATACAAACGAATTTGTGTACATTTTAATACACATTATATATTACATTTTGCTTTCGGCCGTCATGGCAAGTATCGCAACTGTGTTTCGCAACCAGTTACCTTATAGGAGTACCTTATTAGTACTTCATGGTAACCAGTTGCCGTCAAAGATCTAGTCTAGATATAGTCTTCGTACATAACTAGTTGTGAATTTTTTTTTTTTGCCGCTGTCGCAACTCTTATTTCTTGAGTTTCACAACCAGTTGCGTAATATTTATTATTTTTCATAGCATATTTTCATATATTTTAAATAGTTTAATTTAAGACAAGTTTTGTCAACTAAAACAATCAATACATCAACATTTTCGCAAAAATCTACAAATCTACCTTAATCGGAGCTACATTAAACCATCCTTATCCTTGCAACCGACTGCCCTTAAGACGACAGCAAATTAATCGTAGCCTAAATATTGGAATACGACCACCGCTGCTGCGGGTTAAAGAAATGAACTGCCAAATAATAAATCGGTCTTTCGCCCTATTTCTGTTCGGTGACAATTAATTTTGGCGAGGGTAAGAAAAGAAACCCTTATCAGACGCCCTCGCTCTTCTTTTGGCCCGAAGTGATAATTAAAGCATAAGTGTCTTCGCCGACTTTTTAATTACCCTGAACTCCGGGCACTTGAGCCAACAAAAATAATGAGATCAAACAGTCTTACAGTATTTAGGAACTTTAATTAACGTTTACTGAAACTGAAATTAAATAAAAGTTACAAAGAAAATGTTAAGTTAGGGATTTTTATAAACCTATATTCTCTCTATAATATTTATCCTTGTGCCAATCTGTGGAGATACCTATGTCCAGCAGTAGACGTCTACCATTTTATTAATGATAAGATGATATAAATATTTTTCATATAATTATGTAAAATAATTATAACGCAACACACACAGCGCGCCTAATAAGGTAACATGTACTTATTAAATCTAGAATTTCTAAAAACCGATTAAGTACAAACAAACACACACAGACCTTGAATCAAAAATCAATATTCAAAACAATGTTCGCTGGATGGCCGCCACCGGTCAGAGCCGGTCCTCTTAGGTCACAGAACTTTAATCAAAATTGACACACAATATAAAAAATGAAAATAATAATTTTTCATCTGAAAACGTTTTTCCTATCGCTTTAGGAATGCTGAGAAAAGTAGTTTTAGGGTGTCGTAAATGTAACTGTGAACAAAAAGAATAGCGCCTTATTAGTTCCACATAAATTTATTATTTCTCTACATTTCTTAATTCTTAATATAAGTGAGTATTAATGTGACATTCTACAGATAAAACGCTAAGTTAGAAAGCATGCGATCGTAAATGTCCGTCTCTCGAAGCAGCAATCAAGCGCAGCCACGAGTCACAGTTCTGTCTACGTCCAAGATCATTTTTCATTTTGCTTCATTCGTTCATGAGCGCAACGATAAATCATGCCAACTTTACAGTAGCATCATATTGTAGACTATACTTCCTAAAACTTGTTTAAACTAGGTACAATTCATTTTTGTCTAGTGTTTTATCTATATAGGTATATCCCAAACATAGGAGAACATAAGAGCTGTCACGTATTATTCTGTTCATCAAAAAATCAACGATCTACCAAACGTTGGCGTTGTAGCGTTTAATTCACTCATTCACTCATATCGTAATAGCGTTCATGCTTGAACGAAGATACCCATGTACTACAACATTTGTTTTACTAAAAAAAGGCTTAAGTTTGCATAATAAAATAAATTGTTTATCTAAAAGTGATGAAGAATGCACTGATTGTATAGTCTGTCATTTGTATAGTCTGTCATCATATTCTTCGTGACGTGACCGAGGTTCATCTGGGTCTTTCTCCATTTTCTGTGACAAAGGTCGGTTCCACCCTTGTAAATTAAAATTGTGTACCTAAATAGGCTGGTAAATATTTTAATTAACCGCGAACGTTTGCGAGCTCCAATAATCCAGCTATTTATAGCCGTCGCGAAGTTCATTATTTGCGAGCCAAGCGTAATTTTAATCGGACTACGTATACTTAAATTTACGACTAAATATGCAATTATTATCAGCATACTGACAATATTGATACTAAACTATTCAATACTTGCGCTTATCAAAAACTGATTGCGCTAATAGATAAATATAAATATAACTATTATTAAATTGTTTATTTGTATTTCAAATTTAATTATAAAATTACTAATGTCGGGGTGGCGCAGGATAGGAAGGCTTGGATAAGTAGGGGGGAGGCCTTTGCCCAGAAGTGGGACACTTAGCAGGCAAAAAAGGCCTATATATTTATCTAAAAGCATTTTATGATGCAATGTAATTTATTTGAAACAGGTGACCATGCGTTTTTGCCAAAGTTAGCCGTTAACTCAAGTAAGTAAAAGCTGAAAAAATACAAAACAATAGAATATTAAAATAAACTAGATATTTTTTTTCAGAGAGAAGGTAAATCACATTTTTTTTTAATATTTTTTTTCAATTAGAACCACATGCATTTTAATTCGTATTTATTCCAAGGAGTATCCAAATCAAAACTTCACTTTTTCCCTTACCAAGATGGTTGTGGTTTAGATCAGAGTAATTGTGGCAAAGTTTTTGTCTTTAATTGACGTTGACCGATAGTTTACTGCCCTTTTCACATTGTTTACAAAAAATAGTCGCAGTAAACGGGTGGCGGTCCTTGTGTGGCAACATGAAAAAATCTCAATCTTGGTCGGGTTATTTCATTTCAGCACTCCAGAGTCACAGCGGGGCCCATTTGTCTTTGTTCCCCGCTTCTTATATTTTTGCACACAAACTCCATTATCTAATTTAGCTTTGGTTGAATGCCAGTCGGCGTTATTAGTTTTTTTCTTTTGAAAAAAGATTTCGCTTTTGTGATCAGTTAAAGAATAAGAAACAACAATTTGTTTGAATCACATACCCTAATTTAAAACAGGATTAAATACGTTGAGACTTTTTTGCCCTACATTTAAGATTAATAGTTTAAACAACAAACAAAAGGCTTGTGTTACCTACTAGGAGTTACTTTCTTGACCTGTCTCACTCACAAGGTCATCGATAGTCAAACTTGTATCCCGTATCTTAAAAGTTTCTGCTCAGAACTTTTAAATGAGCCCAAACACTATGTTCTGGCTTTAACAATTTAGTAGTTTAAAATTTGTGTACTTTGATTTTAAATGATAACCAATGTATGTAAATTTACAAAATTATATATTTTATACATACATAGCGGTAACTTTAAAATTTGCTGATTTGTTACGAACACATATATATAAAGATAATGTAAAAGTGTGTTAAAAAGGGTACCATAATGTAATATCATAGATATTTACCATTATTTATTTATTACAAAGCAAATCAACAACGTTGAAGTCACTACGAACAAATAAAACTAAGCTCTAGGTCTTCCTAAATGTAGACACTAAATCAGAAGGCACAATAGAACACTAAGCATGAATAACAGCGTACGAGTTGACGCTCTTTTGTGTCCCTAACTTCAATTGCTTGTAACTCCCCGTTATTTCAAACGTATCATTTCGAGGTGTTTACTCATAGCAGTTTTTGTTACAATAAAAACACTTTTATTTCACTAATAAGACAAATATATGTTTGACTATACTTAATTATTAAAACCTTAAACGTAATACATTTTTTGATTAAAAAACATTAATTCAGAGCTACGGAAGAATATTAGGTAAAATGGTTTCATCAACAAAGTGGGAAGTTTATGATTATTCTCGGCAAATTATACTATTTAGACCGAAAACAGAGATTGAAATTACCAATGTTTATTTTTAGCTACATACAAGCGATAGTCAAAGAAATTTTCTAAGTTAAGTTAAGCCGCAAAAAGGACATATATATCAATGTAAAAGCACCCTAACAGAACTGGCTGTCAAAGCACATTTTTTCATCTTGCCACCCCTTTCACTCTAGATCCGCGAGGCTCATAGATGATGTATGTGTAAAACAAAATATTGACAGGCTCCGTATTCCGAATCCCTTAGGATAAAACGATAATATTTTTGTATTTGCCACGGGTAGTTTAATAACTGGCATGATTTGTTTCAGTTTTGTGTTTTTTCAGAAACACATATTTCTTAAATATATATCTTTTCAATTTGTCAACGTAATTTTTTGTTTTTTTTTACCTTCTAATTTCCATAGGAATTTAAAAAAATCCTTACTCACCTTATACTTTCTAATTACCTCTAATTACCCATCATACCAAATTTGAAAATAAGTTATCTAATAATCACTAACCGCTATTTCTGAACATCATAATATAAACCTTAGGATTTAATGTTGTCATCAACAAGCAATCAATCAAATTACTTGAACATGAAGAAAAAAGTAATTAAAGAAAACTATATATAAAAGTTTATTTAAAACTAGTTAGCAGTTTTCGTAGCACGTGTAAGAAGTTTATTAAATAATTAACGCATCTATCCACATATAACGCAACAGTTTATTTCGAAAAAGATATTCATGGAAGAAAACTTACCTATTATTTGTGCAAACGCAGCAAATTAAACCCCTTTAATAAAATTATAAGTACTTAGAAATAACTATTTATCCGACTTTCTTAGTTTATTTTACACGAGCTTTCCCGGCTTACTTCGTTACGCCATAGAATATAAGATACTACAAAAGACTTGGCTCTATAGACTATGTTCTTTTGCCTGCCCAGAATGGGCTTGATAAAAAAACAAACAACAACAACAAACCACCAGCTGTCAAAATATGTAAACAACGGAAAAAATATTGCACCTTGGGTTACATTATTTGAGTTTAGGTAAGGATCCCTAATTTTTTTGAAAATCTAATATAGCCTATGACACTCGGGGTTAATGTAGCTTCCTACCAGTAAAAGAATTTTTCAAATCGGTTCAGTATTTCCGGAGCCTATTCGTTACAAACAAACAAACAAACAAACAAACAAATCTTTCCTCTTTATAATATTGGTATAGATTGGTATAGATAGGTATGTTTTTTATGTTTTTTTTTTTATTTTATGAGATTGTATAAACTAATGATTAGTACAAAAGACCAATAATTTAAAATCGATAAAAAACAAGTTTTGAAGGGCAAGGAGGTGAGCTCCCGTACAATTACACCCTTGGCAATTGATGACGCATGTTCGTCACCTCAGTTCTAGGTAAACCCATCCGGGATTGTCCAGAGTAAGATATTTTAATTAAGTCTAAGACCTCCCGATAAATAACTGTTGGGCGCCGATCCCGGGTGGCACTAATTGCGAGTATATTTAATCCAGTGAAATACAACGGACCCTGATTTCCATAAGCTTCAATTGTTTGTCCCAGAATATACCTGGATCCGCTTTGGTTGCGACCATTCCCAACCGTGTTTATCTTCGGGCGACGAACGCCGAATGAATAAGTGGAATGTTCATTATTTACTTGTGAAACTGAATCGAATAATAAACATGTTTGCACTTGTTTTTATACAAAGTTTGAAAGACTTCTTTTCTCTCCTTTCCCACTCACTTTGCTAAACAATGAGGGCACAAGATTCTAGGAGTCTCGTTTTTTGTTCGCTTTGAAAATTTATAGCGTTGAAGTCTTACGAATCGTGGAATGTCCTTTCGAATAATTAAATAAAAGGTTATTGTGATAACGTTGCAGCAAACTAAAGTTGAGAATTAAAGCATTAGCGGGTTCAAGAAAAACGCGGGCGAGGAGCGTTAAAACTGTTTTATTCTTTTTATTCAAGCCAACATTGTTACCTTCACAAACTAGCGCGGACCGTGAGTGGCTTACGGAATCTTCTAAACGAACGAAACAAACTTGTAGGTATTGTTCAGCTTGTTTAAATGAACAACGTCAAATGTTTACGAGGAACTTAAGTGGCTACGGGGCAAAAGAAGTACCTATGTACCTGGTTAATTAGTTTTCTCTTTTTTTCCTTTTTTAAATAGTTAAAACAATTAATTAAAACAATAAATTGGTTTTTCGAATCAGTGATGCAATCTGTTCATGTAAGACGTAAAAAAAATACAAAAAAGGAGAAAATAACCTGTTGGACCAGTGCCTAATTGATACAAAAATAAAGTATTCTTGCAGGCTTTCCTAGAATTTATAATTAAGTTGAGTTGTGTCATGTGGCTAAATAAAGTAACAAAAAAGATAAAATAATAAGAAGCATAAATTCTGTATAAACCAATTTATTGTTGATATCATGCTTTTACGCACAACCAATAATTTAAAGAAAAATAGAATAGAATAGAATAGAAAACAGTTTATTGCATACAATACAAAAGTACATTAATAAATACAAATTGAATTTGCATGCAATGGGCGGCCTTATCGCTAAAAGCGATTTGTTCCAGGCAACCCGCTTAGAACCTTATGAAGACATACTGCTTAGTCACAATAACCAAATAAATAGAATAGGTATATAATTAAAAAACGAATAACAATAGATACTTACAAAATACATATTCAAATAAACATACATTGAATTAAAAAAATGAGAAATAATAATTAATAAATAAAATAATGAAATTATAATAAAAATAATGTAGTATGTTGCAACCAGTACACGATCAACTACTGAGCAGGAGTTTTTCCTCTATTAAATTTTCTAATCAACAATCAGAATTACTTTCAAGTAAAAACAAAGAAAATGTAAATTGTACAAAAACTTTGTAAATTTACGTAAATCAGTGCAAAAAGAAAAAAGGCAGAGATAAAAGCGAAACATCTTTACGACTGCCTTCGCCGTGGAACCGTGTCACCTACGTTACTGAGAAGGCAGAGCTACTACGGCTACGGCTGTAGAATGCTACGCGCTACGAGGTGCTACGTTACTACGAGCGAGCGTAATACGAGGAAACTACGAAAGTTTAGCAGAATCGTTGCTGTTTGAGAAGATAGCTGATTTGCATTGCGTTTAGTTTTATTTATAACCATATATTATGAAATTATTTTCTTAAAATAATTTATGTAAAAAAATGTTTTTTCTAGCATGAATAAACAAGTAAACAACATGGAATACCATGGTGGAAGATAATATTTTTTCATGAATTCCTCACAGGCATGTAAAAGTTGGAAATAGCGACCGTTTATACGGAAACTAACAGCTTTTTACCTGAATGCATTCTCTAGGCGAAACTGCAAACTAAACTAATTTATCATGCAACTTCGCCAAAACGAGTGATATAATACAACTCAGTTTTGTTTCCTGCTCAGTTGACAATGTGCGCTTTGTTTTATCGCTAACAAACTTCTGTACCGTTAATATGAGTGGTTCTTACTTTTAAAACGTATTTATAGATGATATATTATTAAAACACAGAAAAATAAAAGTTATATTTCAGCGAAGTACTAAAATAATTAAGGTCTACCTAACGGATAATAACATTAATTTCTTTGTTGAGTTTATTTAAGTTTATATATTTATTTAGCTTTGTGTCAAATAAAGCTCTTTACACGGTATAAATATTGATGCAAAATCTTTAAATCTAAAAAAAAATGTATTTGCCCAAATGCAATGTATTTGAATGCTCCGTAGCTGAGTTGGCAGTGATGTGTACTGAGTAAGCTTGTGCACCTGGGTTCGATTCCCGGCGGGGCGTACATTGGTATGATGAATATCGATGTTTATTTCCCGTCTGGGTGTAATATTCGTCTCTGTATATAATGTTTCTGGCACCCTAGATACAGGTTCTTCCTAGTTAGGGGCTCTAAGTGTGATGTGTTATTATTATTATTATTGTTATGTTTCTCAATACTCTTCGGTATCACGGGATGGAGCCCGGTCCTTTGAGAGGCGTGCGAGGGGACGAATCCAACTCGTAGAGGAGGCCCTTTCGAGAGTTTTGCTATATTGTATATGGATCACCAACCAGGCACCGCCACTAAATGCACAAATAGATCATGCACCCAGAGGCGGCACCCAGAAGGTGATAGGAACTATTGTAAAATGGATGACAAGAAATGGTTTATTTATTGTTATTATTATTGAATGTAGTCAAATAACAGAAATAAATAGATTGTAGGTATGCACATGCTACTGGGTCAGTATAATACATGCATAGGAACTATTGTTAATTTGTGGAGTTACATTACATTACGGCAAGACAAACAGACGTTTCTCGAACAACAATCACGCTTATGTTGCTCGACGCACGCCGATAATGTAGCCTATTGCGATATGATCTTGTTGAGATGCAGAGACACTGGACTCGATGTATATACAAAATGCCTCTATTTATGTTTCAAACAAGCTGCAACAATTACAAAACTGAAGCGCTTAATAAAAAATGGCAGTTGTGTATAGCGAGCGTGACAATTGTAAGAATCTGTTTTTTTTAAAGTAATTTTGATAATTCGTTTGTTGCAAGTATTTAGTACGTACGCAATGTGGTACGAATGGTACGATGTACTCTGCTGGCTACTTTTATTATCATAGGAGTTCGTTACATCCCCACCCTAACCTCTACTAATATCCGATTTGTATTCACAGCCTAGTTGTTTATGAGCCATCGTGTTCGAACGGCCATTGACTGGGCCATGTTGGCGGCCACTTTTGTTGGCCCACGCCTGTTTACCGCCGTTATGCTGATGATATTGTAAATGTCTACGAATTTGCATTGCGCCATCCGCAACCGTTGCGGAGATTAGATTTGTGTTATTTCATTGTTTGCCAAATAATTGATGCCGCTAAACCTTTAGCCGTCGATATTTTGTTTGGCATTATGTGTAAAGTGTATATTGGAATATATTTTGTAAAAGGATTGATAACATTTAATTCTATTTAAAATCTAAGTATAAATGTAGGACTTAAGTATTAAAAAATACCAATTTTATTTGGTACTACATTTTTCTTTCGTAGTACCGAGCAATTATTCAAATAATTATGATGCTAAAAAAACATTAATTTAAGCGCTTAATGATAAAGATTAATATTTTCTCCTCTGACGATAACAAGACGAAATGAGAATAATATACGTAATTGGAATGTTCGATATGAATTACAGGATCAGCATCCGAGGTTCATTATTTTCTGCCGATATTATTATTTTCTGCCGATATTATTAAATAGCTTTTAGCTCGAATAACAGTACCCATAATATGTTGTGGCTCAATTATTATGAAAAAAAAATATGGAAACCTTTATTAGTAAAAAGTAGTAGGTAAAAAGATTTCCATTGAGTCCTTGAGTTGCTAGGGTTATACTCTTATTTGATGTAGAACAACAATTGGAAGGTTAATTGAAGTAGACATACATTTTAAGCTAGATAAAACGAATTATGCATGTTTAGTCCAATTGTGAAAAGTATAGCACATGACGTCCTGAGAAAATGCATTAATTATTAATGATCTAAGTCCCTCAATGAGTTTAAGTTCATTTAATCTCTTAATAATTTAAATCTTCCCTTTTGCGTCAATTAGAATAGAAAAAAAAAACAACAATAAGTATGATTGAATTGATTTACTTTTTTATTATACAGTTTCTTTTTTATCGTGGAGGAAAATTTAACACACGGTAGGCTTAGATATACAGGACTGATTCCTGTAAGCAAAATTGAAAAATAATGAACCGTGCTCACTTTAGGTACTTCGAAAATTTTTGAAAAAAAAATAAAAATGTGTAGCATTAGAGCAATGACCTACGGTGGCTTACCTGGTGTCAGACGAGTCAGGGGATAGAGGGAAATATGTGGGGAGGTGAACAGGGGGTGCATCGGCCTTAAATAAGTTTTTTAATTTATGATATTTTCAAAAAAAAAAGTAAATTTTTTTATATATATATAATTTATTCGAGTCATATATCATGCAAAGACTTAGTCCTAAAAGTTTTCGCTACGATAAAAAAATTACCGTGTAAAGCAATTGTGAGATTTTTTTTTAAAAGCATCATGAGTTGAACATGGCGTGACAATTTCCTCTTACCTTTATTCTAAAGCATGAAAATGATCCATTAAATTCTAAGTTTAAGCAAATAATCACCAACCAAACAATCAGAATTGAGTCGAATCTTAAACAAAACATCTTACTTTGCAGCTTTACAAAGGCAAAACAGATGGCGGGATTTTATTACAATATCTGAGCCTACAATACGGAAGCTGAAACGCGTTTTAGATTATTCATGATATATATGACTCTCTTTTACTCTGATTTGTTCCAAATTATATAAAATTTAAGTTTGGTTATCAATAAAAAATAAGCCAATTCTTTAAAATCGTTAAGCAATAGGGCCCGCCCATTGCAATCAATGATAGTTTAATAATATATAATGATTTTGATTGATTGCAATAAAGTGTATTTTTATCTATCTTAAACTATATCTTAATACGTTAGCCGAATAATAATTAAAATTCAAATGAATTTATACAATTGAAATAGTAAAACGAATGAACCTATTTTATTGACTTTATATGTTATGAATTCTCTAGTCTTAAAATAATAAAATGAAACGTGATCATCTTTTTGCCTCTTTTTTTTGTGACGTAGACAAAAATATAAAACAATAAAAATGTCCTAGGGTCCGCATAACACAAATTAGGCTTAACGTTTTACCCAGTTTTTATCATCAATGTATTAGAGATCGTTTTATTACAGCATTATTTAAGAATAATAGATTCTCAAGTAATAAATAAGGGCCAAATAAGGCATTTCTTAATTTAAAATAACGTTGTATTTTCGTCACTAATATATTTTCAAAGTAATTTTACCTTTTGTCAACAAATAATGGCAATGGCCGTCCATCTTTATTATAAAGTTCGAATTACAACCATTAGCTAACAAGAAAGGAAATCTCGATTTTCTAAATAAAGGAGCGGATTTACTTTGTACTGATAAAATTTAAAGGTTGGCACTCGTAAAATAAGATGAAAAAGGCTTGTTCTTCTGCCCATCTGGAAAAAAAACTATTACTCCGACTCCGATAAATGATTGCGAGAAATTTGAAACTATGATTATAATAATAACGCATCATACTTAGAGCCTCTACCTAGGTAGAATCTGGATCTCGGGTGTCCGAAACTCATACAAACACATGGAAATCCACCATTACAATGTTAGCTCACGCCGGGAATCCGACGCGGACCTCCAAAGATAAAGTCAACCAACATCAGTGCCAACAGAACATAAGGTGGTCAGAATGAGGATAAATAATGTCAATAACCGCCTGTAGCTGCACTATTTATTTTTGTTAAATTAAAAATAGAATTTAACAAATCAATGTTATAATTCAATTTCAATGTAATATTGAAATTCAAACAATACTTCTTAGCTAATTTAATTTACATATTAAAAATCTGGTCTTTATTCAATATGCATCCTGTATGAATAATAAATGAACGCTGCTTTATTAAGTACTTACAGTTCATCAACCTACCCATTTTTGCTGCAAAATATTTTTTTTTTCAGTTTCATTCATGTACTTATTTGTAGGTAGGCAAGTTGAAGTGCTGGCTACCAAAGATTCAAAAATAGGGACAAAACTGCAAAAATATTCTATAGAGAGATCGTGTACAGTGCTAACATTTATTCAAAGCTCTCTCTCCATCTCCAGTGATACATTATGTGTGTATGATGAATGGCATATTTATAATCTTTTATAAAAAAAAAACTTTATTCATACATACACTAAATATTTTAATTAAATTTGTAAACGCAAGGAAGGTTGCTTGCAAATAAATTAATTCATGTTTCGGGTAAACCATGAATTGATTTATTTTACTTATGGCATGGTTTTAAGTTTTTTTTAAATGTTTTTTTTTTTCAACAATTGCGGACCTGTTAGTTTTTTTTTATGTTAATTATTTAAGTATATAAGATTTCTTTTTTGTAATATAAAATAAAAATGTTGAACTATTCATTATTAAAAACGAAGCATAAAAATATGCTAGTTAATGAATTCCGGGGGCGACAAAATTACGACGTTTTAATAATATCGGCAGACTTTCAAAAGTCTTATCAGTAGATACCGCCCGCGCGGTTTGACATCTCCCGCCTATTCTCAAACTTTGCTAATATGGGCCACCTCGGCCGCCGTGATATAATGGCGGTAATATTTGAAAAGTTTCACTGGCCTCTTTAGTCCCAACTCCCAACCTACTGTGTAAAATAATATAAAATATTATGACTCTTGCTTTGTGTTATTACGAAAATAAGAGCGTTTAGCATTTGTTACAATATTTTCCGATTTGTTTGCTCATCACCGACACTTTTTACTGATTAATTAGTTTCTGCTAGTTTAAATACAATAAATTTATTCAAACTAGCACAAATATTGTTAAGCCAATATTTAAAAAAATGGCCGATGTTACTAGAATATAAGCTTTGGTGAAGACAGACACAACACCAATAAAAATACAAATATATAATAAATATCACATTACAAAAAAAAAAACTAATTACAACGACATTTAATGAAACAATAACACAGAGCGAGAACGGAGATAATAAAATCGCGGCTGTCATAGCGCACCAAAGCGTAATAAAGTTGGGTTCAGGCGGCGGTGTTAATAAGCGCGATCATTTTTTATCGGCCTTCCGAGTGAGGTTTCCGCAAAGCCGAAGTGATAAATCACCGGACGGTGGGGCAGCACCGTTATAGTAGCTCGGTATCATAGCCGATTGTTCACTTGTATACCGTATGCGCGGGAAGTGTTTTGTATATTTGGTCCTTCCGTTTATCAGTAACTTTGATATTGATTTAACTTTGAACCTAAGTCAGCTTTTTAAATGCCATCAGCAGTAGAATTGGCAATACGCTGCAAACCAATTTTTTATGTAGACAAGATATAGTATGTAATTATTTAGTATATTCAGTAAAATAAAGATTTATTCTACAATTTCCATATTTATGGTAAATGAACAATTTGTAGACCGTCGCAGTCACAACTTTATAGAGACATTACAATAGCTAGTTTAGGCAGCGAGTTGATATGTATCAACCAATGTAAGATTGTCTTTTTGTACTCGACCAAGATAGATTGTCTGGCATCTGATCTGCCTAGAGTCAAGTTTAGTGAGCTGACTTCTGTAAAGCAGGTTTGAATCACTCCTACCAAAATATAGATGAACATAAAAAAAAAATAGACAGTCGAAACCACGTCGAAACCTTCCGCAGTAGTAGCACTTTTGCTATGTGTTGTATACCAATTTCAATTGCCAGCCCAGTCAGTATGACCCGGCCCATTTCTCCAGATAGTTTGAGGTCGAGACGAACAAAACCAATATATTTCCCGACACTTGAGCTTCCAGGTAATTGTGGCAGAAAGTTTTTCTACGTGCCGGCCATATTGATGTGATGAGTACCACCGCAGGCTCCACTGTTTTTATGCTTACTCTAACACAAAATTGTTTTAACTGATGCAATCAAGATTAGGTAGGTATTTATTTGGGATTATGACTTTTAGAATATTTTACTTATATTGTTTGACAGCAGCAGTAAGTTAAAAAAAATAATCGGTGAACAGATCAAAACGAATAAAGCATTGAGGCGAGTTTGCTCTAGTTATCTAGCAGCCAAGATGGCCCCTAATTATTTTAAGAGCATTAATCATGAATGGAAATGTAGAGGTTCTATTTCTCTGACTCAAATCTCAAAAAAAGCAGAAGAACCACTAATGAAGCTCCCTAGAAAGTGCTTCGTGCTTTTCTGATTTAATTAATTAAACGATGAAGTGAGTGCGCACTCGTTCTCAAGTAATCGTCGACTTTTTCTGCTTAAACGGTCCTTGTTAATTTAATTTTGCAAAGGAAACTCGCTGCAGCTGAGCGGGAAATTTTTAAATAGTACCTGTGGGTATCAAGCAAAGTTGGTCTATTATCCTTTAGGGGATCGCCGCCAAAACTATATGCCACTCATATTTTATTTACGTAAAAGCTACGAACGCAGCACTGAGTACATTACCGAAATAAAATTCATGCACGTTCAGCCCATAAAAGTGTCAGGATTAAATTATTATTGTTTTCATCAATCAAACGCACTGTTTTGTATACAAACTAAAGTAAATTTCAGAAAGGATCTCATTTCAGATTCTCTGAATGAAACAAACGAAATAACTCATTTCACGTAGAAACAACATGCACGTGGAAACCACAGCGATAAATTTATTAGAGGTCGATTCGAAGGGTCGAAGGATTTTATATTCTTTATACAATACCTTATTTCCTATCACAAATTATTCGTACGGGCGCCGGTTAAGGTTTTGCATAACGTGTGAAAATTGCGCTTTTCCAATATTTATGTTCAATTTGTTTCCTCAATGCTATCTCTTCGGCCCGGGCCGTGTGTTGAAATTATAATTTTTACCGTATTCTGAATACGAATATCTGAGTATTTAATCCTCGTTTGCAGCTCAAAGTTTGCTTTAAGAGATGTTTGCATGATTTCAACTTCAGTGAACGAGTAAATAAAGTGAAATCGCTCGGACGATCTTGCTTCATTTACTTGTCTGTTTGTCTTTGTATCAAAATGCTTTATTTTTGATTAATGACTTAGGAACTTTGTTAATTACGGAATGGAGATATGAATCTAAGTAATTATGATTATTGTTAACTTGTATTTGATGTACTCAATGATTACTACAAAATTTTAGTAAGTATAACAAACATAATTTCGAAATTGTATGGCAAGCAAAGGATGAACATTTTGCTTGTTTCCAAAAATGCAATGAAACATAATGAAATAAAAAAAATTACTAGCATTTCACGTTACATATACATAAACAATATTACTTCATGTATTGAGGTGAACATTATTATTAAACGACTATTATGAACCACGTTCAGTTCACAGTCAGTGTGGAACTTTTTTTGGGCGAGTCTGAAAACAATTAATACTCGATTTTTTTATGTACGTTATGTTCACACTTGAATCCAGTTCACCTTATATGTAGATATATTTAAAGTGCCAACAAATGCTCTTAACAAATAACATAAGACATTGCAGACGATACGGAGGATAAGCCTTTTATCTCTGTATTAGTTTTATCCCGGTTAATTTGCTCCATTTTGTTTTACCCGAGACGGCACAATTCTAAACATTTAAAAATATTTTATTCAAGAGCACTTTATATTACCTATAATACTATCATATATCTGTAATGAGTTTCATTATTTATGTGCAAGTATACGCTCGTATTTGAACTAGTGACATTTTAATAGTGGCTAAATATTACACATTAGATCCTTCGAAAGAAAATAAACCAATATTTTTATTTAAGTCTTTAGAAATGTCAACTTTAATACCTGAGCACGTTTGGTTGTTTCGCCTTTGGGATTTTGTTCACAAGTTTTACATCGATTGCTTCAGGGACATTTTGAACGTCGTTAGAAACATTTATCAATAACAGTCAAACAAGAAACATAACTTTAAACTTCCGTCTAAATAAAATGGATCTGAAATAAACAGGTTTAAACTTAAGCGTCCGTACCCCCAAATGCTGGAAGAAGAATACCAGTTTAAAACAAATTGTGGACTTATGGTCTTTCTTTACAATAAAATATTAGAAATCTCCGTACTTATAACGTGCGTCTCAAATTACAATTGTTATTCATACCTGACCGATGGTTTAAAGTTAACCGACGCTAGTCACAGATGCCATGACCACCTGTGGTCAAGGACCGTCGACTCCACAAGCATCAGAAATATCTGTTGAATACAATTTATAAAATAGCTTTTACCACTTCTATTTTTGTTCAAAAGAAATTTGTAGTTAAAAACAATTCAGGCATTCAACATACCTATTAACAAGACTTTCAACAAAAGATTTCACAACCTCTTCCTACCTAACCTCTTAACGGAGTAAAATAAAAGTAAGTATGGAGTATTCTGGATACAATACGCTTTATTCCACCTTTATAGAGCATTTATAGGAGAGCGCTGGCGGTCACGGTTGCAGCTAGATCCCCCCTCCCCCCACCCTAAGTCTCGCACGCCAATTCTCCAGGATTTTCTGCTTGAAATAAACTTTGCTAGATCAAGTGCATTGAGACCAAAGTGGAGATTTTTACTATTGTAACTTAATTAAAAAAATGTTTGTTTATTTGAATGTATATGCAGGCTGACTGAAAACTGCTGTACCTATACTGACAACAAATGACTACTTTGTGTTTTTACTATTGACGTTAAAAAAAGCTCATAATTATTATTAATTTAATGTCACAAGTCGGCTTCAACAATATAAAAATTGTACAATAGCTATTACTAGCAGAGCGGACGGCCAAAACTTTCCAAATAGCCATTTCCATTTTAAAAAGAGCTTGAAAAATTCCACTAGTCGCAATGACTTGGCGTTTAGTTTTTGTTCAAATCGCAATTAGTGAGGAGTTTGCGAATCCTCGGTGCGCCGTCAGAGATTGATGACAATGGAAATTTTATACATCGTTAGTCGACGGGCCGTGTTAGGTGAGTGGTCTTTTTTTTAGTAATCCTACCTTGTTGTTTCAAGGGGAACATGATGTGATTAACACGGTTTTTCGGTTAAGTGCATGTTTTGTATAATTTTGATATTAAATTATAATTGTTATTTCTTATAACATAAAAATTAAGTACCTACAGCAGTTTTTTTTTTCATTTAATTTTTTTCCAAATCAAACTAACGTATTTAATAGAATTAATATTAAAGTGCTTCATACTAGTTAATAAAGTAGTTTGATTCCCAAAAAAAAACTTACATTACCTTTGCGTCGATCAATTAACAAAAATCGTACAACGCTACCATGCTTTTGCGAAAAACACGACTGGTATAATTAATAGACATTAATCGCAGCCGCCATCTAGGCCCGACCATCCATAAATTATGTCGCCACCGAAATAAATATCGAAAATCGAAAGCAATTATTCATTTGCCCGGGAACGCCAAACAATAGCGAGGAAAAATGCCCATCAGTGTGTGGTACAATCAATTTTTATCCCATGAACCGGTGCCGGGGAGGTATTAAAGAGTATCGCAAGCCCGAGTTCATTCGTTTGTATTTATCATTCGGGGTAACCGATAACTCCCGCTCTGCCCGGTGTGACGCAACCGGGGGATTAGGGGATTATATCCATATTGCTACTGCTACTGGCCGATTGAGGAACTGGCATTTCATAAACGTACCACATGCTACCGTAAATATTTGCTCTTATTAGAATTAAACACGTTAATATTTATCATTTAATGGAAAAAAAATGCTGAGATAAGGTATGTACTAGTTATAAGATATTTTAGTAGAAACTTAAAACGACTACGCTCACTCCTTCAATATTAACAAACTTGTCACAAAAGAGACAAAGACAATCTCATAAATTCTATATAGGTATCCTAAGAATGCACGCAAGCCGTTTTAAGACTTTTCTTGTCTATAGCTTTGCTATTTTGCTTACTATTTTGAGTCTTTGTGTGACTCAAAACCATACAACTAATAAACACATACACATCTGCTAACGGCTCGCATTCAGGTTCTTCTATCTTCCGTCTGTAGGAAGCGCAGCGTTCTACATTGTCTGTTTTTTTATATACATTTTTTCGGCAAAGTTGCAAACGTAGTTTTTACCTTGTACAGTGGCGGACTAGGAGGCCGTAACAGATTTGTCTATGGTTAAGTCGTAGTTAGGTTTATTTTGCAATACAGAAAAACCGGAAGTGTTACGGCGACTTAGTCCGCCACTGTACCTAAATAAAGGATATTATTTTATAGAAATATACAGTTACGAAAAAGTAATTATATGAATAATCAGCGTCACACGACACCTATATTACACTTAATTACACAGAAATAGGGTCACTGACACTAATCGATAAAATTGTTTTGATCGACATTCATAACGGTCAATTCAAACTAGAAACTCAAAAACATTTCTCCTAGAACCTGAAACCCATAGCACGTAAAACCGGGTATTGTTACCCGGCCATCAAGTGGGATCCAATTTGAGCCGGACACAAGGCGCGTCTGTCACAGCATGTCAATAGCCGACGGAATGTTGTGACATGCGTCTATCACTTATTTAATAGCTTGTTTTCATTAGAGTTAAACAATGTACACGGCCGGTTAAACTGCTAAGTAGTAGGTAGCTAATAATGCTGTCTAATATTGATAAAAAAACTTTTTATAAGAAAATTAAACCGCCGAAAAAACTGAAAAGCATTAAATAATAGGGAAACATTTTCTATTAGGCCTTAATTTACTCACTTCTTAAAGTAATTTTGGATTACCAAGAAATTTTAAGTCGGCGCCACACCACACAAGCAAATTCATTATCTATGTAAAGCGCGATGCGCAGCGGCATACGTTTTTCGGTTATTTCTTTGAATTTCAGGTAATTTAGTGATCTTTATTCGTTGATTCTGTGGCACCGACTCAAAATTTCTTGGTAATCCAAAATTACTTTAAGAAGTGAGTAAATTAAGGCCTAATAGAAATTTTTTCCCTATTATTTAATGCTTTTCAGTTTTTTCGGCGGTTTAATTTTTTTATAAAAAGTTTTTATTTTTTGCTTTTCAGTTTTTTTTGGGCTAATTTTTTTGACCCCAGCTAATCACCCTTCACAGGGTGGTCGCACCCCACAGGGTGGCCACACAACCTGGTGAAGGTTGAAGGACTAACAGGATGAGGTTCGATCACGACCGGTCGGTGAGGCGATTTGTGAGGGAGGCCTATGTCCAGCAGTGGACGTCTTTCGGCTGATTTTATTTCATTTCCAAAGATATTGAAATTAGGTATCAAAAATTATAATGTAACACGGAAATGCAACCTGTGAGTGGATAAATCGACCCGCCGACCAAAAAGTCACCCCTATTTTCCCACCCTTTGGGTGGGAATTTTATTTCCAAATTTTTATGGGACCAACTTCAAGGTATACCCTGTCGATTAAAAAAATAATTATCAAAATCGGTCCACACAGTAAAAAGTTATGCGTGATCATACATAAAAAAAAAATATATATATACGCGACGAATTGAGAACCTCCTCCTTTTTGTTTTTTCGTCGGTTAAAAAAAAACTTGTTTAATATTGCGTGGAACATTTTTTGTACTCTCAATTTGTTCTCGTAAGACGATATGTAATGAATCGTGAATTTGTAATAAGTTTTTTCCTGTAGCTCTGCGTCTGTACGCGTTGTCATTATCATCTTGATGCAGATGCCGGATCTAATTCCACCTCAGCTGGGTTACTCTGAGGGAATCCGCACCTGACCTACATTCACACACGTAAGTGTGGAAAACGTTAAAATGTATTTCCTGTTAAACTGAGCAACATCGATTTGTTTTAACCAATGAATAATGCATGTTTTATTGCAGTTTACGAAATGAAAGTTAAAAAAAATTAATTTAATTATTTGGTGTTGCTGTTGCTGAAGGTTTCACAGAAGTCATTAATATATTTTTTTTAAATGAAAGAAATGCCTCTTCTTGGTTACGAGAAGCACCGAAGGAGGTGCGGGTTCGTTTACAGGCTGTGGTTCTCATTTTGATACTCGTAAATAAGAACCTTTTAAGCATAAAGACTGAACTCAGTTGTAAAAAAGCTATTTCTTAATAAAACTAGAGATAAAGCGCGTTTCGGTAAGAAAGCGAACAATCTTTTAATTTACTTAATTGCCAGTCACAGAAGAGAGGTTTAAGTTGTTCTCGAGAGATCACGGACGTCTTTATCCAATTTATTTAACGATGGAAGCGTTCTCATTAGTGACTGGACTGCTTCAGGAGAGGAGTCTTGCAGTCGGCCGGCGCACCGCTCCGTTCGTTAGGAACACTCGGAATTTTGTCGGCAAACATGGACCCTATTTGATTCACTCTTCAGTTCAATTTGAATCGAAAATCGATTATTGTGATTTCACGTGTAAATATACTTGATGGCTTCAAATGCTTAGTCTGTTTTGTGCTTAAATGGAATTCCACAATCTCGAGTCTTTGTTGCTTAGAATAACTCTATTACCTACTTAGTATTAGCTGTAGATGTTTTTCAGTTCTTACTGCTAAGTCGTTTTACAGAAAATTTGAGTGATGCAATTAAACAAAAGCTAAATAAAACGACTCTTTAAAAAAAGGGGTCAACTAGCAATGGAAAGAGTTCACTTTGTGAGCGGTTCATAAAATAAAGACGTAACAAGATAAACTTTTATAAACAACAAATATCTCGTATCGCCGCGTGCTCATGACGTCGTGTGATATAGACAATGCTTTAGAAAAAGGGTTGATGGTGCCTTTAGTAGGTTCCAGCGATGTTATAGTTTAGTGAAAATTTTGAATAAAGTGTCAACATAGCATAGAACTTTCACAGGCTCTAGTAGCAGTAGCATTATAGTAGCCATAGCCAGTATCATAAACCCAATTCAAACATTGTTTGGGATTATTAATTATACCAATTTTTTATTAGTTGAAGGGTTAACCTGCCTGAAGAAAATTATGGGAGTTGAATAATATAGAAAGGAATCAAACACAAATATTGGCGTAATTACTTTTCCCCTATTTGCTTTTACAATTTAGCACCGAGCTCGCCCGCTACAAGCGCACCTGAGAGACAATGCGTTAGAAAAGGGTAAGCTTCGACCGTGGACCGGCTCACGTCCCTGAAATATGATTTCGATAAGTCGCAAGCTATTGGACAGGGTTTTCTTTAACAAAATAATATTTTACAAACGCTCCCATTGCGCACTTCCATTTGTCGTGTACCCTCCGCTTGCTCGCACTATGATTCCTGCTGTTGTTTTAGATTGCTGCCAGATGTTACCCGATAATATTGTGAAAACGGCTCACTCAAGGATAGTTTTATTAAAATAACGTTTTTATAAACAGACTAGCCGACCCGGCGATCTTGGTTCCGCCTAACATATTATTGTTTTGTGCATTTATTATACTTACAAACCTTCCTTTTGATTTACTCTATCAATTAAAAAAAAAACTGCATCAAAATCCGTTGCGTAGATTTAAAGATTAAAGCATACATAGGGACAGACGCGGAAAGCGACTTTATTTTATACTATGTATAAAGTTTAGATTTTTGCAAACACACCTCTAATAGCTTTACAAATATAGATAAATACTTTAACGTCATTTTAATCATGATTTATTAATCCAGTCAAATCATCAACAGCTTGACAAGACAATTAATATTCACCAACAAAATAACTGAAAGCTATCCGACCATTTTAATAATGAACCTGATGATAATAATTGATGACTGCCAGAGTCGAACTTCCGAAGCATTAGTGGAGACCGATTGCCTAATTGAAAGAGAGTAATACCGAATACATCGTTAAGGAATAACGTTATTAATCAACTCGATATCAAGGCGGGAAATAATATCGTCACGTGCAACCGACACTGCGAGATTAACACGTCCATCCGAGAGCGGGCCCGACGGCAAGAAACCGTTGTGCTAAGACCACACGGTCTTTAGACTGACCAGGAGCATGGTACTGGTTCATCATCATCATAACAAACGTTTAACATCCTCCACTCTTCTGGTCATGGTCTCCCCCAAATATTGCTCCGACGACAAACATTGTGAAGGGAATTTGCGGTAATGACCACACTTGGCAGGCGGGTTGGATATCGCAGTATGGCTGTTCACTGTGACCTGTAATGTAAAATTACCAATAAAATATAGAATATAATAGTATAGAATAGCAAATAATAAAAATAATAATAATAAAAATAAAATAATAATAATATAATAGAATAATATCTCTATCTCTCAACGTAAGTCAGCTGTCACAAAGTGCTTAAATACCTTAAACTACGATGAAACTGAGATTCTTTTAAAAATTATACCCTAATACATATATTAAATTAAATATTTTATTTAGCATAAGAATTTCATTTTAATTTTTTATCGTGTTGTTCACTTAAAGCTTTTTTACCTATCTTTATTTTATTTTTTTTATAATTATGTTTTATAATTTTTTTGTTTGTTGAACAATAGCATGTTTGTTCAACAATCATTTTTCCAATTTTTTAATTTAATTTAACTTAGTTTAATTTTAATTTTATTTCTGTGAATTAAAATGTTAAAATGTTAACTATTCTGGTGGAAAGCTTGCCGGAGTCTGAGATACAGGTTATTCAATAACTTAGTTCAGACACGGTAAGTTTTCATTATTTGTATTTCATAATTTTACTTATGTATGTAAGTGTCTTTTTTTCTGAATAAATTATTATTATTTCAACGAAGACGCTGATGCCCGTCCTTCAGGTGTTTCCATAGTCGCATTTTACGACACCCATGGAAGGGTTTTCGTGTACTCACCCAGGGTTGTTTATATGGGTGTCTTAGGTCTAGCAAATGAACTGCATAGTTGGCAAACAAGAGGAGGCAGGCATATTAAAAGTTTTTTTTAATAAACCAAGAGAGTATAGGTTGGCATAAAATTGCGAACAATGTCGCCCATACAAGTAATGCAACTTACAATGAAACGCTCTTTAGTACAAGGAGTTTTCTAATAATGCTCGCAAAACTTGATAGGGAAGTCTGCGCGGGGACTATAAAAGCGTTTTGAATATTTATAGCGTTCGGATATTGCAACTTGGTAAAACTTCACGGAGCTAGGTTTCCTAGGGCGCCACTCTATTGTTGAGACACACTAAGTCGGTTTAAAGTAAAAGCAGGGGACAGACTTCGACAAACCTGCCGCATATTTATGAATAGAGTTGAGTGACACGTCACACTTTGGTGGAAACTTAACCATGTAAATTGATGTTTTGTAAGTAGTGTGTTAGTGGTTTGTTTCTAAGTCGCGTAAGTTTAATATCCTACACCGATAGATGAAACACCTACCTACCTTATTACCTAGTCAGGTAACAAATTAATAAAAATACTGTGTTAATATAAAAACATCGTGTTATTCAGGTTATTTCGGGTCGACCCTCCTCCATGTGTACTCGACTCGTATACCAAACCCAAAAAACCGTCAGGATGATGCCTTCAAACGGCCTCACTTCAGTTAATGTATTCGTCCGGCTTCATCACTAAATTCTGAATAGCTAAGGACAGCCGCGGCAGCATGCACTCACTCATTTGAACACGCGATTAAATGTTTAAAATTATCTCGAGGGTCTTGTTTTCCCGCATGTGCGAACATGCAGCAGTGCGTAGACAAATATAATCGTTGTCTAAATCTTCCTCACCATCGAGATAGATGGGGCTGCTAGACGAAAAAAATAAGACCAATCATTTATTTTTGATGTGGTCACACAGGGTCGGGGAAAGATATTGATTCAAATAACAAGCAGCACAGCACTATTCATTCGTTCATTGCGTTTAGTTTACATTTTTTTTATTATGAAAAGAAATGTTTTAAATGGAACGCACTAGATTATGTGAAGAATAAACAAAACGTTTTTCAAATGATCGTTGTAATTGTTTTCATTTTGTTTGTAAAAACTTTTAAAACTTTTGAACAAAGTATTCTAAGTATTTTATCCAAGTAATTACGCCGATTTTACGCCATAAAAAGAGAAAAACGCAGAAAGAAAGTGTGAAATGGAGTCAAAAAAGTAAGTTATTTAGTAGCGGTAGTAAGTTATTTACTTTGTTGTGCGAGCAACAGTTGTTTGTGTTCAATGTGTTGTGTGGTCATCTAGCTTCGGTCATAATTTGCGGACAGTGGATAGTTTTGGTGGCGGGAGTGGAAATCGTTTTATGGACAATACCTACCTAGATAGACTGAAAACCTATACAGAACCTAAAACGACCAAGCGAACTAGGTACCGCCTAACACGTAACTTTTTAGTGCAGGTATTATATTTATAAACCTTTCTCTTGAGTCGCTCTATCTTTAAAAAAAAACGGCATCAAAATCCGTTGCGTAGTTTCAAAGATTTAAGAGCCAGTTTACAGCGATGCTAGCGCCATTCGCGTAAAAAATTATATCTTCTAAAGTAAGACAAATAAGTATAAAAAAATGTGGCACTGTATGACACTAGATAATGTAGCCTAGCACCTTATTATAGCTTTTAGGTGGCCACTTTTAGTAAAAAAGTAAAAAGTAAAAAATGATTTATTCAATACAGGATACAAGATATCGCTTATTGAAAGTCAATTAGACTAATCTAATTAATATTGATATCTTATTTCGTAAAGTATCCTATACTGATAGAGGCGAGGTAGTTCAGGGTGCCCACTAATTGGCTCAGGCAAACAATGTTTGCCTTGCCTTACGACAATGGTCGCCTGGAGACGCCCCCAAACGAGCCCTCCTCTGTCAAATGATTCTACTCCCTTTCGCAATGATTTTACAGCGTAGAGAAGAAAGGGGTAACAAACTCTACTTTACAATTTCTCTCTTTTTTTTTTTTTTTTGTTCTTATATATGTGACATTACAATTCAATTTACAATACAAAGAACATAAATTAATAAGATTTAAAGTACATACATGAAATAATGAAAATATCGTGCAGAGCTAGACTACTTCCATGCGTCTTTGTCGTTTTCATAATCATCAACATTGTAATAAGCTTTCTTAATCAAACCTTTTTTGATACGAGTTTTAAACTCATTATCATTCAGGATCAAAATCTCTTCTGGGATCTTGTTATAAAATCTTACTTCGTTTCCTATAAAGCATTTGTTTGTCCGTTTTAGTCTGTTCTGTGGAATACTTAGTTTGTTTTTGCTACGCGTTCTAAGGTCTTTAATTTTATCACATTTTTTATCAAACATTTTAGCAACACTTTCTAGATTTCTTTGGTCTTTAACCTAAAAGCTATACAACAGTACCCTAAAAATACTAGGCTATATTATCTAGTGTCATACTGTGCCACATTTTTGATATTTACCTTAGTTTAGAAGATATTTTTTTTTACGCGAATGGCGCTAGTATCGCTGAAAACTGGCTCATAAGCATACATAGGGACAGACGCGGAAAGCGACTTTATTTAATAATGTATTGATGTTATTATGGAAGAAATCGCTCTAAGCGATAAGGCCGCCCATTGCAATCAATGTATTAATTTAAGAACATTAATTGTTAGTCACCTAATGATAAGTTTATTGATTGCAATAGAGTGTCTATACTATACTATAAAGTATATAATATATACCCCTGCCATTTGGTTTTTATTTTATTTTCCAGTAAATAACCAAACTTAATTATGCTATCGACGAAAGATAACATAACCTAGAACTAAACTTGTCTTCTTGTCTTATTTTGTCTGCACCCCTTCCATTAGTAGACAAGATATGTCGGATTCATGTGTCATTCGTAGAGAAAAACCATATCTCATGTTCGCACTTTTGGCAAGATCATAGACAATTGATTAAACTGACAGTTCAACATCGCAAGAGTTGTATCCCGTGCTGCTCATGCTCGATCCGTAGACATAATGGTTCGCTCTCGATTAGTGACGTCATTTTCCCGCATTGAAATGTCAAAAGCGATTAAAAGTGACAGAAAGACACCGCAAATGGTCGGTCGTGCTGCGAGGGCAGCTGCAGGTAGATGGCATCATTTCAGCTTGGCAACGGTGTCTAGAAACGGAACCTTTTATTTTAAGTTGAAACCCGTAAAAAATAACTTATTAAAGAAACAGATCATAAATTTGTTGATTTTTGATTTCGACTAACTTTGGAAAAAAGTAAATAAACATTATTAACTCTAACATACATAATGGCGCTCCCATTATTTTCTAGTTATCTGTGCTAAGCTGTATTTAACTTTATTTGATACCCTATCTATTATAGAGCCATTTTTTTGTCTAATATTTGTTACACTTTTGAAAATTGCATTGTATAGGTACTTATATACTTAGGTAATTCTTTGAAACTTTAAGGACGCGATGTTAGAAGGTCTGTAGTAATAACTACCTCTGTAGCAAATGTAAGTATTTAATTTGAAGTCTAGCATGTCTTTATTTTTACAAATCATAATGACTTACTTAGTTCATATTTACAGAAAAAAAATGCGCAAAGTAGCAGTTAGTATCCTATAATTTATTTTTGTATTTTTGTTAACATGCAATCGTGTCATTTTTTGTAAATTATGCAAGAATGCTTTCTTTTACTGAAGCTAAGTTTTACAAATTGTATTGTAAGGTTGTTAGTAGGTATACAATAAACACCAAGCTATTTTAAGGCGGTAACTCATGGTATGGCGCGAAATTCAAAATTTTTCACGTTTTTTAATTATTTTGGCGAAAGTATTCATTTTTCATAAAGTTTAAATGAATTCGCGTACGTAAAAAACTATCTCCCACATTGTGATATATCGTTTTTTAAAGACAGAGTTACCGATTTTGTGTATATTCAAGGAACTTGGTTATTGGCCTTTTACCCCTTAAACACCAAATCAGTAGGTCTATCTTCCAAAAACGTTGTATTACAATGTGAGAAATGGTTTTTTACATACTCGAATTCATTTAAACTTTAATAAAAATGTACACTTTCGTCAGAATAAATAAAAAACACGAAAAAATTTGAATTTCGCGCCATACCATGAGTTACCACCTTAATAAAAAATATAAACATTAGGTTCCAGACGAGTAATCTGTAAACGGGACATCCAAAAAAAATTATGTTTTTTTTTTCATATGTATACTTATATTATTATACTTAAATAGTGTCTGAGTGATAAATTTATATACCTTTGACGCTGTAAGTACATAGCTATGCACTTTAAGAAAGTACCTAGTAGCAGTAGTTTCATAAATAAAATAAAAGCTCCAGGAACTATTATAGTTCCTGGAGCTTTTATTTTATTTATGAAACATACGCCAATACCAAGACTATCAAACAGAAGGTATAATGAAAAAGAGACGTAAAAGAAAAGCGTAAAAACAACAATCCGATTTCAATCGTGCAAAAATACGTTCACGTACGAACTAATTTGATGAAATTCCGTAATGAAAATTTACATAATGCGAGAAGAGGCCACGCCGCGATGAAACACAAACGAGAAAATTTTTATTTTCACGCCCACGTTTGCGCCATTTGTATACACTGAATGTAAATTAGTAAGCTCCTTATTTTAAGCAATGCTATTTGGCTCCCACTTGTATGTGGCTAAACGAATGAAAGAACACCGTTGTGGGCATATTCATAAGCTGCTGTCTGCTTATTATCTAAATGAATTCACTAGACTTATTTTTGTAGCTTATGTCAGACGGCAAAGTTTAGTAGGCTATTCAATCTTATGTACCCTTCTACTTCATTTTCTTGACGAAATGTCTTTCTTCATATTTTTCTTATATTTACCGTGGGCTGTACTTATAGAATCTTACAAATATATTAGAATATATATTAATGAGATGTTTACATTTCAATTAGGTATTTGTTTTATTTTATTAGCAATCGTAAGTTGACCACTAAACATTTGTTAAATGTTCAAATACATATTCTTCTAATTGCGGACACTGCTAAATAAGGTAAACAAGCTGGCGGCGTGTTCATGTCGAAAAGTTTAACCAGCCGGCGGCAGCCGCGGTTCCGATCTATTTATTCGCGGGAAAAACCACTGCGTTTAAATAATAAAGTGATCCAGTCTGAAACCTGTGTTTATTTACCGACGATGTGTAACTGTTATCTTTTTACAACATGTATTTACTGAGCGTCCGAATCTTAATTTAATAAAAATATGCATTGTATGTACATTATTGATACTTATGAAATATGGTAACTCTTACCCACCGAAAGTTCAGTGACACGAACATTAGTAAATACCTACTCACTGTTTTGTACTATCGATGTCTATTACATTGTCAATGATGTCTTCCCCTTAGTGTGCATTATTTTGAAGGCAAATGTTTGTTTTTGTTTTCGAGCCCTAGCTTCCTCTAGAAAGAGTTTATCATCAAAGAAATTCGTTCGAAGCCCCATAGGAGTTGGGAAAATGTAGCGTTCGAGCGACACGCGTCGCGCCGCTGTCCGGTACAAGATTTACAACTTCCCATTACGGGGGTTTACTGTTAGCTTTTATTTCGACACAGATATGTTCTAGTCTAAGTATTTTATTGTATTATTCTTTTTAATAATAATTTAATTAATTAACCATTTTACAGTCGATATTTTTGTCCTTTTAAATATCTTTGTCTAAAATAGTCCCAAATGCATGGATAGATTTAATAAAAAGATTTCAATTTTGAAAGGGCATTTATCTTTTTGATTATGTAAGTTTTTTGGAAAATATTATATACAGTGGAGTGAAGTTGCGTCAAAAAGGTTTGTTTGTACATATTATTTATTATTATGTATAGTTACTTACTAAACCTGATTTAAAATTGAGTTAAGCTTGTCAAAATTCTACTCATTTATTGTAAACGTATTTAATAGATCACACAACTTAAAAAGTTTTAAAATAAGTTTTAATATTTCAGCCTTAAAGTTAGAAGTGTTTAGATCAACTTCGGCCACGGCCATAACTTTTGGTGTAAGTGCGCCCTTTACAAACCGATTGTGACCTTTGAACAAACAGCGGCAGGCCGAAAATTCCGAGGTGTTTGGAATTGATGTTTGTTTCATTGTTTGTTCTAAAACGTGATTATGGGCTTAATGTTTCGTTATAAGTTTTGGTCATCTGTTTTTATATTTGAATGTTAAACCGTGTTTATAAGCGATACGGAATGCGCCTGGTTTGTATATTTTTAAACTATGCCTGCTGTGTTCGCTTGTACAATTTTGATACAGTTGAAATGTCGAAGTACTAGTTGCGATTTGGCGAAGGCTGCGCGTGACAGGTTCCTAGCTATATTCCAAATTAGGTAGGGATTATAATGTATTGCAACGTTTAAAAGCTCTTATTTTACTCAAACACGAATATGCAAACCGGAAAAATTAAATTCTATAGCTGCGTCTTATTGCCAAGTCGTGTATCCCGTCTACTGTTACGATGGTTGTCCAGGTTAAATTCCCGGGAGGGAGTAAATATTATTATGATGAATATCTATGGTATTGACCGAATCTGGGATTTTTGCGTTAGGACTTCGTACGGATTGCGGTTTAATGCTATTCTTTCCTGGTCAGGGGCTATGATTCTGGTGAGTTTTTAATTTGTATACTTAAAATTATTTTATTCATATACATAACTAAATGATTTTATTGCGATTTCACTTCTAAAACAATATAAACGCAAATGAAAATGTATAATTCATGATAATCTGACTGAGAAAAGTGAATGTCCATTCACTGCGGTGGCGTGCCCTTAGATAATGATCTGGATCCGACGTTCATCTTTTATGCATAGTCTCACTATAATCACATAATCGTAATGTATCTCGACTGCATAATAATCGCAGTGTGCCACAGCCCCAACGGAAACAGATTCCGTCCAACTACGAGGAGTCAGCTCTGCTGCGCTTTTTATATTATATTATACAGAGGCAACATCAGTAGCATGCCGATATAATAATTTTACCCACCGGAAATATGAGCTATTGAAACAGGAGTGAAAAATCTAAGGAAATTGACAGTAGGGCAATATAAATAATCGGTAAGTTAATATTTTATAGATTTTAATGCATAAATAATAACCAGAAGATAATTAATTTTCATTATCCGCTCACGCATAAAATTATACCAAATAATTAAAAAAAAATGTAACTAAAAACGCGCCCTAGAACTCACAAAGAATATTGAAGCCGAAATTCTTTAACATCGCGTTAATTTATAATTAATCACATATTTTTAACATGAATGCATCACATAGCATGTAACATGCAAAATAAAAAATAAATACCTTATCGATAGTTTCAATATGTATATATAAAAATAATGCAGACAAAATCCTTATTCTAGTAGGTAAGTTACTTCTAAATGTTTCATGCAAAATCGCGATGGACATCTAAAATACCTCAATCATTTTTAAATTAATTTCTGGTTTCAATAACATCGTGATTGATATTTGAGCCATCCCATCGTTGGCAGTGCCAGTGGGTAGGTAACGATACATGAAATTTTCACACTCATTAAATCCGAGCTTCGAACGTTCGCAAGGGCTCTCCTCCAATCACGGCACGATAAATTCGACGTGGAACGCTCAATTAATACGTGTTGAATGTAGACATAACACACGGTAAAATCTCCCTTTATTTTAACGAGGGTAATGAACAGCGTTTGATAGGAAACTTGTCTTCTTTATTAAATAATATTGATAATTTTCCTATTAACTTAGTGTCTGTTTTCATTTTATTGTATTTGCTAACGGCGCTTACTTTAGAATGTTTTTTAATCATTTATTAAATATTCACTCACCTACATAGGTACTTAATTATTTTTATTAAAATAAATTTATGATACTTATATTTTTATCCAGAATTTACGCGATCTTGCTAGTAATGTGGTTATGACACACACATGAAGCGTATAAAAAAAACGAAAAAAACAATGGAGGTTCAAAACGAAATTTATTGATTTATTTAATTTCGAAGATAAAATAAGAGATAGCCGTGCCGTTTCGGGGATTATTTTGCAATCATCATGCTTTCATAATGAATTCGGCAGAAGCGGACCGTGGCGTGGGAGGCAATCGAAGGGAGACCATTATTCAATCGAAACGATATATCTCGAGCCCGTGGTATCAACTGGAGCGTAGCGATAGCTGGCTTCGCAAAAGTTGGCACGCCCGCGGACCGAGACCACTGCCAATTTCCATTAGCCCATCATCCAAAACGAAAAAATGCATAGACGTCCTTTTTTTTTATTCAATTAAAATTGGCCACTAACCAAAACGATCGCGTTTTGCAGCGATTGCTCCCCGCGCGTTCTTCGGCAATAGTGCCTTGAAATGGTTTGATAGCATAAAATATTTCTTTGTTTGAAATTAACAATATTTCTTTTTTATTTCACAATATCGTTCGACAAAAAAACTCCCCCCATTTCCTCAATTAGAGTGATACTTTCGTACAGCATTGAAAATCCATAAGCTTTCAATATCGCGACGTTAACCCGCCTCTTGTTCCCGATAGCACGTTGATCTGAATATCAAAAATATGAAAGTGATCGTTAGTAGCCGAGACACGTATATCGGGACCCTATCACTCCGTTCTTTACTCACTGCCTGCGCCATCTGCACAGTCTCTATCCTAATCCAATAACAAATTTGATTATCTAACAATAACGGTCGACTGATTTGCGGCATACGAATCGCACGGAGTCGAGAGCCGAATATCACGTCAGTGCGCTATCAAACATGTTTAGAGTTCCGTATACTATACTTGACTACAAAATATTGGACCTTGATGTTTTGTCCGCTTGTCTGTAATACCGTTTGTCTGTCTCAACCATAAGCGTTCTAGCGTCTTAATAGTACATTAAATAATAAAAGATCATTCGTTTGTTTTTTGCAATACCAAGGAACTAGCTATATAACAAAAAATAAAGCTTTGGATAGTTCAATATGATAGGATGGTGTCTCGTATTAGGCGGAATTCACGATGCGCAAGGTCATATCGCACTTGACTTTATACTAAACTGGTTCAGCAGAGCGGTGAAATGCTTTATTTTTTTCGGATTTGCACATGAACATTTATTCCCAGTCTCTAGCTCCATCCAATACTCATTCAAAACACAATACCAATATAGCTCGACGATAATTCGAGCTGCAAACAAAACGAAATTGGCTATCCAACTCCGCGCATAGACAGATAAACATTGGATCATTGGATGTTCATGCATGTTACATGAAAAAAAATTGCCGAGCCGGGAAATGCTCTAATTGGCCAGAATCACTTGATTGATGTGAGATCAGAGTTAACGACACAAAAAAATGCTATCATCAATCAAACAAAACGTTCCGAGCACTCATACGTGCGGTTGACGAGTCGTGGGGTAAAATTAAGAGATTTAAGTAAAAATTTCCACATTTATAATTTTAAATGCATTGTTACGTGAAATTTTACCGAGTTGAAGCTAGACTTGGGTTCTTCAGTGACTGTTGTGGGATTCAGATGTGATATTCAAGATCGGCGCGCGTTGAGGGGGCCTTAATGGCCTCTCGAGGAGATGTTCTTAGCACTCCAGCCACCTTCAAGGCGCTTCGTTATTCGGATTGTACAAGCCGCTATGTCTAGGTAAAGTACAATAAATATTCTGATCATTCTTTTTAATGTTTTTTCAACTTTTTAATTTAAAAACGTGGGTATTAAAATTCTAAAAAACACATCTCATAAATATAAGATTTCATGTGGTACGCCCCCAACAATTTCCAGCTCGATATTAAAATTTGAGTCAAATACTTAGGTTACGTAGCTCGAATTCAAAGGATCTTTAGAAAAGGCACACCCCTCTTATGTTGGGCAAATTTACAATTCAATGGGAGACGATGCCTGGTGGCATACGTGAATGCACCGCGAGGGCCACTCAGTATGCAGTCTATAATAATGTGATGGATGTCATTTACTTACTAACGCTTTCTAGATTTATTCCCTCTTTATTGCAAGTGCGCTTTACTGAATAAAATCGTGGTAGGTATATTCGATTCAAATAAGGTTACTTTTGCCAAGACAAACTAATATAGTACCTATTATAATAAATTTTTGTGTGGCTTTGTAGCATAGAATCTCTTCCCTTTGGGTATGTCGTAAAAGGCGACTCAGGAAATGTTCAAAGCATGGGCAACAGCTTAAGCCCTGTAGGTCCGGGCTAGGGTTCATTCCCGGGATTTCTCGGGTCGAGAATTCCCGGGAAATCCTTGGTTTCTGTTCCCGGGAAATTATGCTCGAGAAAAGTCGAGAACTCGAGAAATCGTATTTGAGTTTATGTAGTCCAAATAAGTTCGTGAATTACGTAAAAGATGGAAATTTACTTTTTACTTTTATAAGCATAATGATGGTACGCGGTGGAGTCAAGTCTCGTTACCAAAATTGATCGACTCGTAATCGTATTACAAGCGACTGTCTTAACCATTGCTGGGGGCCAAGTTTTTTTTAACTCGTTTTTAGTTAAGAAACTTGGCCCCCAGGTTTCTTTAGGAGTATAACAGAAATCGACTTTATAAAGTGGCAATGGTTAACGAAATCGATAACAAGGCAACTACAATTCGATAGAGTTCAACGACGAAGCTTGACGGTGTACTGCTTGTGTATATTTTGTGTTTTATTTTATCAAATTAAATTTATAATCTTTGGCTTATAAAACAAATCAGAATAAAAAAATTTAAAAAAAAATGTAATCTTATGAATTTCACAGTTCACTACCTACATCTGAGTATCAAGTCGCTTTATTAATTAACAATGAAAATTTGATGTAAGTGACAGCATTTGAAAATCATTGCGGCTTTTTAAAGACGACAACAGTACATGCCTCCCGAAAAGCAGCAATAGTTTTCGAATGCTGTCATTGTCATCGAATTTTCATTGTTATTCAGCTAAGCGACTCAGGCCCATCTTTTCTATAAAATTTTCTTTAAATTTAAACACTTATTTTGAAGTATAGTTTTAGTTTAACGTTGACTATTTCCTAATTAACAAGACGAAATTTGTGCATTTTTTATTAGTTAACGGTATAGTAGGTATATATTGAGAGAAGTTAATTTTTTCCAAGTTTTATAACTTATATTTGGCAGAAAAACCACTCAATTTATTGGTTTAAAACAAGTTCATTTTATTATGATTCACATTGTTAATTTTGTGTCAACTTTTTTCATTATTTGAATCGAAAAGATATGCTCTCTCACTCCGATCGCCAACGCCTGTCAAGCGTGGCGATTATAATATGTTTATCCTGTGATCTATAGGGAAAGCAGTGAATTATTCAGCCGAGAAAAATAGGAAAAGATAATTGCTCACGGAATATAGAGGTAGGTTGCCTGTAGACAACACAGTTTATGTTTAGGTTCCATACTATATTTTGGTAAGTCCATAGAACGCTTAATAGTCATGCCTCGTCCATTCTTTTTGATAACAGCGCTGATGTCGAAAACACTCGCGACTCGTATTTCATAGGAGGCGTGACTCCGCCGGTACTTACTTATTATTTTATCACGTTCCAACATCGAACGACATATTTTTCTGTTCAATAACTGAAGTCGAATTCAATGACTCTTGACATTTTTGGAGTTCCCCGCTTCAAAAGGAAAAAGTTCGGCCCTCTCTCGACGTGGAAGTTTACATTTATTACATTTTCATTGAGCAAACACGTTTTAAAAAATTCAAAATGTTTAATTCTTTATCATGTTTTTATTAATTCCTTAACCATTTTTTTATACAAATAAATTTAGCATAACGTATTGGCATATTTTCTTTTAATATATAGCACTAGCAGCCCGTCCCGGCTTCGCACGGGGTAGACAATTTAGTCATATGTTGTTTTGGCTGGACACAAAAATACAGCCCGATCAGATCGACGAAATAATCGTCGCTGAGCTGCCTAATAAAGACGAAGACCCACTCCTGTATTTCGGCCCAAGCAACTGAAGATGTCGGTTGATGCGGGCAGCTATGACTCTCTCAAGCAGCTTGCCCGCCTCGTCCAACAGGACGATAGGCCGGAAATCTGACGGAGCGACAGAGTCGGCGAGCCGGCCCTCTTTTCTGATGAGGACCAGCTTGCCCGTTTTCCACTGCAGAGGGAACACACCTTGTTCCATACAGGTGGATAACAGGCTGCGGAGCCGAATCTCCAACGTCTCCGGCTTCAACGACAGGAACCAGGCCTTGGCTGGAATTCCATCCAAGCCTGGTGCCGTCTTTTTGCCGCGGAGGCGCTCGCTCGAGCCTAGCCCGGACAATGCTCCATCCGAGCTTGAGTTTTCCGGCGAGTGCGATCGTCCGCGCCACATCTGTTGGGCAGCGTACCCACACTGATCCGAGGCCCCTCTCGTTGACGATGCGCCCCACCTGGACGTCCGCCACCCTGCAACCACCGCTTGCCGCGACTGCGGCTGCGGTTTCAGCAGGGGTGACCGAATCGTCCAGATTCATGAGGCGCATCTCTGCGCTGCTCATGGGACTGGAGACCCTCACCGTGTCTTCGGGCAACACCTTCCTTAGTTTCTGGGCTAAGGCGTCTTCCTTGGCCCTGGCTTCTTCTGGAGGCCCGGAGAACTCCAGCAGGCGGGCAGCCACACGGAAGCGGATGATGTCGATGCCCAGACCTGCCAGGTCGAGACTCCCTTTTGCAGCGGAGATCACCTGAGCATAGGTGAGACCTCCCTGCACAGCCACCGGGCCAAGGCTGACCACCACCGCCGCAATGCGGGGAGTGCGCAGCTTCTTGGCTGCTGCCTTGGACTTTTCCAAGGCCGTCTGCTTCGGCCCTGGAGTAGGAGCAGGCGGGACCGGAGCAGCCTGCTCCTTGTCCCTGTTCCTCTTCCTCTTCTTTTTCTTCTTTTTGCCCCTTCCGGCCCCCGTCACCAGGGTCCAGCCGTCATCATTGGCTGGACCAGTGGGAGGAGGGACGTGGGGGGCAGAAGAAGTGCCCGCCTCTGGTTGCCAGGCGGGCGCTCGGGTCTTCGGGGCTGGAGCCGCGGCCGCTTTACCTTCGGGGTAGCTCGAGGGGCCGGGGCCGCTCAAGGGGCCGGTGGGGCCGCACGAGGAGCCGCGGCCGCTTTGCCTTCGGGGTAGCTCGAGGGGCCGGGGCCGCTCGAGGCACTGGAGCCGAGGGGGCTCTGTCCGCCGCCAAGGACGGCCGAGGTCGCTGGGCCGGGAGGAGGCGCTCGTCCAGGGCCTCCAGTCGCGCGTTCGACATGGTCCCAAACTGGACCATCATGTCGCGTTTGACCTCGTCCAAGTTGAGGGCGGAGGAGGCTCCAGACCGAGCAATCGTCCGGAGCTCCTCCATCTCCCTTCGGAGGAGGGCCATTTCTCCATGGAGGCTCCTCGCCTCCTCCCGGGCTGCCTTCGCCTCTCCCTTGAGGCGAGCGTTCTCTGCCGCGAGCAGCCTGCTCTCCTCAGAGGAGGTTCTGTTCCTCAGCTCCTCGGTATTCCGAGAGATGGAAGCCGAGGCGGCTATCCCCCCCCCCCCCCCTCCTCTCCATCCCGCCGCGATGCCCGGCGCGCTTTTCAGACTGCATCGCAAACAACGGCCACGGCGCTATGGCGGTTTTGTTTACTGTTTGAATTTTTTAAATCGTAATTCGTATCTTTTGAATGGAAAGTCCAATTTGAATAATTTAAAAACTGTTTTATAGGTAGTTAAATGATTTTGACCATAAAAAAATTTATTTGTATAAGGATTAATATAAACACATAAATAGGATGGTATGAATTTGGTTATCATTTTCATTAATGTTTAAAATAAAAAAAGTTGTTGTAGTGACTTAACTACAATAGTTGGACATATGCTACCGCGGAGTTTTTTGTAGACATTTCGATGTACTTCAATATCGTTGTACATTATTTTGTTCTATCGCTAATAGTTTCGGCAGCGCATTCGACGAAAGACATTTTAAGACTCATTTTTCTACACCTTCGGTTACATTGTTCAAATTTTACCAAGGATCCCTAATTTTTTTCAAAATAAAATGTAGCCTATGTCAAATTGGAAGAATGTAGCATTCTTTTGGTGAAAGAATTTCTTAAATCGGCCCAGTACTCTTTGAGCCTATTCATTACAAACATACAAAAATAGGTACAAATCTTTCCTCTTTATAATATTAGTGTAGATAGTGTAGATGTAGGATGTAGATTAAAAGGGAGCAAAACAGAGTGGCACGGCCAAAAAAAAAAAAATTAATAAATTCATTCAAAAGCGGTTTATGGCTGTCTGGTTGCCGCGTGCGAACAAAGTCTACATTGAAAGGTCTATTGCCGCACCAGCCCTTGCATCTGTCAGTTGGGACCGCAAACTGTGCGGATTGCATCGGCGATACCGCGATGCACGAGATGCATTGTTAGCAACTAACTGGCTGGCTATTGCTGTAGTGTTCAATCTACCGAAAATGAGTACGGAATTCGGGCTCGCACACTATTTTACACGTTTCTCTATTAAATCTAGGGCCACAGTGCCTCGGGGATTTGCTTTTAGTTTGTTTATATGTTTTTGCTTGCCGATTTGATATATAGCATTATTATTTAAGAGCGCCTTCCAATATCAGGTTTAAGTTATTTTATTGCGACATTAAATTCTTTAAGTTATTTAAAATATAAAAGCAAAGACCAATTATTTTAATAAAAATAATATTAAATCATGAAATAGAATAAGTAATTTCAATATTCAAAAACTCATGTCAAACTTTGAAACTGTTTAAAATCATAATTATAAAACTTAAGAAAAGTGGATATTGAAGACGATTAAATATTTAAAGAGGCTCTTAAAATATTAAATTAGATGAAACATGCCGTAAGCAATTTTAATTTATACTTCGGTGCCTAATTAAGATGTTAATTAAAACTCAGTTATTGAATTACATATACTTACCCTCACAAATCTCTTTTACAACTTTACAATAAATGTAGAGCCTCTTTTTTATTAAAATTTTAACGAAATATTGTTTTTATACTTTTTGGAAATTCAGAACCCTTTTTGTTGTTTCACCTTATAATGTCCACGCTATTTCCGAGATATTTAGTGAACATGCTAATTTAATTGTTTTTAAGGTTCCGTTCTTCAAAACCCATTTTAAGGTCCGTAGATACCTCTTTAAAATAAAATAAAAAAGCCTTTTGACTTAGAATGCAATAAATATAAAAGAACTAAAAATGCCTCGAATAAATCGTCTTGTCTTGGCATTTGTATGAAAAACGAATGGCCCAATGAAACTGCTATTACCGATTTGGCTTCAGAGAGTTCAGAGCCTCGTCGAGGCGCGCTCAGTGACACACGGTGTTATAATTCGACAATTCAATACGATCGTGTGCGTTCAGCTCAGACTCGAGTGTGTGTAAACGCTTTCGAAAGACTATAAAGAAAATTCTCGTCCAATAGATTTACGGTTTAATAGATATAAAATTAAATTAGAGAAAAAACTTGTTGGACATACATCATTATGATTTTTTTTTTTGAAAAAAAACTCTTAACTATTTTATAATACTCTTATGATAGGGTCGTAAGATCCTGAAAATATTAAGTCTTGAAAACATTTTACCTCATATATACCTTTTATTTTATATTACCATATATTTACCTTTTATAACATTGCAATTGATTCGAGTATTTTCACAAACACTATATCCCACCTAACATGTTATATATAAAAAGCATTAGTAACTCACATAACTAGGTTTATATCTACCATAAAGTAAAAGTATAAACAATTGTAACGTTATAGCTTTAGCACATTTTCTATAAAAACATTCTGCATCTACTTGAATTTCTTATCTGTTCTTTACCCTATCGCGCTTAAGCGGCAAATCTTGCCGCGGAGATATATTGTACGTTAGATCTGCGCACGTGTTCCAACGTTTCAGGACTTTGTGTGAAACGTTCGTTTTCTAGTCTGGATCCGGAGCTGGCGACGATAGTATTAAACTGAAAAATTAAATTACCAACACTCCTGATACTTAAGCGTTAATTTTAAACAAAAAAATAAATATATATATATCAGAGGCAAGGGTGATCAAAAAACTTCAAAATCATCTCTAAAGAACCCCCAGACCCGAAAAATACATTGATGTTTTAATAATTGATTCTATAAAGTGCACAAAGGCAGTCAATGTCTTATTCTTGAATAGTATCATTACAAGTCACGCACTAGGTTTATGCTTGGGAAATCTCATTCACTGCATCTAATCTGTAGTTACACAAAGGGCGATTGCTTGCTGCATTCTCGAATAACACAGTTATTTATTACTAATTTTAGTAAAGCTATTCACATTTTAGATAAAACGTAGCTCCTGGCCATTTCAAAACGTGAAAGTTTTATCTACCTGCATAAACCCAAAAATACTTGATATTTTGTAATAATCGGCCGTCAAGTGCACGCTGCAGCGCCCGCGGCGACCGTTTGTGTGCGAAGCTGTAATTTACTTGAGCCCCGGGCGTGGTATCGTTCGAAGATGCACCGTATTAATCACGGCGAGCAGAACAATATCAGCGAAGCTTACGTAATACCTTACTATATTTTATTATTAAATGAACGCAACACAGTTTAAAGCCCTTACTATGCTTTTGTTAATTATATAATGGGGATGCTCGAATACAATGAGAAATACTTCAGCAAGCACAACTGTACCACAGCATAATAAAGTACTGAAAAGAAATGTTTTTAAAATAAGTACCTATCATTCAAAATTATAAAAAACTTATTATCATAAGTCAGAATAGTTATCCAAAGGGTTTAATTAAGATGTTAAAAAATTTAAGTAAATATTCCATAAATGTCTGCCAATAAATGTCTGGTTTACATTACAACTTTGGTGTCCCAGCCTAGTGCGGCGGCGGCGGCGGCGGCGTGGCAGTAAAGACGCACTAGATTCTACCCTGAGTCCTCACATAACATAAGTGAACTCCTGCCAAAAACTTTCTTTAGTTTGTCACAAATACATTTTCTGTAAGAACATTTCGGTGTTGGCCTGTGTCTACACACCCACCTATCAAAATTTATAAGAAGGATTTTAAAGTAAGTGTTAAAAAATTAAAATATGGGCTTAAGATTGATTGCGCTGTCTAAAACTACACGATATTTTTAACAAAGATAGCGTCAGTCGTTCAAATTTATATTTTAAAAAGGGCTATGTCGCTAAAAGCTATTTCTTCCAGTACCTTTTTTTTTTTTTTTAAGGCGCACCACCCACTAAAACCCCGCCGGTGTCCTTCTCGGCTGATAGCAGGAGGGTCGCGGGTAAGCCTGTGGAATTCTCCGCGACCCCCCCCAGCATTGGCTGTGTAGCCTCTTCACGGGGGGACAGGTGAAGGTAGTCCCCCCTGAGCGCGGATGGCTCTTCCTACGCTCGACGGCGGAAACGGGACACCGCGTTCCGCCGTCCTTCTCGGGGCCGTTATATGACTACACGAGGCCCCCGCCTCGTGCACCCAACGACCCCGGGGTCCCCTCTTAGTCGTCTCTTACGACAGGCAGGGGATACCTCAGTCCTATTCTTCGGCCCGGTACTGCAGGGCGTGCGGCGGCGCTTCAAGGTCTCGCACCGCCGCGGCGACGAACTCGCCGTCTGGCCGGGTTCGCCGCCTCCCTCTCGCGTTCGGCCGCCTCCTTGGCGAGCATGACTGCTTCGCAGAAGGAGACGACCGCCGCCCAGGCCTCTCTGCCGCCGACCATAGTTCGCACCACGGCCGGCAGGGAGAGGTCCTGCCCAATGGTGGCCCTGAGAGCCGCTCTTTCAGTCGCCCAGGCTGGGCACACCTCCAAGGTGTGCTGGGCCGTATCTTCAGGGCAGTCACAGTGATGGCATCGGGGGGACTGCTCGCGCCCCAGCATAGCAAGGTAGCTCCCGAAGCAACCATGCCCCGAGAGCACCTGCGTTAGCCGGAAGCTGAGAGCCCCGTGATGCCGATGCAACCACTGTGGCAGGACGGGGAGGATCGCCGCCACCGTCCTGTGCCCCGCGCTCGGCCTCTCCAGCCTGAGCGCCCAAACTTCCTCTGCAGCGGCGTCGGCCTCCTGCCGGCGAGCTGCTATTTCGCGCGGAGTGGGCCAGTGGTCCCTCGCACGCGCCTCCTCGCGCCAGTGGAAGATGTCCGCGAGGGCCCTCGCGTCAAGGTCCCATGGCAGACTCCGCGCCATCACGCATGCCGCCTCGCGGGAGATTGTGCGATATCCACGCGCTACCCGGACAGCCATCACTCGCTGGGCTCGGCCCAGCAACACCTCGATATGGCTGTCCAGTGCAGGTGCCCAGATCGGGGCGCCGTACATTGCAATGGACCGCACGATCCCCGCATAGAGCTGCCGGCAAAAGGCCGCTGGCCCTCCAAGGTTCGGCAGCAGCCTACTCAGGGCTGCTGCCGCCACAAGCAACCTTGGTCCCAGGCGCTCAAAGTGAGCGTGGAACGTCCACCTGCCGTCGAGGACCAACCCCAGGTACTTCAGGGTCGACTCGACGGCAATGGTCTCCCCGCCCACAATGAGGGGTGTGTTCGCCGGGGGGCGATTTCTCGCCCCGTGAAACCACACCGCCTGAGACTTTTGGAGGGCCACCTCAAGGCCCAACATTCTGATCCTGCGCACCACGTGCGCGACACCAGCGGTGGCGGTTATCGCCGTCTCCCTGTAATCGTACCCTCGAGTCGTCACCAGGGTGTCATCTGCATAGCAGGTTAGCTGGACACCCGGGAGGTTGGATCCGCGCAGCACCCAGTCATAGCCAAGGTTCCACAGAAGGGGGCCGAGAACGGACCCCTGAGGAACCCCGCAAGACATCGCCCGCCGGACCCAACCCTCTCGGCCAGGGTACGAGATGTACCTGTCCGAGAGGTACGACTCGAGGACGAGCCGCAAGTAGGGAGGCACCCGATGATATATCAGGGTTCTTCCAGTACCTACCATAACTCTGTAAAGTCATTTGCAGTTACAATTGGTCAGCTGCCTGCCATTGGGCAGTTACAACACAACGTATTTTTTTGTAAAATGTTGCATTTTATACATATTTTCGTATACTTATACTATAATAAAGTGACGTAGGTTCGCACAAATAGTAATATAATCATCCAGCAGGCAAGAGCCGCGTTCCCACTCACTTAGTAATTTAGTTGAGTACAGAGTTAGCGGAATGTGGGAAGTGGGGCAATTTGATATGTGACTTTGAAGTAGCAATCGCATTTGGGCAAATTGCGCTGTATTCACCTGGATAGCATGGATAGCATCCGCACAACTTCACACGTGCATAAAAAAAAATGTTTATGTAAAGTAGCGGACACGATCGGCGTAACACTTCCGGTTTTTCTGTATTGCAAAATAGCTCTTGTTCTTTGGTTTTACAGTCTAGGGCTGACGTAACCATAGACAAATCTGTTACGGCCTCCTAGTCCTTGACTGTACCTACGCATCACACATTAAGATTGCATTAATATAATTTTTGGAATGTAATTAAGATAAAATTATCTTAATGACTATATGCTGGAATTTTTTATTCTGAGTAAATTAGATAACTACTTATACCTTTTTAACAGTTAAAATATGCATATGCACTCTAACCACCGTTAGTGTTAAAAAGATTAAAGGTAATTTCGAAACCAGCTTAAAGCGTTAATACTCGGAAAATACATTTAGTATAATGAATTCATATTATACTATTAGTGTAAATCCCTTAAGTAATGTTAGTTTAAAATTTACTGGTTTTAATATAACCCTTAAATAGTAGTAGTTTATGCAACAAGGGTGTAAAGTTATGTATGAGGGTGGTCTGTTGAAACCCGAGTGCAGAAAGTGTTTCACGAGTTTATTCCCGAGCGAAGTGAGGGAATAATGAATTGAAACTTGAACAAACGAGGATTTTAAACTTACCTGTCTTCGGTAGAATAATTTTACCCCCAAGTTGTATATACTGCTTTTTATTCCATCCGACGAAAAAATTCACAAAAAAAAGCAGAACCTACCTGATTTTGCTGACCTAATCAGCTATCTTGGTTATAAACCCACTTGATTTCAATTATTTATTTTTGTAACAATAATACAATTTTGCATCATAATTGCCCAAAGGACAATAAAGGATGTATGGAAATTCATTATTGACCAGCTATAAACCGCATGTCAATAAAGAGGTACTTTACGACTAGAGAACAGTAATCAAAATGTCCACTTTTCGATCGGATGGAATAGAGATTTAGTTAATCTTTATTTAAATAAACAAACTAATATTGAATTGTAAACAGATATTCCCAATGAAACTCAACCCCTGAAACCTGAACATCCGACACCGACAACACGGAGCCGGAGCATTGTTCAGCCATCAGCTGATTCATCAATAACCTTAATTACTGTCCGACTGAAAATTCATCAAAACTTCAATACAGCCGCAACAATATATCAAGGCGCTAAGATCATAATAGCCCGAAGACGAATTGCTTTGGAGGCCTATTCTGTTAATGATTAATGATTTTTTATTAAATTTGACAATAACTTAGTCATACTTACTTACCCGCTGAAATATTAAAACTGTTAAAAAGAAAAAAAAAAGTTTTTTATTATAAAAACGTTCACCAAACGAATATTATTTTGGATCCAGGTTATATACAGCAACGATTCTATTTAAAAGGTTTAGTTCAATATTTTTCAAACATTAAGTTAACAATGCAAGATTTTTCATCGAATGCTATCTTAATAATGAGGAAAGAGCTAACAAAGTAGAATCGATGTTCTATGATGCAGTGGTACGGACGGAGGTGGTTCCTATTGTTACCGCCCCGCTCGTCCCGGGGGAGCCCAAACAGAACTCAGGTAACGGATACCTTACTTGCTATTACTATAGCTTCTGGCATAAATTACCAATTGTAGGTATGCATGAGAAGCTATTCGCGGTACATAAGGACTAAATCACAATTAACCTTTAGAAAAAGACTGACCTCTTTTACAAACAAAATATTCTTTTGAAAAATCAAAACACGTGACCAAGCTTTTGTTAAAACGTTAAAACCGTTCTTGTTTACCGTAAAGACATGAGTACCTATGTAATCTTATTGCCAGCACTTTTACGGGAAAACGTGATCTGCTTTGTTTTCTTTGCTGTTCTTTTTTTTTTTTTCAAGTTTTTGCAAGCTTATTGTTCTGATACGTATAATGAACCCTATCAAATGCAAAACAACTTTAATGATTTAAAAATTAAAATCTTATATAAGTAGCCAGTGTAATAAAAGTGAAGAGTGTTCCAGTAACAGAAGGTAATATTCAATCGCAACTTTCGTAACGTTTATGGCAAAACAAAAACATTAAATAAGATAAATCATAGCTTATTATGAGAATAAGGAAAACCTGAACGCTTCAACAACGCACGGAAAGCGGCGTTAAAAAGAAAATGAATATTTTGTTTTCAACTTTCAATGCTTTTAAATATTGATTCTCTGACTGGGAGCGATTCACTTTTTTTATTCTTCGAAACATTAATGTACAAGTTTGTTTCGTGATCACAAAATAAAAGTTTTGTTGAAACGCTTTCCATAATCTGTACTCGCAATCGAACAGTCTTGTTTTTCTTTATACATTTTCTGAATGTTTCAAAGTGTGCGTTTTCATGTTCGTTATTGTAAAAGTTTTTCGTTGTTTTTCACTAATACTTAGTGATTTCACTTGTTGCTCTATACGTCAAAATAACATCATTCTAATGTGACTTTTAGTTTTTTTTTGTGATTTTGTGAGTTATACATTTTTTACTAGGCATAAAAAAAAAATTTACTACAGCATCCATTTTCGATTTCAAAAACAATTCCAAAATCAAAATTAATAACTAAATAGCCCAGCAAAGCCTCATTTATGAATTCATTTCGGTATGTATTTGTATAAACTTTGGAAGTATAGTATTAGATGTCCATGATCACACAAACTCATTTCCAAGTCTAACTTACTAACCAGATAATTTGGACGCTGCGTTGATCGCTACTCAAACCCAAACCTTTTCCGATCAATTCAGTAAATCTATAGAACAGAACTTTCACTTCACTACTGTCCGAATGCTTTAAAATCGTAAAAAACTAAACAGTAATATTTTTTTGATTCTCATTATCATAACATCCGACAGACGATCGATCCGAAAGACAAACCTTGTAGAGGGAGTTTGCTATAATCTCTAAAAAAGAGCTAATTTGAAACAAAAAATACTCTTTTTATTAACTTGGTACACTGTTTCTTTTTTCGATGGCAAAATTTTGTAGGTGTACATGAACTTATATTTGGAGTAGAAGCGACGCAAGCCCATCGTCCGTAAGCGAGGCACGTCGTGCCCTCCATCGTCTTCCTTCATACTCTGCCTTACATCTGCACATGCTTGACTTTATGCGCCCCGTTGAGACGAGAGCGGTGAACTGTAATGTGAAGCAATCAGACCTTGACAGTCATTGTTTGAATTTCAAAGATAGTTTTAAAATAACAATTAATGTAATTTTTTTACAAGTCTACATGTGTAAATTGTGCACTCAACTCGAGTCTGCTCAGATAGGTGCTAGAGATCAATGAACACTACTTGAAAAGTTCCTTCCTAATTAGTATATTTTGTCCAAAAACAAGTAATTTTTTTACTTTCCTAAAATGTAAAGTAAATTAGATTAAGGAAGATATTTAAAATGTAATTACAAAAACATAAAGATTACTCGCTTTGCGAAATTTACAAGTTAGTCAGGATAGATGACCTAACTACAACTTACGCTTGATTGGGTATATTATTCAGCAACTTCATATGCTTTAGAATAGTCGATAGGCGAACAAATTTAACCTTTAAACAAAAAGAAAGGATCAGTCTCAGGAGTGTCGTGGGCACGTGTCTGCTCCCAACGTGAGCACGGACTAACGATTTCTCTAGTTATTATGTCCCCGGCGATAAGGCGAAGGCTAAGACTATGTGCTCTTTGATGCCCTGCCACCCTGTTACTGACACCGTTATTAACTGGCTCACTTTAGATGAAAAATAACGTTTCTTAGATGAGATTTTGCCTAAGGTTTTAATAGAGTTTTTTTTTTAATCTCCTTTGTAAATTAATTCTTAACGAGCTTAGAATTTTATAATATGAATATCACAAAAAAAAAACCGTATTCTTAATCTTTTTTTGTAAAAGTATTAGTTCATAGTTGATAGTAGACATTCTTACAAACAAACTTATAATATAAATATAATAAACTAGCTGACACGGCGTACTTTGTACCGCCTTGTTTTCATAATTTTTGAGAATATTCAATAGCCTATGTCACCCGGGGATAGTCTAGCTTCCCAACAGTGAAATAATTTTTGAAATAGGTTCAGTAGTCTCGGAGCTTATTCATTTATGCAAACGAACAAACAAATAATCAAATCTTTTCTCTTTATTATATCAGTATAGATTATTAATAACCCACACACTCAATAACTAGGAAGAACACCCAGACCGGGAAATAAACATCGATATTTATCTGAACAATATTCGTGAACATCATTATGATAAAAATATATACCAAAAGATGATAAATTAAAATTAATATATCATTATGTATGTGTTTATGTTAAGACGATATACGAGAAATAAATCAAACGACCGAAAAACAAAGGATGTTCTTTTCCCTCAAACATACTGAGGTAAAAGGACAGTCATATGTCAGTCGCCCACGGTTACTACATTTTATTGGAAAAAGTAATAAATATTAAATACCTTTTTAATTATTACTTTTATATCAAATTAGAATTACCAGAATTTGATATACTTTATTATCATTATTCCTAAGTAGTTTCAACATAAACTTGTTAGTAATTACGAAGAACTAGCTATTCCCGTTTTTTGGAAAGGTTATCTTTGACGAAATAATGTATCGAGGTTTTTGATTCCACTAGTGTTTCTCAATTATTAAAAAACTTCGTTATATCCTCTGAAACGTTGTATTAAAATTCCAGATCTTTACCTCTTATAGATAAAGAGAATTACTTGATTTAAAAAACCTTCAAAACTCATATAGCATCTTAACGATACACGTTAGCCCAAGGCAGACACCGGGAATCACTGGAGCACTGTATGAAGGAAATTTTCTTAGAAAAACAATAAATTTTCCGTGAGTTACGCTCGAGCGGGCCGCAGCGCCGGTTCAGCGCGGGCACGCTCCCTGTAATATATTGAATTTGAAACGAACAAACTTTTGCGTTCTGCCCACGAGTAAAAAGATTTTCACCGAATATTTACAATGCTATAATTCAGGTTCGACATTTCAACGACAAGTGTCGCTCGATACAAACAGTGCGAATACTTGTTCTTTATTCCTTGCAATTCGCGCGTATTCACTTATTGGATCCTTGGAGACAGAATTTTTATTTTGTGAATATGCTTATTGGCTAGAAAATCTATATATATAAAACTCTTCCGTTACTGACTGACTGACTGACTGACAGACAACGCAGAGCCGAAACTACTGGGCGTAGCGGGCTGAAATTCTGCATGTAGGTTCCTCAGGGAGTGTAGGTGAGCACTAAGAAGGGATTTCCCGAAATTCCCACGGGAACGGGAAAAACGGGAATTTTGTGTTTATGAGAAATCTGCGCGGGAAAAACCGCGGGGCAGCCTCTAGTTCAAATATAAAATTATACTGTGTGGGATTTTATACAGTCCTATTCTCTTTAAAACCTATACTTTTGAAAAAAAATCTAAGGTTCACATGATTTTCCCAATATAATTAGGTTTAATCTAAGTAATTCTATCTAGAACACATTTACCAGCGGGTCTCGCACTAGGAAGGGACCTGTATTGGGAGTCCCAAAAATTATGTACTAAGAAGCAATATTACTACAATAACTTTGAGTATAAATAAATAAATTTGAATGTAAGGGGTAGTCCGAAATAATCTTATCATAATATACCCGATTTAAATAATTATTTTACTATTCCTAGAGTGGTCCTTGGTGGTGGACCGACTTGGCTATAAAAATATTGAAGATTTAGAAACACAAACTTTCTAAATATTTAAAATTTAAATAAATAATACAGTGACGGGCCAGCTGGCCGAAGATATTCGACATATATATTTTCTTTAGACTCCAATCGTTGGGCAAGGAGGGCCACTGAGTGGGTCCCGAGACACGCCAAGAGACGGTGTGGTCGCCCCAGGAAGCGATGGAGCGACGAATTGGGAGCACACGCTAGGGACTGGTGGGAATCTGCCCAGTACAGGGAAGTGTGGAAGGAGGGGAAAGAGGCCTTTGCCCAGAAGTGGGATAACATAGGCTAGTAATAATAATAATAATAACACTTCCTATTACCTCCTGGCTATTGCCGCTAAGTGCATGATCTATTTTGTGCATTTAGTGGCGGTGCCTTGTTGGTGATCCATAAACAATATAGTAAACTCTATAAAGGGCCTCTACGAGTTGGATTCGTCCCCTTGCACGCCTCTCAAAGGACTGGGCTCCATCCCGTGGTTTCCAAGAGAACGAGAAACAAATTAATAATAATTTATTGATTTTTGGATTTCTTGGAAAAAAAAGATTTTAGAGTAAAATCACAGTACCCTCTTGACGTAACACATTAGCATGGGCATAAAATGTTATGCAAGTCGAGAAGCAACAATGAACATTGCCATGCTATGTTATAACAACTTTATTTTAATTTTTAACCGACGAAAAAACAAAAAGGAGGAGGTTCTCAATTCGTCGCGTATATTTTTTTTTTTTTTATGTATGATCACGCATAACTTTTTACTGTGTGGACCGATTTTAATAATTCTTTTTTTAATCGACAGGGTATACCTTGAAGTTGGTCCCATAAAAATTTGGAAATAAAATTCCCACCCTAAGGTTGGGAAAATAGGGGTGACTTTTTGGTCGGCGGGTCGATTTATCCACTCACAGGTTGCATTTTCGTGTTACATTATAACTTTTGATACCTACCTACAATATCTTTGGAAATGAAATAAAATCAGGCGAAAGACGTCCACTGCTGCACATAGGCCTCCCTCACAAATCGCCTCACCGACCGGTCGTGATCGAACCTCATCCTGTTAGTCCCTCAACCTTCACCAGGTAGTGTGGCCACCTTGTGGGGTGCGACCACCCTGTGAAGGGTGATTAGCTGGGGTCAAAAAAATTAGCCCAAAAAAACTGAAAAGCAAAAAATAAAAACTTTTTATCAAAAAATTAAACCGCCGAAAAAACTGAAAAGCATTAAATAATAGGGAAACATTTTCTATTAGGCCTTAATTTACTCACTTCTTAAAGTAATTTTGGATTACCAAGAAATTTTGAGTCGGTGCCACAGAATCAACGAATAAAGATCGCTAAATTACCTGAAATTCAAAGAAATAACCGAAAAACTTTTGCCGCTGCGCATCGCGCTTTACATAGATAATGAATTTGCTTGTGTGGTGTGGCGCCGACTTAAAATTTCTTGGTAATCCAAAATTACTTTAAGAAGTGAGTAAATTAAGGCCTAATAGAAAATGTTTCCCTATTATTTAATGCTTTTCAGTTTTTTCGGCGGTTTAATTTTTTGATAAAAAGTTTTCATATCAATATGTTAAAGAAAATAGCATCCTTCACACATCTTAGGCCCCAGAAAGAAATAAAAAGAACCAATATATCACGCGGCCGCAAAGAAATCCTTTATCCAAATATCAATAACGTGGTAAAGGAAACGTTATAACTTTGGGAACAGTTATTGATCGCCAAAACACTTTGTATCATGGCGGTTAATCCACAAAAAATATTGCTAGAAAAGGTGCGAGCTCGAGCTTAATCCTCGACGATTTGCGAAAGAGGAAAAAAGGGTTAGCCCAGTTGTAAGGCCGGTGGACACAAACGGCGCGATGCTATTAATTCTAAGATTTTGACTGTACTACTGTAAAAATATTATGTTTTCTTTATCAATAACAATCAGTAGTTTTGAGGTTCATTTTTTTTTATACTTAAATTTTATGAACAAAATGTTTGTTTTTGATAAACATTCATATTTCCTACCTACTCCAAAGAAGATATTTAGTTGCTTCTCTTCCTAATCGTTATTAATCAAAGTCGATGTATTATGAATGCAGATTATTGCCTACGTGTAGTTTACTGCCAAAAATTAGCTTTAGCAGGGTACATAACAAGGCCTCATTTGGTAAAATACTTTACATTCATCTAGATGCTAGAAGTCATACAAAAACAGTATATGAAAGAAAGTGGTTGCCCTTTAAGCGGCCGTGTTACGAGGGCAGGGTGTCTCATGTTGTTATCCATGAGTGGATAAGTAACCTGATTCGGCCCTTAATACAGCCGGCCCCGGTTTACTGCCATGCTTATCGATGTTTACTCTTATTTATTCGCCAACAAAAATAACGTTAACAGAATGTTTGAGAGCAATATTAAATAAATTTAACGCGTGAAGATTTTTTGTATTAGTTTTGTTTACTTAATAATATTTTCGTAAACTTATGGTCTAGCGTCTAGCTAGCTGAGGTAAGTGTTCTCAACCATTGACTATTTTTAGTTCAATTATTACAAAAAAAAAATATTTTTATAAAAATTAAACAAAGCAATCAGCAGTTCTACATCGCATCACATGAAGCCTAGACCTAGGTGTATTAATCATGGGATTGTAAGCAATTACTCAATATCAATGTCCGCTTTCCGTACATTTCAAGCATTTAATCTGTACCTATTTCAAGAACTGTCTAATTTATTACTATCAAACTTCGTCCTTATTTGAGCTGCAGTAAAGTGCATTTTGTTACAAATAACATATTTAAATTTTACAAGTAATATATTATACTGATAATCATACGGATAGATGAAAATTGTCAAAGATATAAAATTTTTACACTTTGTTTTATCAGAATCTCAATTACAAACATAGCGTCAAGCGGAGGCCTACTACTCGTTTATTCAATTCTGTTATTTTATAGAACCTAATGTAACTTATTGGACGTTAAATTCATAGATAACTGTAAAGATTTGGTAAGGGAGATAAGTAGCACCGTCTTCAATATCGGTGACAAAGTTTTGGATAAACAATATCTTAGAATCTGGTGGCACAAAAATAAAGATATATATAGATATTTAAATAAATATTACCGTTACCAGAGAAAAGGTTTAATAAAAACTGTAATTACTCGTAAAAGATAAAAATATTCATGAAACTTTAATATTATATTGCAGCTTCACCTTTCTGTTCATCAATCTCAGAGATTTGGCCGTTAACTTAAACAGTCTTTATAATTAACTTACATTTAAATTTAAAATTTATTCCTCGTAAAAAGCAAAGTTGGTCGCGCTAGGCGAGGGCGCACCTGCCTGGGGCGCCTTAGCGTGGTAGAAATTAATGCGTCGTGAAGTCAGCAAAAGTCAATTACACTTTATTAAAACCGTCTCCATTTATATCAATTTAACGCAAACTGTTACAAATACTGGTAATGTTCCGTCATTTCAGGAGAGCGCTAGGCGAGGCGGGGCCACGCTTGCGCCGCGTGTCGGAGGATAGCCTCCGTAGACAAAGCGCGGAGGCTACGGGTCGCGGGCGGCCAGTGTGCCGGCGGCAGTGAGAGGCGGCCGCGTCGACCCGCTCCGACGACGACGACGACGACGCTACCACCTCGGTCGCGCGATACCGATACCGACTGAATAATTAAACAACTTATGAATGCCGGCGTAACAGATGCGTAACCGAACACTGTACTGCTGGCGGGAACTTTACTTAACTGCTGTTTCAGTCAAAGTTTACTTCTCAAATGAAAGATGGGATTAAGTAATTAATACAATGGATTATAATAAGCCGTATGTCCCGTGGTCGTCCTCGGCCACGACTTTATTGTTGCTGTTGATGATTTCCAGCTCGGTGATAGCTGGTGATGGTAAGTTTATTAAAATTTGAATATTATGTTATTTTTGGATAAAGTTTCCTGTTTTTGTTTTTATTTTTGTACAATAAATTTATTTAATTTTTATTGGGTTAAGAAATTAATTCATTTATTTTATTTTACATTAATAGTTTCGCAATAACAGATGATTTTGCGATAAAACTTGGCTATTACAAGACAATAATTTAAGCACTAATGCTGGCTACTTATGAAGCAGAAGACTAAATTAGAACCAAGTAAAAAAAAATTATCATTTTTAAAAAATACAACTTTGTTAACTCCTTCCTATTTACTTTTACAATTTATTTTCTTACCTCAATCTGATTAAACAAAATTATAATTTACAATTGAATGAAGTGAGAAAGTTTTGAGGAGAACTCTCAGCTAAGAAAGTAGAGTGCAATGGCGAACAATCAAATCTGACCCTTAACCCAGTTGCAGTAAGAACCTTATTGTAATGCTGCGTAGAAAATTGTGTAGTCCGTAACTTTTTGTATGAAGAGTTTCAGAAAGAAATGGCTGTCGTTTTTGTGGTAACTTGTGAAACAACGAATAAACGAGATTCGAGGACTTTCGAAGTAGTAGCGGATAAAACCAACATTTTTATTTTTTATATTAATTTAAGCCTTTGGTTTTTTACAAAGTTTTTTCTATCATCGCGCTCATAACTTTAATTGCCACGTAAGAGGTAACCTATGAAGGGTAATAACTTTGTCAAGCTGTGTTCAATTTTGTTTCTCATATTTTTTTAGAAACATATTACACAACATTGAATAATAAACGTAATATTTGTAATCCTGAGACCTTTTTTAACCCCCGTCGCAAAAGAGAGGGGTATTATAGGTTTAACGTGTGTATTTTTCTGTGTATCTTTTTGTGGTAACGTAGCTCCCAAATGGGTAAACAAAAATGACATAGATTTTTTGTTCCGGGTGTTCTTAGCCATGTTTTATGAAAATGTGTTCAGCCGTTTGAAGATGATCAGCTCTTTTATAGTTGATGAGGGGATCGGACTACCTTCCATGTGTCCTATAGATTCGAAATTTGTTACCGTATTACTACAATAATATTGAAAGTATATGGTAAAGTAACCATGATCGATCAGCCGTTTGAAGAAGATCAGCTCTTTAAATGTGGCTGAGGGGATCTGACTCAGGTGGAAGTTTTTTTTTTAATTTTCAATTTCGTTTATAAGTAATACAGTGTTACATACAATATACAATGATGATGACTTACAATCAAAAACTTAAAAAAAAAAAAAAAAAAAATGTTCTCATGTAACCAGTAAGATGGCAGTGGCACGCAGCAGCCTCTTTCCAAGGTAACAACCACTTAGCTGCTCTAATAGTGCCCCGTGGGACCGATATATTTCGTCCTGTAACATAAATTGTTTACCTGGATCCTATATCGCACTGTTTTCTTACAAACAAATTGTTTAGATAAATAATTTTGCTTTCAACTCATTGCAAAACTACTTTTTCTTTTAAATAAGAATAAAAATACTATGTAGGTATATTAGATAATTTCGACGACGCATAGCGTTAAAATATATTTATTTTTTTATGAATCGTTCTAATAAACTTATAAACATCATAAATTATAATTATTAATCGTAAAATAACAATAATTATAAAGAGTAATTCAACTCTTGTATCTTTATGTCTATTTAAAATATCCTAGGTAGGTATACTTATATTAGGATAACATTACAGAATAGTTGTCTAGGTAATGAATAGCCTGCTAGGTCTGATTAGATATCCTAAAGAAGGGTTCTAATAATATCCTGACTCATCAGCGGACCTCTCGTAGCCTTTGATGTGAACCGATAACCTATTTACAGAAGGTTAATCCGACCCGCTTTAAACGATAAGTGGACGACAGTTAGTTGCAAATTATAACAACATTAATAATAATAATAATAATAACACATCACACTCAGAGCCCCTAACTAGGAAGAACCTGTATCTAGGGTGCCCGAAACACACACAGAGACGAACATCACACCCAGACCGGAAACAAACATCGATATTCATCATATAAATAAACTATTAAACTATTAAATTATTAAATTAAATCAATATTCGCCCCGCCCGGGAATCGAACCCGGGTGCACACGTTTACTCAGTCCACATCACTGCCAACTGAGCCACGGCGCAGTCGAAACATTAACATTAAAGATTTTAAATTAAAAGTTCATGTCGATTTGAGATAATAATTTTTAATTGTTTAGCATCAATAAAGTCACATTATTCACACAGGATTTATTATTATTACACATTTATTGTAGTGCACGTTTATTTCAACAAAAAGCACTCAACAAAATGTCCGAAGTAATTGCCCTGAAAGCAAATTAACCATCAGTATGACATCAGTTTGGATAAATGCCGTTGAATTCTGCACGCGCCGTTCGAACAGTTAGCATATTTTTTCTGCGCGCCTGCTCCCGCGCTGATATCTATAATCCCATTATTCAGAGGATTAGCTTCTGCTCGAAGAGCCGTAGAATATTCAAAAGAGTATTATTGGATTTTGTTGAATCACTGTGAATGTAGTGCGAAAATTAGACCTTTCTGCTCTTTGTTCCCATATGCATTCTTTGAAAGCGGCTTTAGGGAGAAAATTTATTAAAGGTTCTTCTTTATAGATGTTTAAGCATAAAACTTCTGAGCTTTGAAGATTAATCTGGTATCTTTTCGTCAGTATCTTGACCGCAATCCTAAAGTAGATTGCTATCTGATACGTAGAAGTTTGGTAAACTTTGAGAGTTGAAGTTGCAAACTTACCTTGTGTATGATTACGAGTTCCAGACGCGATGCTTCAATTTGCTACCCGGCTCGGGAATTCGTGCAAAGTTCCACGCCTTCTGAGTGGCGGCTCATTGCGATGGCAATTGCCACATAAACAAGCCCGCCGTCCCGCTCGCCCCGTCGTCGCCAACGCGCCGCCTTGCCGCGACCCGCTCTATGCGGTCGATATAACGAAACTTTAGGTTCATGTTCATTGTTTATTGTTCTGACTGCACATCATGAAGCACCAGTGTGCGCCAACCCCTTTATAGTCGCTGCACACAATCCAAGTTAACCCAGATTTTTGCATAAATTCCCACATGCATTACAAGCAACTTGAAGACAAATTTTTTTCCTTATGTGTGAATTGAATTTTTTTTCTGAATTGTTAAATTGTTATTTATTTATCAATAGGAAATTTGTAAATCTTTGAGAGCCATAGACACGGAAGCTAGCGCCGGCCGGCAAAAAAAAATTCTAAACTAAGGCAAATATCAAAAATGTGGAACAGTATTCTACTACATAATGTAGCCTAGTATTTTTATGGCAAAACAAGGTACAGATTGTTGCAAAAAGTGATAGTGCCCTAAAAATACTAGGCTACATTATCTAGTGGAATACTGTTCCACATTTCTGATATTTGATTTAGTTTAGATTTTTTTTTTTTTTTCGCGGGTGACGGTAATTTCGGTGTTCTATGCCTCTTAACAGTATTAATTTTTAATAAGATGGTTTACGAACTAGCTTATCCAACTACTTACCTTCTTTTCAAATGTCAACTTTCAAAATCACATAAACGGATTGGTTCAGATCGATTATTGTTTGAGTGTTTCCACAAATAGCTGCCTGTCAGCCGGCTCCTTGTCTTACTGTTTCCAAGACGAGTTATTATTTCGGTTACAGAACCAACTTTGATAGTTGCTTAAAATAAACAACTTCGAATGCAGCTGCAATAGATATAATTTTGTTTTATAGAGCCTTAACGTTCGCAGTTCGATACAACTTGAAATAAACTATACAGCAGAAAACATAATTAATAGCAGTAGACGTCTCTCCGCTGCACTGAGACGAAAGAATGACAAACAACCGATTATTTAGCTTTATAAATTTAAAAGTTTTCAAAGGGAAATAAGTCTTTTGATGTAGCTGCTCTCTCTCTACACAGCTGTCTAATGAAGGTAATTTTCCGCGCCTCCGCCGCGCTCGCGACACCCTCACCCGCCTTCAGAATCGAGACAAATTGCTTTTGATTGTCTATTTGACCTTCATCGATTTTATAAGTATGTACGTATTTTATAATATCTTGAAGAATTTCTAATGAGATAATATTTCGTCCAGGAATAGATAAAATTTTCTAATCTACAATATTTCCAAATATAATAGGCTAACAGAATGTTTTGGAATAAATTGGAATTTTATACATAAACTTATTATCCCCTTGAAGGAAACCTATTTACCTACTTTAAAAAGTTTTTTTTTAACTCAAACCGTATGTGATCAAGTTTATAAATAAGCTCTAGGCATTCCGAGTATATTTTCTTCAAGCACCTTATTTGCAGCTTTCATCTCCGAAAACATTTTGAAGCAAATTTGCTTGCAGCTACTTAAAGTTTACGCTAGTTGCGCCGAGTCAGCTGCCGCGGAACTCGTATATATCAAATTATCTTCGCGAGATGGCAAGAGGGCATACATTACTAAAATGTTTATAGATATTGCATAACTTTTGGCTTACATTATTACATGCCTAACAAGATAGCCTGATGACAAAAAAAATGACTGCTTATAGTTAGCAATCTTGTCCTTATTATGAAATTTATACTGCTTAGTTTCTTGTTTCACTAATTATATGTTTTTGAGTTACAATATGACAATACTATTTTTTATTTTTGGCATCAATTAATGGTTTAAAAATTGTTAATCATTCCCTTTTATACAAGTCACACAACTTGAAAAGCTGTAGCAAATAAATTCCATTAAGACACAAAATAAATCATAGAATGTGCATAATTAATAACCTAACAGGGCTCTTCATAGTGCTTAAATGTATAGTGCAGTAGTACAATGGAGAGCAGTGGTTCCCAACTCATACGCTGTTGAATGAATTATGTGCGAATTAGTGCACCTCGCGCGTAACGTGTTAACAAGGCGCAAGCTATTAGAATGCTGTCACGTGCTTTGATACAACGTGTGATACCCTTTCCTATTAATTTTAACACACAATATAATAAAAAATTTAAATGTATGTGATATAAAAATAGTTTAAGAAACCTACTGGTACGGTACTTACTGTAATATAATTATTATAAAGTGAGATCATGATATTAATATTTCAAAGTATAGTCATCAATTCGATTGTTTTTTTTTGTTAGTCGTAACTTGAAAATCTAAAATATGTATTTTAAGCTTTTAGTTAATAGTACCTCGTGAGTATGCACATCCATTTATCATTATTATTTTAATCCTTTATTTTGCTTAGTCAACTTTGATTTGATAATGATTTGTCTTATAAGAAGACAAATAGGTACACCTTTCTTTTACATAACTTTGAAAATAAGTTTTCAAATACCTTCTGATACTCATATAAGTTATGTGTTATGCACATTGCGTGAGGCAAGGTGACTGGTGTCGTGTCGCCGTCGCCGAACTCGGAGCGCTCTCTGCGTGGTACTGTGGTGTCATCGCGACGCCATTCCCAACCGAAAAATTGCCAGCTAGCCACTTTACAGAGTTATTTTTGTGTTACGGTATTGCCAGATATCTAACTTTACCCATTAAAATACTAGCCATAATCTAAATAAACCACACTTATTGATTGGCTCTTGTTTTTGATATAATGTTCACCTTTTTTTTTACAAAACCTATAAAATACAGAGGAAGGTGGTCTTTGCCCAGCCATGGGATGCAAATTTGGATCTTTTTTTTTGTTCCTTTTTCTTTGAGTAACTAAAATTAAATAAAAAATTTAGGTAGTTAACCACCATAAATTTGCCTACCTAAAAGAAATGTCTTTAGACAAATTTACCAGCCAAAGTATGGCAACTCTTTCTGTCCTATCCTGGCACTCAGCTAGCGACGCTCACCTCTGATTTATAACAGCAATATAACGCTAACTGTCATACAGTTATTTTTATAACCCTTATACAGCCGCTGTTTTCGTACCGGCTTCTTATTCGAGCGAGCGCTTGATATTTTTAAAACTGTCTCAGATCGTTTCACTCAGAATGTGAATACAATGCTACAGTTCTACGTAGCACTTCCGCGTTACGGCTTAGTTACTACGCTCACTACGCCGCGTAGCAATAACCAAATAAAATAGTTCAAAACATGACGAATCAATTAAGTTGCTGCAAACAGCCAAACATCTTGTAAACTACATAATGAAGAGTATATTATTGTTTGTATATATATTTCAGACAATAGCCACCGCCTAAACCGAAATTAGGATTACTTTGGCTGATTAGAAGATAGATCGGATACTGAGATAAAATGTGCTTTCAACATCTAAATCTTAGTTGCTTTTGTAAACGTGTAACATCAAGCAAAACTAGAAAGTAGGTAGACGCCGTTTATTTTAACTATTATCTCTTCATTAGATTTCATTTCAACTCAAGATAGATAATAGATTTATTAACCGAATAGCAACTGGCAACATTTCGTCGCTTCGTTTAATAGCCGATTTTTTTAAAGGCAATAGTTAAATAGATTGTAAAGTTCCGAATATATTCCTTACATCAAAACTTACAGACAACTAAACATAAACATTTTAACTGTTTGTAATGTTAGTAAAGATAACCTCATAAATTTATAAAACATTGCCTATAACTACCATTATTTTATTATACCACGTTATTAACAGCATATTGCTATAAAACATAATTATTAGGTACCTACTAATTAAGCCTCACTAAGGTTTGCGCTCGGCCGCTTCCAGCCAGCGCAGCGATCCGACAGTTTGCTCCATTTTGGAACGCATCTGTTCGCACTGTCATTTATAAAGGCCCGTAATTGGCACCAGATAGGCGCAGTTTAGTACCTACCGCCGTCGAAGTGAATCTTGTTGCATTTTGCATAAAATCGATACTCATGAATAGCCCCGAACGTGACGCTCGGGCCGCAGGAGAATTGACTTCGCGAATTTGTCGGTGCCCGCCTGCCTTTATATTTAGATTGGTTCAGACAACATTGTTGAGTCTAAGTGGAAATTTAGGATCGGCCGATAGGATCACATCATTACTGTGAAGCGAATTGTGGAACATTTAAAATATCAACGAAATATTCTCTGGTATCTCATTTATTCTTTACAGGTTCATTGTTTTTTATGTTATAAAAAAAGAGTAAGCGTTCAAAGGTTAATAACATTTCATTACATGAATAAAAAGGTTAAATATTTTTTAAAGTGCACAATATCTTATACTCTGAGGGCACAATAAAAACCTGAAATGTTTTGTTCAAAACTGCCGTTTCATTTCTTAAATACACGACAATGCCGATATACATTTTCAATCTTAAAATATTTTTGCCTTGCCACATCAAATAATCAATATATATAAAACTCTTCCGTTACTGACTGACTGACTGACTGACAGACAACGCAGAGCCGAAACTACTGGGCGTAGCGGGCTGAAATTTTGCATGTAGGTTCCTTGGGGAGTGTAGGTGAGCACTAAGAAGGAATTTCCCGAAATTCCCATGGGAACGTGAATAAACGGGATTTTTGTGTTTATGAGAAATCTGCGCGGGAAAAACCGCGGGGCAGCTTCTAGTTGTTTTATATAAGTGTATCTCATAGTTTTTAATTTTTGTTTAAAACAATCACAAAGGAGAGTACCGTGATTAGCAATGGAACTTATATAAAACGAAAACTATTAATGTATTTAAATAGTATAGATACTTCCTTGTTTGGGGTAGTTAAACAAGGAAGTATCTATACTATTTAAACTATTTAAACTTTATAATTTGGCACTGCAATCATGCAATGATATGCTTGCATTGTGATAATATGTAATATTATATCCTATATAATGCGTGCACTACTATTCGTAATCTTTGTTCTAAATCTCTTATAGTTTTGCTTGAATTTTAATTCCAGTCTGAGGCAAGTTTATTATTTAAATCTATATATATAAAACTCTTCCGTTACTGACTGACTGACTGACTGACTGACTGACTGACTGACAGACAACGCAGAGCCGAAACTACTGGGCGTAGCGGGCTGAAATTTTGCATGTAGGTTCCTTAGGGAGTGTAGGTGAGCACTAAAAAGGGATTTCCTGAAATTCCCACGGGAACGGGAAAAAAACGGGAATTTTGTGATTATGAGAAATCTGCGCGGGAAAAACCGCGGGGCAGCCTCTAGTTTGAAATAAACAGAAACATGACTCAAAAATATGACATTCAATTCGGGGTAGAAAGAGGTGGAAGAGGCATCTAGAGCGGCGCGCAGCACAATGAATCTAATTTTCTCGGCCGCCAGCCGTGCAGTACTTTTGCCATAGCGAATTGCACCAATTAGTCAAATAAGAGAGCCGCTGGACTGCGGTCACGTTCGATGGTAAACACTTACACGACTTTACGCGAAGAACGACGCGTTTTGATTACTAACACTAAATAGTTCTATCAAAATTTATAAAGATTATTTTTCCGCTAGATGAATCAATATAAATATAAATCATTTCCGTTACTGACTGACAGACGACGCAAAGCCGAAACTACTGGGCGTAGCGGGCTGAAATTTTGCACGTGGGTTTCTTGGGAAGTGTAATAATTTCCCGAAATTCCTATGGGAACGGGAAAAAACGGGATTGTTGTGTTAATGAAAAATCTGCGCGGATAAAACCGCGGGGCAGCCTTTAGTTGTTTATAAATATCTACCGGTTAGTAAAGACCCTTTTTTGTTAAAAAATATAATAAGGATAAGTATGTAACTTAAATTAAATTTATTTATTACCGCATCATGAAGTAAAAGATGGACTAAGATAGCAATATGTAATAAAACGCAAAATGATTTAATTAATAATGAAAAATGTGTCCTGAATGTCGCGAAGGGCAAATGTAATTAGGGTCGTCGCATGACGTCTTCCCTTCCGCATGCGTGATATATCGAATTTTTCTGCTTTTCATATTACTTTTCTGTAAATTGGTTACAAATTATACTTTTGTTGAAATACTAGGTAGGTAGTAAACTTTATTTCAATTAGGTACTTACCTATGTTTTCCTAATGAATTATTGTAATCATGTTGTGTGTTCTCTTTCAATATATATTTGTGGTGCGGAACATGTCGCATGCGTGTTGCATGTTTGCTTGTTTTTCAGATAAGTATTTTTTATATTCAAGAGAAGGTTTTATTAACTATTTAACCGACTTTGAAAAAGAGGAAGTGCTCTGTTGATGTATTAGTCAGTTTATTAAAGGCGGGTTCCTTTTTTGTAAAAAAAAATATTACCATTATTAATCTTGTCAGTTACAAGTACAATGTTGAAGTTCGTTTAAATATTTTTAAAATGTATGTATATTTATATATATATCTAAGTTGTATTTAAGACACCCAGTATTCATAAGAATAACATAATATTTTTCAATGAATAAACGAATAACCTCATTATTACATGTTTGCCTAGGTTTAGAAGTTTTTTTTTTTTTGCGAATGGTGCTAGCATCGCTGTAAACTGGCTCTTAATAAGGTTGTATCTAAACATCAAATTTTAAGATTAATAAAAAACTCCATGGCTTCTTATTTTATATTATTTTCTTTTGTTATATATTAAAGTTCTATGTGAAATATGGTCATGGCCGTAAAGCACGTGTAAGGTCTATTGTACTGAAGCCTTTACGGAAACCAGCTTGTTCGGGTGTCACTCTCAAAAACAGTTTTTAAACATGGCTCAAAAGTAAGATCGACCTGTTATTCTTTAGCAGGGTTTTATCATCGTTTGGAAGACTGCCATTCTGTGAAATTCTGTTCCATGCTTTTGGCGTTTTAAAATCTCTGATACTTAACATAATTATACAATTATCTAATGGAGGTGAACGGCCCTGAGGGTCGGTTTTCCATCCGCCTTGAAAAATTCAGCTGTGATTGAATGATCTTAAATCTTACCTTTATCAAAAACATAACCTACACTAAAAAGTTATGAAGAATTCTAGAAAAACAAATACAAGATCGCTGTCTTGGTGAAGAATCTCAGAAATGACAGCGATCTTATAGACAGCGATCTAAGCAATTAAAAACAAAAAAAACTTAACGCGGTTGAGTCAAAACGCAGCATCTCAGCACATTTGAGACTTTCTCAGCATTTCTAAGGATTTTATGGCACTGACATTACAATACTTAAAACCGATTAATTAGCGAGTTATGGAAGAAGACCTGCGCGGTAGTCCAAAAAGTACTTAACTTCGGACGCTCGTAAAAATTGAATCTTTAACGTATAATTAAATTTATTTTTCATGTAAGTAACGTATCGTCCCTCGATTAAAACAAAGTTTATAATTCAATTACGTTTAATCAAAAGTTAAAACATAATTCTGGGCGCAGGTCAGAGTCCGGATGCTAGCGGTTTCAGGATTAAATAAAAAAGTATAAAAAAAAAAAAAAAATTCCCTTATTAATATCTGTTTATTTCTAGTTACTTTTTATTTGGATTAATAATATAACATATTTAAAACTCAAAGTCATAGATGATTTTCTGTTGCAGTTTCACATCCGGATGCATGTTTTTGAAGGTCTAAATATTCACCCAAATAATAAAGTGTTGATAACTTGTTCAAATTTATTTACAAAAAAGTTACAAAGCAAGAAGCCGAATAAACTGCAAAATTTCGAAAGTTGTAACTTCCACTATAATTTTATTAGTAAAGAAAAGTTTCAAGTAAAAATAAGTTTAATGGTTTCAGTTACCTTGATTTTACAATAAACATTTCAAGAAACTCTGTTTATTAAATAAAAACGTATTATATCAAATTGAAGTCTAGAATATACAAAAAATCGCATAAAAGACGCTTTAAGGACCCTTTACATGTGTACAGTTACGTACATATGTGCGCGCATGACCTAGTTGAATACTGCTACGCAGCAGCTTGGTAGTTAACATTATTAACATAATTTAAGATTTTATTGTAGGTACATGACCAACACTCTAACCATCTCGAGAAACTAATATAAAGAGTTAAATTAATCTCGGTTTCTTACTGTCAGCTACAACATACGACAAAATTACGGATGGAACATAACATTTACGACATCGTTCTAACTTTTAAATAGGCAAATAGGCATTCAGTAAAAAAAAAACTATTTGATAATTAATAAGTAAATAAATTTGGGTATTGTCGTATGAAAAAAAAAATGTCCGACACGTTACCGAACTTGTCATCTATGTTTCGATAAAGTCACGCGTATGATCGAATTTTATTATTGAAAAACGGAATAAACTTGATAGATTTTCTGACCTTTTATTAAGAATACACCATTTAGATTAAACAAAAAGTAAACAAACAAAATAATCTGTAATACCTATTTGCGGTCTGAGGGCCTATTACGGCCGCTTTTGCAATATTGCTTTTGGTCCTCAAAGTGTCAAAGTCAATACAAAAAAAACGCAAAGAGGACGCAAAGCAAAATTGTAAAAGCGGTCGTAATAGGCCCTCAGGTCTCCTAAATTGATTTAAGGAATTACGAGACTACCAAGCGATCTATCTTGCTTGGATATTAGGAGCAACGGTTTCCAATTGTTTATATGTGCTCTGTAAGCTCTTCTTTCATTAGAGGTGGAAAACATTAGAGCCAGGTTTGCGAAATACTCTTTTAGTTGCTTGAATTAGCTCTTTTAATTTCTAAGCTTAGGTAAGGTAAACATTTGTTAGTATTGAAACAAAATCTGTTTTTGTATTTGTGCATAACTTTTTGTACAATATTTGTTCTTAGAAAATTACATAATAGCGACAGATACTCTGTTGACGCGGGAATATTTAATTATAGTTATACTGCTTAAGAGCCATAGCACAGCTAAAGTAGCGCCACTCGAGAAAAAAAATAATATCTTCTAAACTAAGGCTAATATCAAAAATGTGAAACAGCATTCCCCTAGATAATTCAGCCTAGTATTTTTAGAGCATGGTTGTATAGCTTTTAGGTTAAAGACCACAGTAAGAAACTGATTGTTGCTAAAAATTAGCAACTATATTTTTTTTTCTCGGCGCTACTTTAGCTGTGCTATGACTTAATATAAACTTTGATATTTTTCTCCGTATATAGCATTATTATTGTCTGAAAATGTGGTAAATCTAGCGATTTTTATGCTTTTACGACAGTACGACCACAGAGGATTAACAATCAAAACCAGATGGGAGACGATGTAAAAAGACCCGCTGGTATGACGGTCATTTCCTGGAGCCATGGCAGGCCGCTGGTATGGGACGCTACTTAAGTCGACTTGCCATGTCCAGCGGATCTGGGCTGGCGCCGCCGGTGCGGCAGCTACGACAGCCAAAGACTTCAAACGGCGCAAATACGCATCACTCGGACAACAATTATGAGTTCATGGAGTTTGGGTTTGAGACACTCGGATTACGGGGACCGGAGGCGCGCCGCCTATACAAAGAGTTGTCGGCGCGCCTAATCGACCACAGGGGTGATCATCAAATCTGGGCCAGCGCATCATCCTGGCCATTCAACGGGGTAATGCAGCCAGCCTGCTTGGCACCGTGTCGCCTGGTGGCAGTGATTTGGAAGCAGTGTTTAATCTGTAAATTGTAATTTTGTCTTTCCCCTTTTCCTTATCTTATTTTTTTTTTTAAATACCTTTAATAAATTATACCTACTATTCGTTTTAATGTTATATTTAAGTTGTGAACTAGTATTAATTAACAAAACGTCTATATCTAGCGACTTTTTCTTGGATAAGCTATCGCGACGAATGGCCCGCGACTGTACAGTGAAGATTGATGAGAGCGAGATGGATTTGTTCTATTCGCCCGCGCGCTCATCAATCATTTGCTGATATTTTTCCGTGTCTCAAGTTATTTAGACTAAATAGATTGTTGCTTCACATCTGTGTAGCCTTTACAATATAAAATAATGATATTTACTTAGTTTGAATGCTTTGTTCGGAATTGGTACTAAGTTCTACTTGAGATAATTCCTAAATCTGTTTATTGTTTAGGAACTAAATAAAAAAAAAATATTATAATCTTTATTTATTTAGGAATCAATCATATCGAGGACTAATTGGGTAAAATTCAAACACTATCCAAGTTACCAATTAGGTTAATAATTAACTAGGTATGGATTACTTAAGACCGTGTTGTAAGAATATTTTTTGGATAATGACAATAATAATACAATTAATACTTAATAAATAAATAAATTAATTACTAGTTTATTTAATTAATAAGAAATTATCAATTAACGATTAACCGTTTTCTTACATAATTTTACAATTATAAGCCATTTTTTTATTTTAAGCCAGAATAAAATCCACATCACAAAAGTCTATCGTGATAGGTATATTTAAATTAATATTGAGTGCTTTCTAGTAGTTTTATCACATAAAATGAAATTTTACTCACTAAAAACATTTTTCTTATTGTAAATACTAACAATAAGACAAGGATTCAAAGTAAGAAAGTGAATAAATTATTCATAGGCTAGTGTAACCGCTGGAGTCAAGTGAAGGTTTCTAATCACCTTGGATCGATTTAGATACAGTTTAACAGATAAGTTGTGAAATACAGTGCTTTTGTAACTCGAACGTCGAATAAAAAAAGTTCTTAAACCATGTGTATAGAGTCTTACCTAAATCGTGCCATCGCATCGGTATTAAACAAATCGTAGCTAAAATCTGATTTTGAAATAAAATACTTTTTATTCCAAGGTTTTTACAGTTTGTCATCCAAAACAGATACAAGAAAAATTATCGATGTTTGTATTGCAATTGCAACGAAAAATATAGGTATCAATACATAGTATAAAACAAAGTCGCTTGCCGCGTCTGTCCCTATGTATGCTTATATCTTCAAAACTATGCATTGGATTTTGATGCGGTTTTCTTTAATAGATAGAGTGATTCAAGAGGTAGGTTTATATGTATAATACATGCACATTTTAGTAATAAGTAAGGCGGTACGAAGTTCGCCGGGTCGACTAGTATTTAATAATTATCAATTGTAACTTACAAACAGTTTTTTTGTAATTTTTATTTTTTAGATAATTCCTTTGACAGGAATAATTTATCGCAAGCTCAAATTTATTCAATCCTGAGCCGCAATTATTATCGAAATGTAAATTACAGCTGGGCATAACAAATCGGTATAATAATTTTCTCTGTACCACAGAAATAATGGTTTTGAATTATTTGATTATAATTTGATTGATTTAATAAAATAATTGTATTATTTTTTGGTAACACATGTGTGTTTTTAATGTAAGTTTGTTATTAAAAATGAGTTTTGCGACATTTTCATAGGCCTAAGACGTTTTTTTTTTTCTACTCATAGTATCGATAAGTTAACTTGCAAATTACAACAAAACTTACAACATCATCAAAGTGTCGCAGGTCGCAGGGCAAGTTAAGAAAGACATTCAAACAGATCGCTTTAGTTTCGATAAAGGTCTTAATTGATGACCTGACAACTTGTACCAGTATATTTGTATCTACTTTATATTAGGAGTAGCTTGCCCGGCTAGTCAGCTATGGATATGGTAGAGGAATATTAAATCTTAAATTAATCCTTCTGTGGTTGTTCACAGAGTCCCTGTTCCCGCGGTTCGTGGAGCCGGTGACCAACGTGACGGTCACGGTGGGCAGGGACGCCCTGCTGGCCTGCGTCGTTGAGGATCTTCGGGGATATAAGGTACTTAACAATGTTTTAACATTATTTCTGTATTTTTTTAGCCAATTACATGGAGGGACGTATTTTTAACTATGAATAACAACCCTAAATTAAACATTCAAATCGTAAACGTACCTCTACACTATTTGTATTTATGCATTATGATGGTAGGGTAGGTATGTTGATGAGTTGGCTACTGTACTTGAAATGCCTCATCAAACACACAATTGATAACAAGCTGGAACTAACTGGCAGCAATGCTGAACGACCGTTTGCTTGCCTAGCTACTAATACCATAAACTGATAATCGCAGATTCCGTAACTTCATGCAATGCACGGTGCAAAGTTTTAACAAGCCAACTTTAATATCACTTTGCCCAGAATGCACGATTCGCCAGTTATTAATCATGCACGACGCCTAGTTAGCGCAATTGCGAGTTCCAGTGCGGAGTGCAGATTTATTTCAAAGTAAAATTCGGGATACACATTACCAAAGGCGCCTTTGTGGTGGGCCGGGGTAATTCTTTAATTGACTACGAGAAAGAGGGTCTAGATTCGTTTACAAAACGCTGCGAGCAGTGTTTACGGAATCCAGGTCAGCGAGCTATAACTGCAGAGGGTAATATTGAAACGGATTTGCCAAACAGAGTTTTGTAAAGGTAAACTACTGTTTACCTTTTCAAAACTCTGCACAAACAAAACAGCACCAGAAGACGGGCAGCAGCGTCTTCTGGGTTATACAACACCATACTGCGCTCGCCAACCCGCCTGCCAAGCGTGGCGAGTATGGCAACCCCCCCCCCCTCATGAATAGTCAGCATGTGCCCAGGCCCCTAGTCCCCGGCAGCCCCGCTATTCCTGACCACGGTAGCGGTTACGGTAACGGCGGGGCAAGGGGTGCTAAGAATCCCCGGACGGTCGGCTACCACCCCTTTAAACGACAACTGGCCCTGGCAACACACAACGTCCGCACTTTGAGGACTGACGATATGATTGTTGCGCTGGAAGAGGAAATGAGCAGGTTACGGTGGGATATTCTAGGGCTATCAGAAGTCCGTAGACAGGGACAGGACACGATAACCCTGAAATCGGGTAACCTGCTCTTCCACCGGGAGGGCGACCAACTGTCCCAAGGTGGTGTCGGGTTTCTCGTCCACAAGTCCCTCGTTAGCAACATTATTACCATCGACAGTGTGTCGAGCAGGGTCGCATACCTAACACTCAGAATATCTAAAAGATATTTGCTGAAGGTCGTTCAGGTCTATGCACCGACCTCGACACACTCAGATGACGAAGTAGAGTCTATGTATGAGGACATTAGTCGGGCCATACATACGCATAAAACTCACTTCAATGTTGTTATGGGGGACTTCAATGCGAAACTAGGCAAGAGAAGCGAGCATGAGTTGAGAGTGGGGAACTTCGGTTATGGGCAACGGAACCCTAGAGGTCAGAGGCTGGCCGATTTCATGGAGAAAGAAGGACTCTTCATGATGAATTCTTTCTTCCAGAAGCCGCCTCATAGGAAATGGACCTGGATGAGCCCTGGTGGTTCTAGGAACGAGATAGACTTCATCTTGACCGACAAGAGACGTATATTCAATGATGTCTCCGTGATTCATAGGGTAAAAACCGGCAGTGATCACCGAATAGTAAGAGGCACATTGAATGTGAACGTTAAACTTGAACGGTACCGCCTGATGAAGTCTACGCTCCGTCCTACCCTCGCTCAGATCGAAAACCCCGAGAGCTTTCAACTCGAGCTCTCTAATCGCTTTGATTGTCTAGACGACGCATCAGTGGACGAGATCAATAACAGGTTCGTAAAAACTGTCCATACGGTCGGATCTAAATTCTTTAGGACTCGCCGTACCGCTAGAACTCAGAAACTCTCTGAAGACACCCTCAAACTTATGGCTGAACGACGCTTGCTTAGACTGCAGTCTCCCGATGATGCTGCGTCATATTGGCGGCTCAATAGTCAGATTTCGAAGGCCTTGCGACACGATATCCGTGTCTTTAATACTGCGCGTATTAAGGATACGATAGAGCGAAATAAAGGCTCCAAAGTGTTCGCAAGAGATATGTCTGTTGGGCAAAGCCAAATGACTAAGCTGTAGAGGGATGACGGCAGTATAGCGTCGACGAAAGCGGAAATTTTGAGGGAAATCGAGAAGTTCTACGGACAGCTATACGATTCGGTCACTAAGCCTGTTACTAGTGCGGCCAACGACCCTAGAGCCAAACTAACCCGACACTATACCGAAGATATCCCGGACATCGGCCTGTACGAGATAAGGATGGCCCTGAAACTGCTTAAAAACAACAAGGCACCGGGTGAGGATGGAATCACGTCAGAGCTTCTGAAAGCGGGTGGAACACCGGTACTCAAAGTCCTTCAGAGGCTCTTTAATTCTGTCCTACTCGAAGGGACCACGCCTGAAGCATGGAACAGAAGTGAGGTGGTGCTTTTCTTTAAGAAGGGCGATAAAACCCTTTTGAAGAATTATAGGCCCATGTCGCTTTTGAGCCATGTTTATAAGCTGTTTTCCAGGATCATCGCCAATCGTCTCGAACGAAGGTTTGATGACTTCCAGCCTCCCGAACAAGCCGGCTTCCGAAAAGGCTTTAGTACCATAGACCACATACATACGCTGCGGCAAGTTATACAGAAGACCGAAGAGTATAATTTGCCGCTATGTCTAGCGTTTGTGGACTATGAGAAGGCCTTTGATTCGGTCGAAACATGGGCGGTGCTAGAGTCTCTCCAACGATGCCGGATTGACTATCGGTACATCGAAGTGCTGAAGTGTTTGTATAGCAACGCCGCCATGTCTGTCCGAGTACAGGAACAGAATTCGAAGGCTATTCCCTTGAACAGAGGCGTGAGACAGGGAGATGTTATATCTCCGAAACTGTTCACCGCCACTTTAGAAGACGCCTTCAAACTTCTAGAATGGAAAAGGCAGGGCATCAATATTAACGGCGAATACATCACTCACCTTCGGTTTGCCGACGACATCGTAGTCATGGCAAGGTCGATGGAGGAACTCAGCACGATACTCGAAGGCCTCAATCGAGTCTCCCAACAGGTGGGCCTTAAAATGAACATGGACAAGACGAAGGTCATGTCTAATGTCCATGTTCTGCCTACCCCAGTTATGGTTGGGAACTCGGTTCTCGAAGTTGTCGACGAGTACGTATACCTAGGACAAACCATCCAGTTAGGTAGGTCCAACTTCGAGAAGGAGGTCAATCGCCGAATACAGCTCGGATGGGCGGCGTTCGGGAAACTACGCAACGTCTTCTCGTCCAATATTCCTCAGTGCCTGAAGACGAAGGTATTTAACCAATGTGTGCTGCCAGTGATGACATACGGTTCTGAAACGTGGTGCTTCACTATAGGGCTTATGAACAGGCTCCGGGTAGCTCAACGAGCCATGTAGCGGGCTATGCTCGGGATTTCTCTGCGGGATCGAATCAGAAATGAGGACATACGCAGAGAAACCAGGGTCACCGACATAGCCAAGCGGATAAGCTCGTTGAAGTGGCAATGGGCAGGTCATATAGCCCGCAGAACAGATGGCCGCTGGGGCCGAAAATTTCTCGAGTGGAGACCACGGATCGGCAAGCGCAGCGTAGGACGTCCACCGACCAGATGGACGGATGATCTGCGCAAGGCTGCGGGTCCACGCTGGATGCTGGCCACCTGCGATAGGTACAGATGGAGAGCCTTGAGGGAGGCCTATGTCCAGCAGTGGACGTCCTACGGCTGAAATGATGAAACTACTGTTCAGAGAGAATATTAAGAGAAAGCGGGATTCTAGATAAAGATCAACATAAGGAATTAAAATGTATGTGAGTTTAGTAGCTATTCACTGATTAAATATTGGTATGCAATATGAGTTTACAGATTTTAAAACTTTTCCTCATAGGTGGCTTGGGTACGGGTTGATACGCAGACAATCCTGAGCATCCATCACAATATAATCTCCCAGAACCCACGCATCAGCCTGTCGTACAACGACCACCGCTCCTGGTACCTGCACATCAAGAACGTGCAGGAGGTCGACCGCGGCTGGTACATGTGCCAAGTCAACACCGACCCTATGAGGTCGAGGAAGGGATATCTTCAGGTAGTTGGTAAGTATTTAGATAAAAGCCTCATCGATTGACTATCGACAAAATAATCGTGATAATATTGATGTTATTGACATTTTGACCTATTTTGCCTAAGGAAAGAAGGGTATGTAGGGTAGGTTATCAAGGGTACCTACCCTTGATAACCTACCCTACATACCCTTCTTGAATTGAAGGTAAGTTTTGGCTTACCATACCTATGGTAAGCCAAAACTTACCTTCAATTTATTACCTACTAACTTGACAGAAACACCCCGTTTATCTTAATTTGGGTCGAGAGCCTTCTTAAATTTATTACCGAATATGTATCCTATAATAATAACAATCTTTGATTTCTGTATCACTATTTTGCCAGTCCCGCCCGTTATAATCGACAACATGACCTCCACGGACATGGTGGTGAGAGAAGGAACTAACGTGACGATGTACTGCCGCGCCACCGGCTACCCTGAACCCTACGTCATGTGGCGGAGGGAAGATGGTCAGGAGTTCAACTGCAATGGAGAACAAGGTTTGGATAATTATTTATTCTTACGTGGTAATCTAGGCCTATACCTGCTCTTTAAAAAAAGAGACTTGCGCCCTGTTGTGGGATGTATGTGGGTTGACAGGCCTATGTCAACTTGTCCCTCACAGAGATACTTTAACAGACTAGGGGTTAGTTTTAGTATTTAGATTTTAGGCTATTTGGATTGTCTGTTTAAAACGTAAGAAATTTGTTTTCCACTTAAATATTTCCATTTGCCAAAATCAAAATAAATAAAAATAGCTTGTACAAATTGTGGGCACCAGCAACAATCGTTCCTGAAAGCATCCGGTCGAAAAGTTACGTCAAGGAGAATCATTATGCCGCCGTTTCCGTCGAGAAACAAAATAGAGATGAGAACAAAACGAAGGGCCTTGGAGTGAGAAATCTGGGCGCTAGCTGGGGACAAAAATGACCCCTTGGCCGCACTCGAGCCGCTCCGGGCCGGGCGCATTTAGATACCGATAAATACTGTTCTTGTTTATTTTAGAAATAAACTAAAAAAACAAAGTCATTCACCTTATTTAATACCAAGAATACTCTTAAGTCATAGGCGGTTTTTAAATGCTTACTATTTTTCTGAAAACTCTGTAGTAATTTAAGACAGCAGTTAATCCTATACTTAAAATGGACACGACACAAATCTTCAGTTTTAACCGGATTACATATATAAACTTCAATAGTTAATTCACGTATTGAAGCAACTTTTTGCAGGTATTTTGAAAGCTACTACGTGCCTAGCGCAGAGCCGCTCTCTCCATTTCCCTTTAAAATGACACCTCGGATTGTTTCGACTGTCACATAGCCGAAATATTTGCGTAATTCTATCAACAGCGTAAAATGGAAATGAAAAGCGCTGTTATTTTATTTTATGTGGAGGTCCTCTTGCTGCTAAATTATGCATTCATGTAAACGAGAAAGTAGCAGGGTGCCCTTCGGTACTATCTACTATTCAGGATATTAGGTGTTTTTTTTTTAATTGGTTTTTCATTTCAATCGTAGAAATTCGGTTTGTCAAAATCGTTTCCAAAAATATATTAATGTATATATATATATTTTTTTAATTATTTAAAGCTGTAATGTTCATGTCTAAGTAATAAAATCTAGGTATTTTAAAATAATTCATTATATTTCTAGCTCACGCTAATTGCCTTCAATAAATTGTTATAAGTCCTCCTTCTTACGTTTCCTCAACCTTATTAATTCTTTTGTAAATTAATATTAAATAAATCGAGCGTGTATAATTTTTTTCTAACTATATTAACATTGTTGCAGTGAACGTGGTGGACGGCGAAAACCTAACAATATCAAAAGTGTCGCGCCTGCACATGGGAGCGTACTTGTGCATCGCGTCGAACGGGGTGCCGCCCAGCATCAGCAAGCGGGTCCTGCTGATGGTGCAATGTGAGTCTTATATCTAATCCTACGTTTATATTATCAAAGGAAAGTTTTTGGTTTAGATGGTGGTGGTAATCTCTGGGTATACAAATCCAATTTAATATTGATTTTTACTTATGCCAAGAGCGTAAGCAACAACGGTTCTATTAGAAACTCTAAGTAAAATACATGGTAACAAGCAACACCGTGACCGGTAACCATTTGCTTGCGGTCCGTGTAGTGGGCTGCTTTACTTCGTTACATAAAATAATGATCATCTTTTTAAACATTTTAAAGTGTTAATAATGTTTTAAACATAAAGCAGCTAGCCAGATGCAATCAGTATTAATATAAATGCACCAGATGTTAGATACTGAATCCAGGTCCGAAGTTAGTTTCTGCGAGGAAACAGCCGGACATACTGTGACAGGCGGCGTGACTGATGCTAGGAAGTTTTATCTGCAAAGCCGTCCTAAAATTGTGTGACAAACTGAAAAAAATAAAACATTTACTTGGATGTGCAGTCGCGTGCATAGAATTGTAGTCTGCGACAGTACGTGGACAGAGACACTCGGATAGCTCGATAACCGCCCTTCTGTATTATTTCAAGCTCATTTATAAAACTTAAGTACTTAATCCTCCAGAGTAATTAAAAAGTCTACTAATTGCTGTTTCGGGCTGGGATATTTCGGAATACTTTCAAATATATTGTTATAAACTTTGTTCGGACACATGGCTTTAAAATATAACTTTGAATAATATGTTTAATTGGCACTCGATATGTTGGAGAAACTCGTGGAATAATTAAATAAATTGCCTGTTTCTATCCTTCGCCCAAATATTGGGGTTCTGTCGAGGTCCTTTCGACTGAATCATTTATCACGGCGACGGACGCCGCTCATGGTTGTTTGCATATCGCAACAAGTGTCGCCGACATTTAGATTATCGAAGTAGCAACTGTTCTAGCTATTGCGAAAGGGTTAAACAAGATCCTCGAAACAACTCCTTTGGAGTAATTAACTGACAAAAAGTCACGTAATGGCACCTATCGCGGTCTTTACAAAAAGCCCGCCGCACGTCCCGTCCACACCATTAACTTGGCCTCAAATTCTTCCTCCGCTAAGAACGTGCGCATTTTCGCGTCGTTTTCTTTCGACGAGAGTCAGCGTTCAGAAATAATATTTTTCTGGGGCGGGCGTCGTTAACGAGTATTTACGAGGACACGGCGAGTCTACCTGACGGCGCCTTCCGCCGGATCGCTCGTAATTGCGCCCAATTAGAGCATTATGCTGACGTGAATACGGCACGGACGCGATAATGGCGATACTATCAGGCCACGCCGAGCCGCCCGGCCACTCACTCTTAAAGACGCCAATGAAGATGCTCTTTCTTCCCCTTAAATTCTGATTTATTTTTCTTAGGATGAGCAAGGTTAATTTTTTATCTAAAAAATTTTTCTTTAACTTCAATTTGAATGCGTTTTATTCGTTTTTTTTTATACTAGGCCTGAAAACTTCTGTTGTTTGGAAATAAATATTGTGTTATTAGGGTACATAATTATTCTAGTCACTTTTTTTTTCTGTACATTGGTTGAGGATTGCACAAGATTTATCTTTGTAGTTTGACTGAGATAACGATGACAATAATTTTATAGAGAAAACTGTTAATAACTAACAAATTTATGTATGTTTTTATAAATCCCTGCAGTAATATTAATGTATTCTTCCACATCAGTTCCTCCAATGTTGTCGATCCCGAACCAACTGGAGGCAGCTTACGTCGGGCAGGACGTCACCCTGGAGTGCCACACCGAGGCCTACCCCTCCTCCATCAACTACTGGACCACCGACAGAGGGGACATGATCATTTCCGGTCAGGATTGTTATAAACTTCATACCTGCAAATTTTTGTGTTATTTAATCCTCTGACTCAACTTTTTCGGAGGGTAGTATGGAACACCGGTACACATGTGCTCCGAGTTGAGTCAAGATAAGCACATATTATGTTTTATAAATGACATACAGGTCAATAAAGAATTTAAATTCTTAAAATGCACTTTTGCTCCAAACATAACACTGAATCACAATTGCAAACAAATCTCTTATTCCGAGATAAAGGAACAGCAGAATCTCTGTGACATGCGACTTTCTCCCGCAGGAAATAAATACATCACGTCGCTGAACGACGACGGCTACAGTCGTAAAATGCGATTGACCGTGCGGAAAGTGGCCAGCCGCGATTTCTCCTCGTACCGCTGCGTCGCCAAGAACTCCTTGGGCGAGACCGACGGGCTCATCCGCTTGGACGGTATGCATACAGAAAACTAAAATATTCCTAGGATTTTTACACCAAAATTCAAATAAAATGTTATTTCTCAGAAATACCTGCACCGTCTACGACCGGCACTACTGTGAATTATGTTCCGACGCTACCAGAAAAGAAAAAAGGTGAATACACTCCGCAATTGCCACCTCGCAGTTAATTTTGAAACTCTCTTTCTTGCGTTCCCACACCAGAGTTTGCTTACTCGAGTATCGTGTTCGAATAATTAATGTGGAATTGGCAACGCTCAAAGTTTCTAATGAAACCCTTCCGACCCTCGGAGGCGCGATCTGCCACGATCCTGCTTACATTTTTCATGAGCCCAAACTGTATTCGCAGATTCGATCCCGTATCGGGGAGATTTCAAAATTCTATATTGGCCTTTGAAGTGCGATTAGAAAGGCATTTGAAGGCCGCACCTGCCTCAACACATTGATCGTCGAAAACCGCTCGCTTGGAAAAGGCTGGATTTATTGGTTTCGCGCTGCGACCCAATACCTTCGTACAATTGGGTCGTTAGCAATCATTGTAAGCGGACGACGATTTTGTTCACATATTTTCTTTCTGACTATTGTTTGGGACGAATTTCAAACAAAACGCATTTTTTATTACACGTAAAGGATTATTTTATTATATCATTTAAATAATTTCCAGGTAAACACAAAAATAGGTGGAAAGATGGTTCAGCTGAAAACAGGGTGATAGGGGACTACGAAGTAGAAGAGTGGAAGGATATTGGTGAGTTTATTCTTTAAATTACTTCTTAAAATTATCCTTTTTGTAAAAAAAAAATGCAATTTTCTGTACTCAATAACACCATATTTGAATCTGCAAGATCTTCCTTGAACAAACATATTTCTGCAAGTGAAGTACAAATGAGTATAACAACAAGGCTCTTGTTTCGCATGCAGATTACGAAGCGACGCAGTCATCAGGGCCTCGCGCGCGCGGCTGCGTCCTCGCCCTGCTCGCAGCTTGCCTCCTCAGCTGACAAATACGTAGCCGCGACCTAGTGCCAATTTAGAGACAGATATTATGTGTGCATTACAGCGCTTCCTCCTTCACGCCGAGAACAAACGAGGAACGCAGAACAATACTCTGCCGAAGAAATTGTAAACTTTGTTGTTTCTTTGCTATCTACAGAATTCTTTCAAGAATTAGTGACTCTGAAATTGTGTTGAATGTACACTTTTTGTGGCAGATAACATTTAAACCTGTAGATGAATCATTTCTATAAACGGCACTTCTCCTATACTTGTTTAGAAATGATAAGACACAGGTACTTTCTTGATTATGGTGATACAAATTTTCAGGAAATTCTACCGTTGTCTAGAGATTCTGGCATCCCATTAAATTATGTAGGGGTACTCTTATTCCTTAGGGATAAAAGTACTATTCATAACCTATGCAAATAGTAGTATGGCCTAGTATGGTGGAATGTCGTCAGAAAAAAATAGTAATTTTATGTACAAACTGTTCATAATTATTTAAAAACTGTATTAAATAATTAAAGATAAATCGTATTTAACATCGAAAATCAGTTATTGTTGGAGAATTAGTTAATTGTTGATAACTACTCAAACTTGTAGAAAAATTTATGTATAGAAATTCTTCTTAAAAAGAGTCCTTAATCTAGTGTAATTCTAAGGACCAAGACTGATAGTTTTAAAAAAAAATAATGTGCCATAAATAAGGTCTTGAATATCTCTTTCTAATTAAAATATCTATAGTCTGGTATTAAGGATATTGTGCCATACATAACTCTAAAATTACATTTGTTTATTATTATTTTCACTTTACCTTGATTGATTTAAGCTTTATTTTTAAAAAAACATCCATCCCATCACTCTCATTTCTCGGTACCTACCTACTGGTGCAGGGCAGGTTATTTGAAGTTTATCATTTTTACCTATTGAGAGGTGTCAACAAACGAATGACCGCATTAATATTCCGTTTCTGTGCTTGACTACACAACCAGAGCAAGTAAACCTTAATGTCGCAACAAGCGAACAAGCTCTTTTTTCGATAATATAGATAACGATCAAACCAACTTTCTTAAGAACAACAAACATTTTTAAAGTGCGCGTACTGAAAAGGCAGAATAAGGGATTTTTTGAAATGACACGTCAATATTAAAATGCGTATCGATAATAACTACACGTTGCATGCAGAGTACCCAAGCGCGCATCGCATGCACATTTTTCAAGATTTTGTTACCATTTGCTAGCGACAATCATAAAAGAAACATAAGAATAAGTACAGATAGTAATTTTAAAAACTGCAATATGGACAATACTTATGATATTGCTTTTGTATATATACCTACTAATGAAAAGATTCCTAGCATCGTATAAAACTTGTTATTCGAATAAAGGTTCTCTAATATGACCTTTTTTCCTGAGTACCTTTTTTACAACATTAAAAGTAAGATATTTTTATTTAGTTAATTAAAAACTCTAGGTATTATTTGTGTTACTCCTGTAAAGAGTTGACTGTAGTATCATGTATTGTACTTTTAAGTGGCTGAGCTAGCTCATTTCGTCATATCGTGAAACGTGTACATATTATTATTCTATTAGATGCATTTATATAGACATTGTTTATGTACCTTCACATATGCAAAGTTAAATAAATATAAATTTATAAAAAAAACAAACGTGTTTTATAATTTTAAAAATATTTGTGATGTTATCTCGTGTTTATTTGTCATATATTATGCAAACAAATTAAGCAAATTTGTGACATCGATTACCCTAAACATAATTCAGATAATAATTTTTAAATACCTCCTTCTATTATATCCTGGTATTTTTAGAATCTTCAAAATTTTAAAGGACTTAAAGTGGACACAATGTAAGTAGATACCTAGTTCACTTTTATTCTACTGCCAATTTAAGACAATAATACATTTTAGCTCAGTTTTTGAGGTTGAAACTTCTTTGACTGAACAATTTTACTAACATTTAACAATTCCCTTGATTAAAGTTTACAAAATAGTTGAACAAAATGTTACACGTCAGAAGCATTAAAGCTCCTAAAAGCTATTGTTTTAAAAATTATTGCACGTTGCTTGTTTATTCTCCATGAAGTAATGGCTCTGGCGCGACGGCGGCGTGCTACCTTCCTGCATGTTTTATTTAATACACTTGTTAAGTTACATTATAGCTCTGACGTTTCTAGAGCAGTTTTATATTCGGAGCTGCCTGAGCATCCTTGAGGTCTATTCAGCGGTCGTCAACAATACGTCCGCGCCGCTTGCAGCCGCGGACCGACCATGCACAACACAAATGCCAACCTGCACGTACACTCATATAATTTTTGTACAAAGCTACGTTGTATTGTTTGCGCTCTTGTAGGTTTACGAAAGAACGGATTCTGAAATCAACTTTCATGTAAAAATGTACGTTACAAGTTTAAAGTTAATTCTCCCCTATTTAAGTACATAAACAAAATAATGTTAGTGTCGTTACAAGGTACATAAGTAAGGGGTGCTAGCCAGATAACCTCCACGCGGTGCACCCCGGGCAACAGCGGACGATCACACTTTTCGTTTCCCGTTTGGTGTGATCGTCCGGTGGCTGATAATCTGGCGGGAGTGGCGCTCCACATGCTCTCTGCCCTATCAGAGAGCATAGTGTGAGTTGAGAAGGCGAGCGGGGCTTGAGACTTCCACCACGGCGTACTCCTCGGCGCCGTGGGGGGACTAACAAGCCCTGCTGAACGAGGAGGCAGAAGAGGGGAGGAAGAAGTAGGAAAGGAGATGCGGAGATGGCGGCGAGATGGGTGCGGGAGTTGGGAGCCCCCCAATGGCGCGCCCACGCGGAGATTGATGGCTCGGCTGATGAGAAACTCTGCGCTAGTAAATGCCGGGAATGGCCTGCCCTCGGTCGGCTTGATGACTACGTCGCCGACCGTTGGGATCACAGATCCACCCGGCTGATCTGAAGACGCAGGGGAGTAGATGCCGGGCTGTCACTTCTCCACGCTTTGCGGTCGGCTTGATGTCGCCGTCGCTGCCGCAATGGGCGTGCCGATGGGGCGCTCACAATGCCCCGTAGGAGAGGGTGGCAGTGTCCTATCCAGGGCACTGTCACACACGATCGCTGGGTGCTGCGGCCAAGGTGGAACGGCTGGTAGCACCTGGCGGTCGAGGAGGAAGGAGCAGGGACTTGCAACTGCCACCACGGTGTTACTAAGCCACCGTGGGGGGGGTGACAAGCCCTGCTCCCGCTCGACTGCCGGATGGGGCGGTCGAGGAGGAGAGCGGGCGGGGCCTCGGTCCCACCACGGTGATCATCCATACACCGTGTCGGGGCCGACAAGCCCCCCAATCCGCCCTGCAGCACCGCTGCAGGACCCCGGGGTCGTTGGGTGCACGAGGCGGGGGCCTCGTGTAGTCATATAACGGCCCCGAGAAGGACGACGGAACGAGGTGTCCAGTTCCGTCGTCGGGCGTAGGAAGAGCCATCCGCGCTCAGGGGGGACTATTACCACCTGTCCCCCTGCGAAGAGGCTTCACAGCCGATGCTGGAGGGGGTCGCGGAGTTGAACATAACGATCGAAAGATCTCCCGTGACCCCCTTGCTAACAGCCGAGGAGGACACCGGCGGGGTTTTAGTGGGTGCGAACCCCACATAACCCTGCGGCTCCCCCCGGGGCTGCAGGGTACTCGTTAGGAGTTTCCCCGCCTTAAAAAAAAAAAAAAAAGGTACATAAGTAAGCAATTTATTTATCTATTAAACATTAAAAATATACCTATACTTATATTTTATTATAGTTGCCAACATTAAGTGTAATTTAGGAAAACAACCTATAATAAAATCAACAAAATATTTTCCTTTCAATAACAATAATATTATTGCAGCAAACAGTTTCTGGCGCGGGGTAACGAGCTCCATCCAAGTCTATATCGATTTTATGCAAAATGCAACTAAGTTTCTGCGCCCGCCATACTGCAGTATATTAGCTATGGACTAGTGATGGTAACTGCTGATAGTCTTGTAAGAATTCCATTTATTGATTATATATTAATAATATATCAATTATTGATATTTCTTATTTTTTAATTATTATTTTAAATAAATTAGGGACTTTCGGGTAATTATTTCAATTCACTTTTAACATCAGGAGCTTTTATCGACAAACTTGTGTGGTTGATATTATTTTGTTAGTAAAAGTCAAAAGCTTTTGTATTAATAAAAGTGGGGTATCGAAACCTCGGCCGACCAGCACTGCGAGATTCCCGCGGTTATTTTCCCCCAACTGCCAACTCGCTACATTAGAAATGAGCCATAAATTTCAAGTAGCCTACTAAACTGGGTATTTTGAATTTTGATATTAAAACGCATCAACGACTAAATAATTAATGCTCTAATATTTAAGCTCTAATATAACTGAAGTATTAGTACTTACCTAAATAACCCATTGAATAGTATTTACCTAAATAACCCATTACAGGGGTTAATTAGGTACCTAAGTATAGTAAGTTTTTGGTTAAAGATCTGCGAACGGTACCTAATATGCATTTATTATCCTTAATAAGAGTTTTTTTTTTTAAATTTACTATTATGTTGAACTCCTCAAATATAAAATTTGTAAAATCTAAATTAAGAATATTGCTAATAACAAGCACAAAATATCTAATAAAAGATACATAGTTATATCTGTTATTAGATATTATAAAGCATACATTCAACTATCACTCAAAAATGATGTTACTAAAAGCAATAAAAAGTATGAGATCTAGCGGCAGCCGCATCCCGTGTACGCACAATCAGGGAACAGCCATTCCTTTTTTATGGCCGATATCGCCTCCTATAAAGAAAAAGTATAAAAATAATAAGGCGCCGAGAAAAATAAAATATAATAACGCCAAAACGTCACTGACAAAGCCAAACAGCCTCAAAATTATTTGGACGATATTGTTTTCGTTCTTTTGTTTAAAAAGGGTCTTCTAATCATGCCTTCCGTCAAACCCCCACGGTGATATTCTAAATTCACAAAAATAATATTGTTTTTGTCACCGAGATTGATTTAGTATTTCATTTATTAATTTTATACTCTAGTTTTAAAACCTTAGATAAATACTTTTTAATTTATTAAATTGTTAATATAATGGAAATTTTTCCATTGCTGCAACTATCAAGCGAGTTTCTCCAGTATTTTAATTTCATTGTATTTGCCTTTTATTAAAACATGTATGTTGCTACTGATAAAACTGTTTGGGCAATACGTAAGATTCGATGTAATGTCATGCTCAGTCAGATGGCGATATTATTTGGCGATTTTATTCCCGTGCGAATATTCGGGTTATTTTTATTTATGTAGCATACCATGTCATATAATTCGGTTGTAAACATTTAAATACTGTGCAACAGACAGACTTTTAATATAAGCGTCTCTCTCTATATTTGAAAGCGCAACCCTAAAAATCAAACGCATTAAAATAAAAGCTGAGAAACCTACATTCAGAATCCTCACTAATATTTTACTCACTCAAAGTGCCGCGCTCGCGCATTCAGAAACTAGTTCACAACAGGCACCATAAAAAGCGCTCTCCATTCAGTTTTTACAGAAAAAAATCTGATATTGTTTCTTACCCGCCTTCTCCACACTTCCGCGGCTCCACCACGGAAATAATTTACTTGTCCATCACTGAAATGACTGTTGCAAAGAGCTCGGGCGACATTTTTGCAACTTACCTGCTGAACCATTATCATAATAACTTTTCTCGCTTTTCTCTTCAGCAAAATTATGGACTTATTTATGGTACGAAAGTAAAAGACATTTTTTTATATTTGGGATATTAAAAAATTAGTAATTTGGTATATTAAAAATGTTGGTTGTGATTACAGAGCAATTTAAATTTAGAGCGCAGGGAGAGCTGTGATTCAGAAATTTTATAAGTAAGAGCAAAAATAGTGCGATAGCAAAACTACGTAGCTAGCCAGTATTACCATACCACAAAAAAAAACTAGTAGAAGAACAAACGTACTTAAATTATACGCCTATACCCAGTGAATAAAAACAAATAAAACACTATTGTTTTTCAGATGCAGCGCACTATTTCTTAAAAAGAATTCCTATTGAGAATTCTCCTAAAGCATTAACAAACGAACCAAACGAAGTTCACTCGAAAAGAGTGAAAAATTTTAGCATGCAACTCAATTTATCTAAACTTAAATAGAGAGCTATAACTAAGCAAACACCAAGACCACTATAGCTATTTTTGTCGAAATCGAGTATTGAAATAAAAAGTACAATAAAGCATTTGCATAATTTAAGTTCACCTCTGCAACATATCAGCTTAGGCTGCGTTATATATTAGGCAGTCAATCTTATAGCCATTTATTGTGGTAATATCAGCCGATTGGCACTGGATCCAAGACAAAATAACTTTGATTGTACTTAGTTTTATAAAATCAAAAAAGGAGAAACTCAACGAGAGATGTTGATTTTATTAATAATCTTTAACATAGAAAATCTATCCAATCACTATCGAAGCACAATCAGGTCCGGAACAATTTATGGGAGGAAGGGTGTTTTAATTGCCCTCAAGTGACAGTCTCCCGCCACGGGGCGCACCGTTCCGGAACCATAAATACTTATTAGTTGCCACGTAAAGTATTAATTGCTGGCTTTCTCGAAAAATATGCACTTCTTACCCTCAACAAAGAGCTGCGTGGTGACTAGCCAGAAAATTTAAAAAGGTAATCGAGTTGCATCCTATGAAAACCTTTTATTTTTATTAAATTCTTAAAACTAAGCTTTAGTGCTTATAAACAAGTACATTTTAACAAAGGTTTGGATCGGTAAACTGCCACGGTACTTTGCCAACTAATAATAAAATAGGTTCGTAGATACGAAAAGCAATTTTTAATAAAAACCGGATCAAGGCGTCCCGCCTGGATATTGTCGCTGATATTTCAATATTGGCGAGATTAGCAGCCTAGTTAAACACGATACTGAATACCAACGTGCGTTTATGAGACTTTCACATTCAAATACAATTTCTTTTGGAAACCTGTGAAATTATTTGCAAAGCTTCGGCTTTTTTATTCAGTTGAACACGATATTAAAAAGTTAGACACTTTATCATTTTGGGAAGATTTGAATACTTAAGTTTGAAGTGACTATATTATGGGTAGGTTGATGTGCTGTCTACTTCACATACCTAGACTTTTTTCTACTGATATTTAGCTGCGTCGACGTCCGCCGTTCAGTTATTTTTATAACACTGTCAGTGAGTAACAAAAAGTTAATTAATTCCTTTTTTTAAAAGAGACCCGCCTTCAATGAACTGACACATACATGACATATAGAGTGAAAACTTCCTCTTTTCTGAAGTCAGTTAAAATAGGTACCTACTAAAACCTTCTCCTGAATATAAAAAATACTTTTATGACATCCGCGTCAAAATCGGGTCAGCAAAACTTGAGATAATCGCGGACAATCATACAAACATACATACAGGTCAAACTGATAACCTCCTTTTTTAAAGTCGGTTAAAAATTATTCCAAATGCTAATAGTGTCTGAAAACATCATTTACGTATAATTGAAGAATTCATTGAAGTGATAATGTATCTGTTATGCAAAATACAAGTTGTTGACAGCACTGCATAAATATCCGAGAGCCGTCGTCGCAGCCGGACCATTTATCAACCAGACCCTATTATTATAGTCGTTTCTACCTATAAGTATATTGTTGTGATTTTAGATATTTATTGTATCTATCATTGTTTTAATAATTCCATTGTAGTCTTAGGCCATGAGAACTAATAATTTATTGACTTAGGTAATGGATAAATAGATACCAACTAAGATAACACCTTACGTTTGATTGAACTAACGGACCTAGATCTAAATAAATAATTGGAGAACCATGGAAAAGTTTAATTTTAAATTCAAAATAAACACTTTAATATACTCTTTTTTTTATTGTGGTACACTAAACGTAATTAACAAAATATACCTACATTACGATGAAAAGTCGAAAGGAGTTTTTATTAAATAGGTACTTACAAATTAAGTCAACAAATACAAAAAAATGCTATAATTTAAAGGCAATAACATATCATAACAATATAATGTATGTTGATTGTTGATATTTTCTAATAGCTATATTTAGGAAAAATTATCGATAACCTCATTTAACAGAATAGTTTAATCTGAGATTTATATTTTCTGACCGTAAGTAATAGGTCACGTACGAAATCTCAGCTCCTCGCAGCTTGCCCTACCCTATTTTCCCAAATAAATACTCGCCTCGTCTTTTTTTATATATACGAAATATCCCTATTTAACTATTGTTTAAATATACTAAGATCTTTGTTACTGCTTTGTTATCATATCTTTGAAGATAAAAACAAAACATATTGAAATGTGGATGATTTTTGTAATATTGTCTGTTTGTTTGTATTTACGCTAAATTACAGAATTACTGAACCGATTTGAATGTGTTTTGGAATTTGGAAAGTGCATATTCTATATTATAAAAAAATCGGTTTGGTAGTTTAAGAATTCCAAAAGGAACTTGCATATTCCATATCCAGGTAGTAAGAACGTGGGCGGAGCTGCGGACAAACGCTAGTAATTAAAGACCTATAAATTTTCCAAACGCTGGTTATTTTTATATTAAAAACCAAACCAAGACCTAATTTCTCCAAAAAGATCACATTTTCAAAATATCGGTATATTATTATTTACCCAACCCTCATTAGCTACTCCTGCATATGACGGCACAATTGCTTAATAAGTAAGAAGGTCCGAAAAACAACAACGGTGACGTCATTAATCAAACTCCAGCCCATTTCATGAGGTGACATTTTCATTGTTATAATATCGCGCAAAGTTTCCATGTACGAGTGAATTTCAAAGTTAAACGGATAATGGAATGGGCAAAATAAAGGGTTTCAGTGAGCGGATACAAATAATTTGTCATTCGATAAAAGTTATAACTTGGGAGCTACGAATAAAAGTAGTAGTAGTAAGTATTAATATTCGTAGCTTGGGAGACATTCGCTAAGGTCACTGGAGCTATAGTATAGCTGATATAAAGAAATAAAAAATGTGGTGGTAAGTATATGCATACAGAGTTTATATATAGTTTTGTTTGTTATTGAGATACCTAATTAGCCTTTAACTAAACCAGTATCCTACTAAAGCTCCTCAAACATTACTATTAATATAGGTATCCTTAAAATTAATCTACGACGAAGCATCTTAACAATACAAATACGCAAAAAATATAAATCGTCAAACTAAACCTTTTCAGAAAATCGGCTTGTTTTTTCGGTAACTCTAAGGACCTCTCCCGTTCAAGAACATGGGGTAACTTAAAAAACCTCTTCAAAACACGTGTTATAAAAAGTATATATAATCCACACACTAGTGTTAAGTTAATGTTTCCTCAATTTAGTTGATTCATTCGCCAGCCGACACGCAGTAGGTTCGGGAAGGGCTCAGTTTGAGGTCCCGTGATCAAGACTGTCAGCTATTCATTTATCTTGAGATAAAGGGCTCCGTCCGGCACAAAGCCACAGAGTGACTGACTGGATTTTAGTTTAACTGATTTTGTAGAAATAACTTGTACTGGATAGTGGGTTAATTTGATAGACGTGATAAGGAAAGAAACAAAAATAATTTTACAAACACTGATTGATTGCAGTGGTAGCAAATGAGGAATTCAGGTACCTATGATACATACCGTATTATTCATAAAGATACAGGAGGTTTTAAGTAGCTTAACTGCAGGTCTACTTCTCTGGTTAGTTGTATGGTAAATACGTGACATCCAGTCCAAATTGACATACGTCAAAAACTACCTATAACAGGGTAATTTTGTAGGAAAATGAACATATAAACTGTGTAACTGAAATTAGCTTTAAATCCTAATATGCACGTTTAGTAAAACTTAATCTGATTAAATGTTATGAAGCTCGGATTTTGGTCAGGATTTCAGGTTTCCGGGGTATTCCATTCGCTGGATACTAAGCTAATTAGGTGCTCAAAGTAAATTATGCGCTTAATAAACAGAGTGCAACGGAACCTCAAGTGAGCTCTTCGCGACTGGTCTTAAAATAATTTACCCCAGAACAGTTCAGAAAAAAAAAAGTTAGGTACCTATGATAAGAAAAAAAAACTAAATTTTTAAAATACAATTTATTCAGGTTTTAGTTGTTGGCGGTTGGCACTATGTATTCGTACCTGATCTACTAATAATAAGTAAATATGGTATTTAATTACCTACAATTTAGATTATAAATCTCACGAAGGCTCCCGTTTTAGAAATCCATGAACGAAAGAACCATGGATTATTGTATTTTATTTTTTATTGTTTTATTATTCATTTTTCAAATAACCACATAATACGTCTCTAGAGAGATAAATTGTAGGTATAGAATTATCTGTTATTTATGTAACGTCACGTAAAACAACTTGAACTGTTTTAGTAACTGAATAAATCTTACGTTGGAACTTCAAAATTGTGCCAGTTCCGTTTTCGAACACCTACTGAAAAGCAACCTCGGAAAGTCCAATCCGGCAGATAAATCATCTACGTAATCGCAAGTGCACCTGCCCAGAGCACAGCACGCAAAACTGTCAAAGGATTATAAACTTTGAACACAAGGCCGTAAAGTTGAAAGTTTTGACAGCACGTAAACAAGCTGATTCACTGAGAAATATAGAACAAAAGTTTAGACCCCTTTAGTATTTTGTTAGATATTTGAACATTTGAGAAGTATACAAATAAATACCACAAAATAAAACTAAGCCGAAGCAGAGTGGTAGTGAAAAATAATGCCTGATTTAAAAATCTCCTTACTTATTGGTTGTCATATTTACTAAGCAGTAGAATCTTAGAACATACAATAACAATAATTACTATTCCGTTAAAATACAATGTTGAAAAAGAAACATGAAAATCTGCTTAAATTTATTTTGAACGAAACCCATAACTCACATAAAGTGAATCTAAAAAGACATTACAAAAATAGGGCTACTTTTAATGGAATGAGCGAAATGAGATACTAAAAAGTAGCTCTAGTGGGTATCGCTGTCGGTACCGCGACTGCCCAAGGCACGCAAATGCACAGTTTTAGTTTTCTACATACGAACTCTATGATAGTTGTTTCGTTGGCGCTTTCCATGAACAATGAAATGCTTTTGAAACGTGAACAAGCGCGATTCCGGAAAAGATACGTCTGTAAAATTTACGTTGGCTTGTAATAAGATTATATTATTCTACGCGTCGAGTTTCTTGCTATAACAGATATCATAATATATATTTTAGAACACTTAATGTTACTATTCACAAGTGTTATTGCTTCCTTTTGTAAAAGCTATGAAATCCAAGTAATATTAAGAAAATAATCCGTTAACCGTTAATTTAATGGAAATTTACATGTTTAATGACATATTAGATCCAAGATATTAAGAAAACTTTACATTCCAAAAAAAATATTTTAAAACATTGGACCAATATTGTATTGAACTACCTATACACACAGCCTATAACGCAGGAGGAGCTTCAGAAATATATTATCTAGAATAGTAAAAAAAAACAACCAATATCTTTTTTATCGTTAATTCACTTGAATCTACTGACTCGCATTTATTGACATGAATACAATTTATTAAAATAAGTAAATTAAAAATGAAGCATCGCTCGCGGACAGTAAATTTAATTTACCTCTCGTAAGCACTTGACCCGCGCGCGATCGCTCGGACGTCCGCACTTAATAATAGTGATGCCGACTTGTATACTATATAGCTATATTGATACACTATACACGATAAATAAAAAAACATTTTATATTGATTGAAGTTCTAGCGAAATAAAGTGATAACAGTGTAATTTAAGCATTTTGCAATCTAAGGAAGATGTTTGTACCGTCGTTGTTACTAGGGTACGTTAAAGTCTTCCTGCACAATGTTCATTAATTTAGTTCTTACTATGAATTCTCATATACTTTTTTAACATTTTATTAATAAAAATTATAGTGGAACATCTTTGAGCCAAAACAAATAATGTAATATTACTATAAATGTATAGAAGTCGAAAGATTGCAGGCGGGATTGGCCAATGCAGGACGAGGCACAATGTAGCGTGAATAAAACCAACAATGGCCATCACTAAAACCGTCGTACATCATCAACCTATTGCAATGCATTGAAATGGATATTTTACAGCATAAATTTTAACGAACAAAGAGATATTGTGCTTTGTTGAAACCGGTATAGAAATTTCAAATCTCTTTTCTGTTTCCTAGCTTGTGAGAAATAGAGAAGGGTTTGGAGCGAGATAGCCCGCAGTGCCGCTGGCTCAGTATTGAATCGCTGCTAAGTTAGAGCCACCTAGCTGACTTTAAAAAAAAAACAGAAAACAATTGCTGCTTAGAAGCACTGTACCTCAAAAAAAAATGAGTGAAAATTAAATTTACTTTGAGAAGAAGAAAAAACTGGTTTTAGTATTTTACACTAGACAGCTAAAGACGCCCCTCGGCGTTATAATTTATTCTATCGGTAATAGCTTTCGCTTGTAATTCGTCTCGTTTTTAACGTTTACGAAATTCGCTAGTCAGAGCCCATTGGCCGCAACCCTTTCAAGTACCAAGGGTTAATTGGGTCTTTTGAAAAATGTTGACCGTAATATAAATAAATAGGAAGATGCCACGTAGACGCCTACTCATTTTTTATAATTATCGCTTGTATTTTTACGGAAGGTCTTTGATGTTTTCTTTAAAACGTTAAATTATGTTTATACTGAAGCTGTAGATTTTATAAACGCTTTCCTCGGCGCGTAGAAAGCTGGTAAATACGGGTGATAGATATGTTCATAAGATAATAAGCACACGTATAGTATGTTCATACCTACACACAACAACTACACAAAAAAAGAGGTGGTTTTCTATGTTATAGAATTCCATATTCCGGAGTGTAAAGCCGCCCTAAAACTTATATAGATTATATTATTCTATTTTTTATAATAATAATATCTCTTCAGTTATTTCTTTATATAATAAAACTTTTTATCAAAAAAATAAAACCGCCGAAAAAAAACCTGAAAAGCATAAAATAATAATCGAATTACTAAGTTCTTAAAGTAATGTGGGGTATATACAAAGTAATTTTAAGTCGGCGCCCCACACAAGCAAATTCCATAATTACGTAAAGATTGATGCGCGGCAGCGTACGAATTTTGGTTATTTCTTTAAATTTAAGGTACCTAATTTAATGATCTTTGTACGAGGAATCTGTGGCGCCGACTCAAAATTACTTGGTATATACCCTACATTACTTTAAGAACTTAGTAATTCGATTATTATTTTATGCTTTTCAGTTTTTTTTGGCGGTTTTATTTTTTTGATAAAAAGTTTTATTTTATGCTTTTCAGTTCTTTCAGGGTTTTATTATTGTCTTCTCCCACAAGGTGGTCAGTGGTCACACCGCATAAGGTGATCAGACGACATGGTTGACAGGGACGACAAGAAGACCGGTCTGTATGGCGATTTGTGGGGGAGGCCTATATCCAGCAGTGGACGTCTTTCGGCAGAAATGTTTATTATTTTATTTAATTTCAAAAGATATCTTAGTAAGTAAGTATCCAAAGTTATAATGTAAATACAGGACACGGCAATGCAACCTGTGAGTGCATAAAAGTCCCACTGACCAAAAAGTCACCCCTATTTTCCTACCCTTAGGGTGGGAATTTTATTTCCAAATTTTTATGGGACCCACTTCAGGGTATGCCCTGTCGATTAAAAAAAGAATTATCAAAATTGGACTACTCTGTAAAAAGTTATGCGTGATCATACATTAAAAATATATATATATATATATATACGTGTCGAATTGAGTACCTCCTCCTTTGTTTTTCGTCGGTCAAAAATGGATGAAATCTGTCATGTGTCGCATCTAATTGTTTTTGTTAATTTTTATTTTAGTTTATTTTATTAAGATAATGTGATACAATTTCAATATTTTTATTAATCGCAAAAAACTAAATTTTACAAAACACTGTCAGTATGTACACTATTAAACTAATTATGTGTGAATAAAATAGTTTTCTTTTATCATTTTTATATTTATTTTTTATGAATGATATTTTTTTTATAAGTTTTAACTTCTTAAACACAATAGTAATTGTTTTATTACAGAAACATTTACAATCTTTCAGTACATACCTCGGTGAACCACATAACATCTTCATTATCATCTCAGCCGAAATTACATAAATACTATTTCTTATACTATGCCTACGGTAATCCAAATCTAACAATGCAATTATCAAAATAACTCGACCATTCCATAACGAACTAGTTTCATGTGTGAAATACAGTTATCTACAATAATGCAAACTGTTCAATGTAATGTGTAATGTTAACCGTGGTAAAGGAAGCATTAACATCAATTAATGCCTACTCACTAACGTCAAACTGCCTAAATGGTGTGAACTTAGTGCCGGCATATTATTAGTCCAATCTAGATAATTCAAGTTACAAGTGCAGAGCACATTACATAGTCGATTCTTTAAGATAGGATAGGAAGAACTGTTTGAACTATTGAACATACCTTATTTCTTTTATTTTACAGTCTACCTTCCCTGTGTCTTTCGGCTATCTTGCCATCATCAAAGTTAAGTAACGTCATCTTCTTTCATGAATCCCAATTGCTAAGTAATTAATTTATAGGGTCACTCAAGAGCTAACACACCCTTGCCTCAGCCACGAAGTTTGAGTTATGTTCGACGGCACAAACGTAGGCCGAAGATTAATGCCTGCCTAGCGTGAGATGTGTCTCTAGGAACGGAAGCTGGCTCATTCAGGACCTGTAGTAAATGCTCAGTTGTAGTTAAAGAAGTTTTTAGAACTACGTGTACAAAAATACACGCTATTGAAACCCATATTAACTATCCACTTAAAATCAAAAGAAGCGCACTAGACCAAGTCGTATTAAAACTATTGAATCTACTTACGATATTTTTTAAAATAGCCCTACGGATAGTCGATTTAATCACCATTTTGGTAAATGTGCCCTTTGTACCTATGACACTGACAGCCTTTGGGAACTAATTCTATTCATAAAGTGCATACAGCGTACAGGAGGGGTAAGAAGGGCTGAGATTGCAACTTAGCCACTGAGCCGAATTTCAGCGAAACTGAATCACTGTAGAGAAAAGTCTACTAAAATAGATTTTTAAAATGATTTTATTTTAGTTTAAAAAATAGTAGTTATAAATTTTATTAAAAACTAAAATTTATTTTAACCTGTTTATATTTTGACTAGTCGACCTGGCGAACTTCGTACCGCCCAACCTATTACTATTTTCTGCATGTACTATTCTTGTAAAACCTTCCTCTTGAATTACTGAATCTATTAAAAAAAAAAACTACATCAAAATCCGTTGCGTGCTTTTAAAGATTTAAGCATACAAAGGAACAGACGCGGAAAACGACTTTATTTTATACTATGCATCGATGATATTGATATTAAAGCTTAATATTTCGTTCTAAACAAACATCCTTTAAATGTATTCCTTTAAATAAAACCTTGGGCACTGAGCAGCTCGGTAATACCTTTCAATCTAAGAATAAATTGATTCATGCAGCAGTTCATTCAAGTTTCACGCTTACACGAAAACACGTTTCATTACCTATTACGAGCGGTATTGCCAGTTGAGTAGTTACTAACAACTGTGCTGGCCAAAGGCAAACTTTGACCAATTGTGTTGAATATTGCCCACATAAATGCTAATGAGGCAGGTGGTCAGGCTCTGCTGAACTTGTCTCAAGTTCATAACACTCATTTACATCTGCGTCGCTGAAGGACAGCCTGACTGACAGTTAACTATTTGTTTAATATAAGGAAGGATATCTAAGACAGTAGGTATCCTATAGTCACTACATATTATAAAACAAAGTCGCTTGCCGCTGTATGTGTTTAGTATGCTTAGATCTTTAAAACTATTCAACGGATTTGATGCTGTTTTTTTAAGAAATAGAGTGATTCAAGACGAAGGTTTATATGTATAATGTATACATGCACAACATAGTATTTTGTAAGGCGATATGAAGATCGCCGGGTCAGTATGCGCAATCATGTATTTATACATAATAATGATAGGAATTATAAGTACAAGATTAAAAGATAGGTACTTATATAAAAAAGTATATGTTGGTTATCTTATTTTGTTCTAATTTTTCGAATGCAATGTAAGTACTTTAAGATGCCGCAAATAAATAAAATAAAATAAACTTAAATAAATAAAATTTAGTATCTAAATGTTAAATCAACATTTACCAATATGCATAATACAGAAAGCGACAGTTTACAAGATTGTCAGTAAAGCATTATTTGAGTTAAACGTTTTACCTATACTCTATCACCGAAATGGACCTCTGATATCAAAAGTTATATTATGATCTCACTACTTCTGGGCACCCAGTAGAGGTCGTAGCGGCACGGGGCGGCATGCAGGCGCGGTGCGTCGAACAAACATGGACGGGTCAAGTCGCTTCATGAATACCGGAGTGTTTTCACTAGTTTTGTACCCATACTATGAACCCTTATTGTAGATGATTATCCATCTGTTACCAATTTCGTAATCAAAATTCGTGAGAGACTCAGCATCGCTCGCATAGTGGGACTTATAAATTGTAGCATTTAGTCGTAGCGTTCATGTAGCGTAGCCGATAAAACGTAGCAGATTAGCGTAGCGATAAGCGTAGCTGCTACGTTAACATGTCTTCAATTTATTACAGTCACTGACGTAAAAGTTTACACATAAATAAAATAATTCATGATAATCTCTATGTTTCCTAAATTTTAAACGTTATTAATAGCAGTCAGTTGTCAAAGAAAAATTCTTATTCACCAGTTATTTTTTACTCTGGGACGTGTAGACGCTGTCTATCGTCGAAGATCCATAGTAGGAATACTGAATAAGGAACACTTTCCTCTACCGATCCACGGCAAAACATAAAAATTTGTTTGAGTAAGTGGCTCGCTCGGGAGATAAAATACCAATGTCTGTGTTTCACGTGATTCTTTTTCAGGAAATTGGTTTTCGATGTTATTTCCAATCGAAGAAATCTAAATATTTTACTGAAGTGCATTTAAAAAAGTTATTCTATATGCTTATAATATTTATTTGCGACAAAATAAAAAGACCAAAACTCCTGAATAGGGCATTAAAAACATAATGCGCTATTCAGGAATAATTTTGTCCACTCGTGAATCCCAATTTATTGAGTCATTTCGGCTCGTGATCGGGAATCGGTGGGCTTGAGGGGTCTAGCTAATGATCTCATGAATAACGAAGCGCTCTTTTCACCTCGTCTCAACGCAGAATATTTCAAATAGCTATCTAACCGCACGATTTTCATTATAAAGTAACCTCAGGTGAATTCTTACAGCCGCTCTTTGCTCTCAACCCTTCGGAAATCCTTTTGTAAGGTAAGCTGCGTCACCCGTCACTTTACTAAATAATGTTTACACGTAAGTTGATCCGGGTTCGTCGTGTGACGTAGGCTTCACTCAGATACGCACATTATGTACATTATTCGTTATTAGTATGTACCTACTACCTATAAAAAGATACCTCCAATGATACAAAAAACTCTATAATTTTTCACATGTTGCATTATGTAAATGTGCATTACTTAGTTTATTTTGTAACATTAGAAAGGACATTCGTAGATAACATGCATTTTTAAAGTTTAGACAATATTATTAAATATAGCATAAATCCTATCCCATATGTGCTAATTATTCAAATCGGTCCAGTTCTTATAGTCGATTCAAATTAACAATCTAATATTTTATAAGAATATTTGTGTTTTTTTATACTTATGATGACTATCAGTAGCAACAAAATCCTCGTAAGACTTGACCCAACTACCAACTTGTACTTTGACAGGGCCTTTCGTATAATCCATTTGGGGCAAACAACTGAAGTCGTGTCGGGGTGATTGATGTAGAGTTAATTCTCATAGTGGATTAATCGTTACGATTAAAATATAGATTATACTCATATTAGACCGTACTTTGATTATAAGTAAAATTTGTCACATACACGCTTACAGGGTAAGGCAAAAGTTTTATTTTATTTTATTTTTTTAGGAACAACAAATAACCTTACATTACATTCTACGTTCTAAGTTAGTACTTTAGTAGTTTCCTAATTTGATAAATGTTATTTATGAGGGTATGTTTTTCAGTAATTGTCGTATTACAGGTTCGCAAGCCACGTTAAAGCAACGCCTTCTCTGAATCTTCAATCTAACTGCTATTTACTTTTATATTTTCTCAAGAGGGCTTACTGATTTTATGATTCACTTTATTGCACACCCGGTACAGGCCATAAAATGGTCTCGCCTCTACTTTGCCCGATAGGAACAATCAAGATGAGTTACCATTAAATATATTATTTACGAGCTTTCCCGGCTTACTTCGTTACGCCATAGAATATAAGATACTACAAAAGACTTGGCTCTATAGACTATGTTCTTTTGCCTGCCCAGAATGGACTTGATAAAAAAAACAAACAACAACAACAAACCACCTGTCAAAATATGTAAACAACGGAAAAAATATTGCACCTTGGGTTACATTATTTGAGTTTAGGTAAGGATCCCTAATTTTTTTGAAAATCTAATATAGCCTATGACACTCGGGGTTAATGTAGCTTCCTATCAGTGAAAGAATTTTTCAAATCGGTTCAGTATTTCCGGAGCCTATTCGTTACAAACAAACAAACAAACAAATCTTTCCTCTTTATAATATTGGTATAGATTTACTGTCTGTCCAGAATTTACTGGTTCTTTGTAACCAAGCCTCTAGCGAAATTTAATTGCCGACATTATTTTATCGTGATATTTATTATTGTTAGATTCGTTTGTAAATTATTGTTAAGCTTTAATTGTAATTTTTATTTAAAACAGCAAAGTTATTCACTTTCTAATATTTATTGATTCTATCACAAAATTATTATTCTCGGAAATAAGGTGTTTAATTTAGATTAACCAGTAACCTCATTATTCATTCTCACCAATGAATAGATCCTTAGACAGGTCCCTAGTTAGCTATCTAAAGCTATTGAATCTCATCCGGGAAAGGTCCCACCCATCGCCTTCCACACCCCTTCCTCACCCTATCTTGACGGCAGATGACTTGACGTGTAACAAACAGAACAGAACATCTCTGATAGCGTTCACGGTCGGCCGGCTGCAAACCATGACGCATATACCAGCCACCAGCGTACACTGCCCATTAAGATTCACAGCGCGATGGTAATGCCTACCTTTCAGCATATTCAAAGTGACGGCGCGGCGGCCTAGATTGTTTATTGGCTGAATAACATTGTTTTCGTCTAAGATACGTACATTTCGGGTTGATATAGGTTGGCGGGCTATATATTCACCCTTGTTCTGTATGTACTATATGTTTGCACATACCTTACTGAAAATAAATACAGTCTATTGAGTAAAACATTAAATGGCAAGAATGCTCTGCTAAATAAGATATTAAAAAACATGTTTTTAACACTTTAAATTTACATCCTACGCCACTGTGTGGCTTTCTAAAGAACTTTTTCCATCTTCATAAGATTATATTAAGGCTCAAAATAGTTCATGCCCTATACAAAATAAAGAACAAGGTCTCTTGAAAACAAATAGCTATAACTGTTATTTATTTAAGTAAATATATTTTTAAAAATCAATAAAATAAAATATCCGCTTGTATATTTATATGTTTGTTAAACTAAACTCTATAAAACCATATTAGTGGTTCCACTGCACCTATTACAACCAAATTAATCAAATTAGTTTGTTCCGTCATTTGATAGAAAGCTTCGCTATTAAAAACCTTCCTTTAATCCTAAATAAAAAAAATCCTAAAATTTACGATACATTCGGAGACGAAAATAAAAAACTTTTTAACCCCCGAACGAAAAATTCAGAGAGGGGTGTTATAATTTTAACGTGTGTATCTGTCTGTCTGTCGGTCTGTCTGTCTGTCCGTCTGTCTGTCTGTCTGTCTGTCTGTCGGTATGTCTGTGTATCTGTCTGTGGCATCGTAGAGCCCAAACGGCTAAACCGATTTTCGTTTAGTTTTTTTTGTATCATAGATAATTTCAGGCCGAGTGTTCTTAGCCATATCTGATAAAGATCTGATCAGCGGTTTGAAGATGATCAGCTCTTGAATAATGGATGAGAGGATCTAACTAGCTTCCTTATGTCCGATCGATTTGAAATTTGGTACCATGTTACATCTATGTTATAGAAAGTATTTGGTAAGGTAACCATGACCTGATCTGCCGTTTGAAGATGATCAGCTCTTGAATAATGGATGAGAGGATCTAACTAGCTTCCTTATGTCCGATCGAGTTGAAATTTGGTACCATGTTACATCTATGATAAAGAAAGTATTTAGTAAGGTAACCATTGTTGTGGGTAGTTATGAATAAACAGTTGTTGTCGTAATCTCGTTGTTTCACTACATGGTGACAGCGGTGTGCTCAAAATAATTGTTAAAAACATATAAATCGCTATAAAAAGTGATTAGTTTTATAGTAGCATTAACAATGGAGCATGCACGACCGCCATCCGAGTTAAATCTGGACGGGAGCCTCATCAGCAGGGCTGATGCATGGAGTCGTTGGCGGCAGCAATTCATATTATTTTTGAAAGCGTCGGGGACGCATAAAGAGGCCTCTTCTCTCAAGGCAAGCCTTTTGGTGAATCTAATTGGTGCGGAAGGATTCGACATCTACCAAACATTCAGTTTTTCGGACGAAAAACAACGCGATGACGTGGATGCTGTGCTGGACAAATTTGACAAGTATTTCGGAGCGAAATCAAACGTCACGCTCGCTCGATACAAGTTTTTTACCTGGAAGCAAGAACTCGGGGAGTCTATCGACCAGTACATCACGGCATTAAGGTTGTTAAGCAAGAAGTGTGAATTTCTTACATTGGAAGACAGTTTGCTGAAGGATCGCATCGTTTGCGGAATTAGTAGCACAGTTGTCCGGGACAGACTGCTGCGTACTGAGGACTTGAACCTTGAAAGAGCGTTGAAGATATGTCAAGCTCATGAGATATCTAATGACGGAGAGCGTCAACTAGGCCTAGGAATGTCATCAGCGGGGCAAGATGTACATGTGGACGTTGTTCGAGCGAGCAGCAACGAGGACGAGCGCGGCCCGCGGGGCGGGTGGCGCGGCGGTGGCGGCGGCGCGTGGCCCGGGGCCGGCCCGCAGGCTTCGACGGCAAGAGGGCAATACATTTGCAAGGGATGTGGGGGCTATCCGTGTTCAGGTGATAGATGCCCAGCCAAGTATGTGAAGTGTTTTAATTGTAACTACAGCGGTCACTTTGCGAGAGTGTGTCAGTCAAAAAGTAAGGAATTCATGAAAGTGCATGGGATCCAGTATACAGAGGATGCCTACAGTGGCATAGAAGACAGTGAGTCGTTTGATATATCGTGATTTCCATGGTATCTGAGTCAACGTCCAAATGTAATTGGTACGAGACGTTGCATTTTAAGTACGGATCCGTTTTTTTTATATAAATGCTTAAATAAAAACTAAACTAAAAGAGATCGATTCAATAATTGTTATTTATAATCTAAACAATCGGCCGCCGGCCGGATAGCCAGATCATAAGTGTAAGATAACAATGTAAAAATGTATTGGTCTAAGTGTTTTAGAATTTTTTTTCCGTTGATACTGTAGGTACATAATTTTAAAGAATATTGTTGTTCCAAAATCAAAATAAAAAAATGATGTTATTATGCTCGGGATGGTCCTTTAGGTATTTTATAGATCGTTTTTTATTATTGCTGATTGGACAAAGGCAGGAAAATTACCTGTACCTGTATTATTACACTTGATATTGAAATGTACCTACGTAAAAAGATGTAGTTTGCTTGGAGCATTTAAATGCGACTGGCAGACAAAATTAACTAATTAATTGAAAGTATAACTCATTAACTAAAAGTTTTGTATTTTTAGCATTAGGGGATGATTATGAGTGATGATGTATTAAAATAGTGCCTAACACTAAAAACATTTGTTATAAACTTAATTACCTACGTATACCTACATTTTGTTTAAAGTATGTACCCCTGTATAATTTAGTTTTTAAGGGGAAGGTGTTGTGGGTAGTTATGAATAAACAGTTGTTGTCGTAATCTCGTTGTTTCACTACAACCATGACCTGATCTGCCGTTTGAAGATGATCAGCTCTTGAATAATGGATGAGAGGGTCTAAATAGCTTCCTTATGTCCGATCGAGTTGAAATTTGGTACCATGTTACATCTATGATATAGAAAGTATTTGGTAAGGTAACTATGACCTGATCTGCAGTTTGAAGATGATCAGCTCTTGAATAATGGATGAGAGGATCTAACTAGCTTCCTTATGTCCGATCGATTTGTAATTTGGTACCATGTTACATCTATAATATAGAAAGTATATGGTAAGGTAACCATTACCTGATCAGCTGTTTTAAGATGATCAGCTCTTGAATAATGGATGAGAGGATCTAACTAGCTTCCTTAGGTCCGATCGAGTTGAAATTTGGTACCATGTTACATCAATGATATTGAAAGTATATCTTAAGGTAACCATGACCTGATCTGCTGTTTGAAGATGATCAGCTCTTAAATAATGGATGAGAGGATCTAACTAGCTTCTTTATGTCCGATCGATTTGAAATTTGGTGCCATGTTACATCTATGATATAGAAAGTTTAAGGTAAGGTAACCATTGCCTGATCAGCCGTTTGAAGATGATCAGCACTTGAATAATGGATGAGAGGATCTAACTAGCTTCCTTATGTCCGATCGAGTTGAAATTTGGTACCATGTTACATGTATGATATTGAAAGTATATTTTAAGGTAACCATGACCTGATCTGCTCTTTGAAGATGATCAGCTCTTGAATAATGGATGAGAGGATCTAACCACCTTCCATTTATCCTATCAATTAAAAATTTGGTACATTGTTACTTCAATGATATTGAAAGTATATGTTAAGGTAACCATGATATTTTTAAGATGATTAGCTCTAGTTCTACTTAAGTTGATAAGGGGTCTGACTGGGTCGGGGGTTTTTAAATTTTTAAATTTGAGTTATTTTTTAATTATAATATAGCTCCCATTCTACTTTAATTCCCAGGTCCTGTCTAGACCAATACCTCATTCTAATTACGTTGGCGAAGAGCTTCACGTTATAAGGAATTATTTGGACGTTGTGAATTCAATTAGGTTTGTTTTCTAGTGTAGAAAGTCCGCAAATAAGGTGAAACCGTAAAAATACAAATTGTAATTGAAATTCACCATCTGAATATACTTTTTCATAATTTTAAGTATATTATAAAACATTTTTTATTATTTAATATTAATATCAGTTAACATAGAAATTAAAAGTAAGCTCACGACTTTTACCGCTCGTTGACGCTCGTTGTCGCAGTTACCACGACCAACTGCATTCAGTATTATTTAGAAAAAAATAACTGTGACCACCGTTGAATATTGACCGGTTTTGATCTCTCTCGTCACGCCTATGCCGCTGCAAGCTCAAGGAACTTGATTCACAACAATCAGCGTCAACAAGTATATACCAAAGTACCTATATCAATAAACAGCTTTTTTAACCGACTTCAAAAAAGGAGGTTATCAGTTTGACCTGTATGTATGTATGTATGTTTTTCCGCCATTATCTCGCGTTTGGCTGAACCGATTTTGATGCGGTTTTCAGTAATGTATTTGTTACATTCAGGAGAAGGTTTTAGTACCTATTTTAACCGACTTCGAAAAAATGTAAGTTCTCAGATTAAGTATGTGTCAGTTTGTTGAAGGCGGATCTCTTTTTGCAAAAAAGATATTATTAATTAAGAGATGTTTCATTTTGTATGTTCCGCGTAGGTGGCACGGTAATTCGTCGTTAGTCTGTAATTGAAAATAATATATATATTTTAGTGATAATAGTAAATTTAAAGTTTACCTTTTGTTATATAAAATAGTTCTATTTTAGCCTGTAGCCTGTAGCCTGAACATAACTTGATAAGTAGGGCAAGGAACGGATAGAGGTTTTCTTTAGAGGCTAAGTTATTTCAGTTCATAAAACAAGTGTAATTAAGTAAGAACAGATTCAACATTCATATAAACTCAAGTATTTAAATGCTGGGTCTGGGTACCTATATTATGTATCAAGTATAATAGGTAGGTATTATATCAAAATAACTAGAGGCTGCCCCGCGGTATTTCCCGCGCAGATTTTTCATAAACATAAAAATCCCGGTTTTTTCCGTTCCCGTGGGAATTTCGGGAAATCCTTTCTTAGTGCTAACTAACACTCCCTAAGGAACCTACATGCCAAATTTCAGCTTTGTACGCCCAGTAGTTTCGGCTCTGCGTTGTCTGTCAGTCAGTCAGTCAGTAACGGAAGAGTTTTATATATATTGATTATGTAATAAACGAGATAAAAATAATTTATTCTATAGCAAAAAAAGCTGTCAAAAACGAAAAATTATAAATCATACAGCATTGAAGTTAAAACCTACAATCCAAGCTCATGATCAATTTATACCTATACATAGTTTTAAAGACAAACGACTCCTTTGTGATCAGCTCGATCTGCCAATCAACTGTTCAGTTTTTACTGTGGACGTGCATTGAACAGCGTCGGCCTGCATCCGGCCGTATGTTTTTTACCACAGGTACCCTTACAATCTTTTAGCTGCGACGTAAGTAGGTAGGTGCTTACATTTTGATAAATTTGATTTGAATTCTTGAAAGACAGGCCATAATGTTAGTGTACCTTTTGATTCTTAACTTTAGCAAGTGATTTTTTTAAATGCTGTAATAAACAAAGAGTTCACTTATCTTCATTGATGGGGACGTCCAAACGTTATGTAGGTATATAGATTTTCTCTCCACAGGGGCCTCATTTTCTTATTCTCATTGCTGTCTCATGATTCTGATATGTCGATTCTCAAATATCACGATTTTAGTACGTGCACGTGGTTCGAATACGGCCGTACTAGGTATAGTTCAAGTCATCGTTAAAGTCATACAAAAGCGATCCATAGCAACTTTTCTATAGATTTTTGTTTAGAGAATACCAAAAACGTGATATTTGATAATCGAAATATAATAATAATGATACAATACAATAATGAGTTTTGTGCTTTTTAAGATAAAAGAATGAGGCCCCAGAGTGGCATTACAAAATTCCATCCTGTTTACTAACCCGGTAAACAAGCTTTTCATTGCAATCTTGTTACAGTAACGTATCGCAATAAAATCAATTGAAATAAATAGGGAGGAGTCATGGAGCCACTAACGGTGAAAAAATACTTTTCCCAAAGTTGCACATTTCAGCTTTGGTAGAAACACGCAAAAATTCACGCAAATGAAGGCTACAGGCTACTGCGGACTTGGACCGAAGTCCAACTAAATTACCACTTGGCATGCTCGTCGTCGCGATGTGTTTATTCTATGTACAACTTCGCCACTAATTAGCTTACGTTTGTGACTTTTTTGCATTCCCGGAAAGAAATTATGTTCGTTGGTATAAAAGTTTGTTTTGAGAAATGGAATGTGGAAATTACTTTATTTACCATAGCACGTGAAATAGTTTTCACTTTAGTTTTATTTCGGTTTTCTTGTCTAAAGCGACTTAAAAGTTTTTAGTAAGTTAGGTAGGTACAGTGTTTATATTTTAAACCTTGTTTGCAATAAAGATTACCTACCTATTATTAAAATTTATAGGTATAGACTCTTAGGTCACTCGTTGCTATAAATAAAAAAATATTGTTCCAAAAAAGAAGACCATAGGTATGTGTGCATTAAAGTGGATAATTGAAATAGTTGAGCAAAAATAAAAACACGGAATAACTGTTAAAAGAAAGGAATTGCAGAAATCCCGACGTAAGCGGGAAATACTGTAACTCTTTTAAAATGAAAATAAATCTAAGACGAAACTGCGGGCGCATCTACGATATGTAGGCAGAAGGGCGAACGTTGGTTTACTCGCTCATTGCAACTAGCACATACCTAATCAGAATACTTACAAAAGTCAAACTTTTCATTTCATGTTCTATCTTTACATCCCCATAAACATAAATTCGTAAAACTGCAAATTGCTATCAGCTCGTAGAACACTCTTTAACTAATCCTTAAGCTAGCGGCCTATTCTATAATTTGCTTGAATGTTGAGCATTTGATTTAAGTACCGTCCCACGGTTCGGGACGAGGCACCGGGGACCGCCCAGACTATTTCCGTTTCCTCTTGTCCCGTTTCTTTTAACAACTTTTTTCCCTCTCAAAGGAATTCAAAGGGGCATTCCTAGTAAATCCGCTGATTGAAGTCGGCGATTGACGCGCCTCTAGTGAGATTAACCCGTAATGAATTAACAGAATAAAACGCATGCGGAATTACTATTTGGGAATAAGCCGGGGCTTAGTTATGGTTTTCTAAAGGTTTTGTAAATAGATATCTATGTTATGAGTATTTTGGTTTCAGCTCTAATATGATGAAAATTTCTCCGGATTGATTTTATTTTTTTGCGCTATTAAAAACGAAACTTAGGTTTACAAAAAATAAATAATGCAAATTTACACAGACCAATATTTTAACTACCTACCCGTATAAATGGAAGTTATATGTTATTGCGTTTGGCGAAGCTGCAGGCTGTAGGAAACCAGTAAGTAAATTCTGATATTTCATCATACCACTCATAAACCTCTGCAGCTTCCAAACATGATTTGTTCACAAGCTCCCTTATTAGTGAGACGTAGTCTTGCAGAGCAACTGCACATCGAGTTGACTCAGAGCACAAAGCCATAACAAGCCAACTTCAACCTGCATACACAACAGACTTGATATTAATCGTGAGTCAGCGTGTTTAAGGCGGAGCCAGGGCCGCAACGAGACGCCTACTTTCTGGGCTAACTTTTACATCTAGTCATGTATTTGAGATTTCAGATATTGTCTTTTCCTGAAGTTCTTTAAGTTATGATAGGAACACAATTGTACAAACAAATTGTTTCGAAAGCTTTTAAGAGACCTTATCAGCATAGAGTAATAAAAACACTACGTTTCAGTATCAATACCTTTCTAATTTGTATTAAGTTCATCATCAGCTTGTTACTGATATTATATTATTAACTAGAGGCTGCCCCGCGGTTTTTCCCGCGCAGATTTTTCAGAAACACAAAAATCCCGTTTTTTCCCGTTCCCGTGGGAATTTCGGGAAATCCCTTCTTAGTGCTCACCTACACTCCCCAAGGAACCCACGTGCCAATTTTCAGCTTTCTACGCCCAGTAGTTTCGGCTCTGCGTTGTCTGTCAGTCAGTCAGTCAGTCAGTCAGTCAGTCAGTCAGTCAGTCAGTCAGTCAGTCAGTCAGTCAGTCAGTCAGTCAGTCAGTCAGTCAGTCAGTAACGGAAGAGTTTTATATATATTGATTATAGTAATTTTCATTCACGCTTTATATATGATCAAACGAACTTCTCAAGTGAAGTTCGATCAATATTATATGAGTGGTTTCATTTGAAGATATAAATCATTTCACTAGGTAGTCCTTTCACCTACAAGGCAACATTCGCACGTTCTTACAAATAACTATTAGTCGATCGATTTAATCGATATCGATTACTCGATTAATTTGAAATTTACCCATGCTCCCATCCCTACCACTCTACGCGCCCATCACTAGCAGCGTCCGCCAAGCCTGTCATTCTTTTTAGAGATAGTTTTCTGGCATAAATTACGTCGTTTATTGACTTTTTTGACAAAACTCGGGATTTGGGTAGGGAGGGTGATTTATATCTTCAAATGAAACCACTCATATAATATTGATCGAACTTCACTTGAGAAGTTCGTTTGATCATATATTATATTTCGTGGTTTCATTTTCGATATAAATCATTTCACTAGGTAGATGTTTAGAGACATTGTTTTGTCTATATTTTTTCATGATAATGAAACAATATTAATTAAAAAGATGTAATTTTGGCTAGTTTTATTTGAACTCTTAGTATAGGTACCTACAATTATTAAATAATATTACTCATCTTATTAGTTAAAAACACTATATTTTAACATATAAAAGTAATCATTATAGTTAGTTTATAGAGTACTTCAAAGTTTAACATTGCGTAGTTACTTAGGTAAGTACTTGGTAGGTAGGTACTCAGCTACATTATTTATAACATACTTATATACTTATTGTATATTTTTTAATGAACTAATTTGGTCAGAGATTTGATAAAAAATTGATAATCAATCATCATAGGACATTGATAAGTTTAGCAAACTTGTTAGAGGTAGAGGTCCAGGCGGCCGTCTTTTGATCTGATCAAGATTGACGCCGGTAGCATGAGCAGCCGATGTGGCGGCGGCGTGTCGCGTGCTGCTGTGTGTGCCGTACACCGCAAGGATCTGCCTGATCCACATGCTTATTGACTATGCTGTTGTGTTCCTGTGAGGACGTTACGCTTCACAGTTATTAAGAGGTGATTGGCTTATTTAGGTCTGATTTATTTAGTTAAGGTTATATAACCGTCTTATATATAGACGGATTCACCGTAAGATAAAGTAAAACTAACAATGGTTGATAGCTTTTGATTGCATTTAGCGCCTATAGTTTTGATAAAATTTTCATTTACTTTATGATTCTAATGCCATTGCTATTTTTATTTATAATAATCTGTTATTTAGAGAAAGACTTTCAACCATGTGTGCTGTAGGCTGTAGATAATGTTAGTATAAAGCTACTTTTGTCTAGGATAAGTTCATTCTTGTTTGGTATACATTTTTAGAGATTTTTGAGAACCAATTGTGGATACTTACCAAGTACCTGTGTACTTTGGTGGATTGGGTATTAGTCACAACATCTTTAAGGAAGGCGCTGATGCAATCATCCGAAGAAATATTTCTGCCTAAAAGCAGAGATAAAGCGGTGGCTCTTATGATGATGCCCTGTGAATCCTGTGATGCGTCTTTTTCGAAGACGTCGGAGGGAAAAGTAATTACACTAAAAACAGAACATTCGAAAGAATCTAATTTAATCATAGTATTGAATAACATTATATTGATATTGTTGAATAGTAATATTAGAAAGTGAGGCTAGTATAAGATGCTGATGAGATGCTGTCGAGGGGATAATGAGACCTGGCATTGCCTGCTCGAGCATACTGCGGCACTCAGGGTAAGCGTGAGTAGGAGAGGGTGACGGTCCCTGTTAGTAGACAACATAGGTTTTCGTCACGCCCTCAAGTGATTATTACGAAATAACTATATCAATCAATGGAGGATAACAGGCAGGTCTAGAAGTACTAGAAGGGAATACTAGAATACTGGTCGTTTCGTCCTCAGTAATTTTTTGTAGGCCGTTAAGAAAAACGAAAAATGAAGGATCGGCATAGAAAAAATATGCATCTGCCCCTTTGCAGCATCTGGGTCTTGTTTCAAAGAAAAGTATTTCTTAAGTTTTGCGCTAGAATGTTTGAAAAGCATCTTTAAATTAAATCTTCGATCTGCCTCTAAATTATATTTCGTGTAATATAGGATGCTAATAGCTAGATTTTTCGCTTCTCGAACCAAGGCCAAATATATCTGGTAAGTTAATTGAAATTAGGAAATTGTATGCAACTTCGTGTCGTAATGTAGCTGATAGCTAATGCTAATATGTTATCTACCCATAATAAAAATTAACAAATTGTTTAAGTTTCGGGGCATCTAAGGCTTAGTATATTGCTAATAATACGACATATAATTACTATAGTAAGTTTGAGTTACGACTTTACGACTCGAGTCCGTGTTAACTTATGAATCATATTTTTGTGTTTAAATGAAATTTTAAAAGCTTTTAATATTATTATCTCATCAATTCAGGTCCTGTAAAATAATTATCATAGTATTCTCTGAATAGAAGGTAGGTAGAAGGTACCTGTACCTTTGCCTTTCAAGTATTTTTGGTTTCAACCAGCCTTTTGTAAAATGCTGCGCTAGCGGACATTAGGATGCCAATCATTTGTGAAAATTATCTGATTGTAACAGGTGGTAGTTGAGAACACTTCAGAACCAATTCTATTATTTTATTACGTTTATGGCTTGTAAGTGATAAAGTCATATTTAAGTCATCTACTTAAATCCTGAAAATTTGTAATTATTTTGTGGCTATAAGCTACTATTTTCATAGTTTTTAATAAAGCCCAAGCACTCGAGTGATTAGAGTGTAAACCTAACTTTATTTAAATATTCCATGTAACTACGGTCTATGTAAAGGATATCGTCACATACAAAAATTTACCAATTTTTGACCAAATGAACGCAAGTGACCTACGACCCCTTCTATAATCTTAGTAAAAGTTCTAGGCGCTATCGTGAGTTAATAAGATAAGGCATTGGGTTGAAATCATAGGTGGATAACAAGATTCTGTGTGTTCACATCCTTAAACAGGAAACGTGGGTAAGTACTTACGATAGTTTTAAGAAATAAAAAGTTACGAGACATTTTAGGTCAATAGATGCCATGTAATAATAGCTTGCATGCTGTTCTGCCATTTCGAAATGAAGTTTAGTTACTTACAAATTTATTACAGTTTTAGGTTAAAATGAAATCTCTTACCTCCATTTGAATTGGTGTCAAAAAGGTTTTAGATACGATTTCTAGCAAATTATTAGTTGCGATTGACATTTCTTGTTGTTATTGTGCTAACCATGTTACAACAGGAACATATTATTGCTCAAGTGGAAAATTAGAAAAAGATTTAATTATTCTGTTACAAATCCAATTAAGGATACCTTTATTGTTTGTGATATACAATACAACCAACACATTTTAAAATTATTGTACTGAATTCTGCCAGAATGGTGGTTGAGCACGTGGCCTGATGGGTCGTTCTCTAAACGTGCGACTGCGTCGGTATTGGGTCGTTGTAATTTGGAATTTGACGAGTGGTATCTTCGTACTCTGGCCCTGGCACGCCCCCCCCTTGTTTTTCGCAAAGCGAGGAGGGCCTGAGTTTTCCTGAAACTGCGGCCAAGCTGTGCCCGTGGAGCTCGTAGAGGCGGCTGTGTTGTGTAAGCAACAGTATTTCTGGGAAGACTACTGTCTTCCTGATTTGAAGGCATTGCTATTCAATTTTGAAGCTTAATTTAATTTTCTCTAAAATTTGGCACCGAACAGTGCTTTATCTCGTTTTCTGTACTGAAAGATATTCAAAAACGTCTTGGTAGACCTGGTGCGGTCTTTTAAATGCGAGCTTGTGTCTCCGAGCTATAAAGGTTGCATGAACTACGGGAGCCCTCGCTTAGAATCTTGATTGCCTCTATTTTATATCTTGAGTTAGGACAATGGCCATGGCCCTACTCCCCGATGTGATGTGAAGTCAGTCCAAGTTGAGATGAGAGTATTTTAGTATTTAGCTTTGAAGCTTGAACCAATATGTAGTTGCTAGGTATAGTATATTGCTGAAGGATTTTTTCCTTGACTTCTCTAGCCATTTGAGAGAGATTATCGTAGATTCATTCACACAACTTTAGTTCATCATCCAGGGCTTCGCCCAGGGTTAATAAAATTTATGGGTCCAGTTCCGGAAATTTAAACTTTGCCTCAGGGTCCGAGTTCAATTGGTTGGTGTAACCGCTACTAGTTCCAATAAGGAAGTTATTGCTGGTGCTTGGACCTGTTTGGTATTGAACCTGGACCTGGTATTGAAAGTGATCACTGTTGGGGCAGTGGTGGCAATTGGCACTTGGTATGTCGCCATCATGATTTTTGGTGATTCAGTCTCATTTAGACCTGATCATGGGTTGTAGGGAATAGTTTCGGCTAGAAATATATCCTCATATTCGAATGATATTTGCTCTGGGCACATTCCTTAAATTGTAAAGGCGTTTCGCCTACTGGAATAAGAAGAAAAAAGAAAATTATGCTTTTTATATTTTTATACATAAAAAATTATGATTATTTTTGCATTTTGCCGCGTTCCTATTGGAATCTATGGCAGTATGGTAGCCTGGTTCATATTTGAATCTATGGCTTTGCAAAAAAAATTATTTTAATGATAAAAACTGATGTACAGTTTTAAATTTTGCCGCGTTCCTATTGGAATCTATGGCAGTATGGCAGCCTGGTTCTTGTTCGAATCTATGGCTTTGCAAAAATATTTCTTTTACACTTTTTAAATGTAAGTTTATGCAGAATTTCAATTCGAAATTTCTGTCTAAATATTTTTTTTTTTTTTTTGAAGGTAGGTAAGCAGATGAACTTTCCGTAACATTAGACATTGTCTCTCGATTTATAGTATGAGGATAATGAAATCCATCAAAGTTTAAGTAACTCACTTAATTTTTTGTTAAATATTCGTAGGATCTTTTCGGTATCTTGAAAAATTAATTTTTTGCGAACAAGATCCGAACGCGTGCTTTCGTTGCCTCGCACGGAAAAAGAATGACAGGCTTGGCGGACGCTGCTAGTGATGGGCGCGTAGAGTGGTAGGGATGGGAGCATGGGTAAATTTCAAATTAATCGAGTAATCGATATCGATTAAATCGATCGACTAATAGTTATTTGTAAGAACGTGCGAATGTTGCCTTGTAGGTGAAAGGACTACCTAGTGAAATGATTTATATCGAAAATGAAACCACGAAATATAATAGCTCTGGGCACTCCTATCACTGGACCTTACTCCGGCTCTGGTACTACCGTAAAACATTTACCTTGCTTGCGATGGCCCGCTACTCGCTACATTGTGCAAATAGACGCGCTTGTGATCGTTTGCTCCTGTTTGTTTGGGAGAATTAGAGCACACTTGTTTGTTTTTCAACTGCAATGCATTAACTTGACTAATGCATGCACTCACATTTGATGACAAGTTGCAAGTTATGAATTAACTTAGTACGTTCTACGAAAGTTAAAAATTAAGATCTTTTTATGAAATATTATTATTATTGGGGATTATTTGCTTAAATATTAGGCCGTCTTACAATCAAATTCATTAACTTTATTACAGCTTTATAATAGGTAGAGAAGGGAGATGTTAATTTTTCAGAAAATGTGTCGTGTAAAGAATCTTTATGTTTCATGTAAAAATAAGTTTGTTTACAAAATCACATTATACCCGGTGTAATAAATACTTAATACCAGATACAATACCTATTATATCACCCTGTAATTCGAAGAAGATGAAATTTTGCGAAATAAAAGTCATTTTATAAGCGTGGACTGTGCCCTGAAATATTTATTTTGTTGTTATCGAACGTTATTATACTTGAGATACTTGGCTACAAACTTAAGATGGCTAATCCGCTTTTCATCGCGAAGCTTTTACTTACCTTATGACAGCGGGCTAAAAGCTCTACGGGAGTTTATGTTGAAACTTTGATGTGGTCGTGTTTTAAATCAACAATTTATTAAGTGCTTTCATATTTATTTGGAGGCGATCAAATTGCAATGGCTGTTATTGACTAAATTAATAGTTGTACAGATAATATTATGAAGGTTTGAGATTTTAAATTCGCCGCAAAGATACGTTAAGAGTACAAAATATTAGAAATCGTCATTGCAATCAAACATTACAAAGTAGCTGTACTTCAATACATATTTTTTTATTTTAATGCAACTAGCGATCTTATCGCTTAAAGCTATTTCATTCCGGCAACCCACTTGGATACGTTATTGCATACTATGAAAGTATCGAGTGACGAGGTGGGTAAGTAGACTAGGGAGGGACATGCTATAAGAAAATTAACAAACAAAAAAACTTTTTTAGGGTCGAGCAGAGTTGCGGTTATGTGATCGCAACAAAAAAGTTTGTTGTTACAATTTAAAGGTGTGTTTTTTGTAAAACTAACCAGCCACCGTACTGTTCTTTATTCTACATCAGACTACTGTGCTACCGTTACTGTGGTAATATTTGCATCTTATATCGTAAACCAACACAACAATATTCAAACCATTCAAACAAGAAGTGAGTACAAACTTGTAAATTACATTCTAAGTTATCATATCAAAAGACCCGATAAAAACGTACAAAGTACAAAGAAAATTGAAAACGCAAACTGATGTCTCTCCATGCGGCGCCGAGTCTTGTCCCAGGCGATATGAATAACACTTCGGCAAAGATAAATTTGTGCGTTCACGGTGATACGTGTCGGTTCTATATATTCAATGCTCGGCATCTTTAAACCTTTGAAGAGCGCTTATCACACTTTCATTCAGATCGCTAAAATATTTAGCTGAAGATTAATATTTAGCTGAAACGCTAAGACGAAACTCTCGTAAACTATTGCGAAAATTCTTAATATTTTATTACGTAGAGCATTGTTTCCTAATAATACGACGGGTGAGTGTTGGAGTGTTTTACTATTTTATTCTAATCTTTGAGACATGTTACGTCGAAACACCTTCTGAACCAAGTATATACTACACTAGTTCAATCGGTAATTGCGTATTGTATTTCAATCTGGGGTGGCGCTGCCAAGACAAGATTTTTGGAACTGGAGAGAACTCGAAAGATCACTCATAAAAGTTATGTACTTCCTACCCTATATATTTTAAACTACTGACCTCTACTCTACTTCTAAACTACTATTAGCAAATTATGTATTATTATATTGAATAGTATATTAAGCATGTACAAAATTATTCCCTACAATCCTAATGTTCTGAAGCCAAGGCGAAATTTCTCAGTGGCTAAAGCTAACTTCACGCTCGTCTTTACTCAATGACAAATTGGCACTCAGTCTGCATTCCTATATAATAAATACTGTCAATAAAATATTTAAAAACATAAATTAAATATATGTCGTAGAAAGATTTGATAATTAGTTTTTTTGCAAAATAAACTATAATAGGGCTTTTGCGATACTCGGATAATTTGATAATAGGATTTCTTTTTTTTTTAATCATCCTGACAAAAAATAGTTATACTGTGCCACATTTTTGATATTTGCCTTAGTTTAGAAGATACATATTTTTTTCGAGAATGGCGCTAGCATCGCTATAAACTGGCTCTTAACTCTGATTGGCTAGATTATTGCTGGCTGGAAAGTATACATCAATATATATAAAACTCTTCCGTTACTGACTGACTGACTGACTGACAGACAACGCAGAGCCGAAACTACTGGGCGTAGCGGGCTGAAATTTTGCATGTAGGTTCCTTAGGGAGTGTAGGTGAGCACTAAGAAGGGATTTCCCGAAATTCCCACGGGAACGGGACAAAACGGGAATTTTGTGTTTATGAGGAATCTGCGCGGGAAAAACCGCGGGGCAGCCTCTAGTTTTTAATAAAGTTTAAATGAATTCGCGTATGTAAAAAACCATCTCCCATATTGTACTACAATGTTGTTTTATGACAGACCTACAGATTTTGTGTCTAAGGTGTAAAAGGGCAAAAAACAAGTTCCTTGAATATACCTACTTAAAATCGGTAACTCTGTCTTTCAAAAACGATATATCACAATGTGGGAAATAGGTTTTTACGTACGCGAATTCATTTAAACTTTATTTAAAATGAATACTGTCGCCAAAATAATTAAAAAACGTGAAAAATTTTGAATTTCGCGCCATACCGTAAGTTACCGCCTTAAACTTATCTTTTAAATTTTGCAATAAATTTTGATTATAATAACTTTTTTAATGGTTTACCTTTAACACAAAGACAATAGACATCTCATTAGGTACTCTCCGAACGAAGGCTTGAAGCCACGATTTACGAGTCTGTCTTCGATACTACCATTACTTACCCGCTTCGTAAATTAGAAGCGGAACACGACTTTTACATTTGAAAAAGTAAGGATACAAATTCTTTTTTTTTTGTTTGAAAAACAACGGGGCTTGAGCATTGTGGGTTGTAGGTACGCGATCAGCGATCGGGACGTATTTTTCAGCATCTCCCTGGAGACTGCCTGACGAATAAATTCGATTTAGGCTTAATACCTTCAATTAAAATAATGCGATTTGGAACTCTCGTTCTCATTGCTGGATCCAAGGGATGATATTGCGTTGCGCGGGAGCCTGATACTCGGGGGTTTGATGATTTTTTGTTTAGTGCAGGTAGCTATGTTGTTGCAGACAAAACTTTGATGACATTTTCAAAATTCCCAAGGCTTTACTTGCCCTATTCACTACCTAGCTCGATATACGTACGAATTTTGATGTTTAATTTGTCTAAAGACAAAATTTTACAATGAAATGTCTATGGACATTATATATTGTGAAAATATAGCTAAATGATCAGTTTTCAATTAAAACTGGCATACGATTAAGAGTAACCCGACTTCAAAAGAGGGAAGTAAACTTTCACGACTAATTAAATTCATCCCGCATTCATAAAGGACCAAACAAAAAGGCGAGCATGATTTCATTTATCCAAAGACGCAAAGCTTTTCATCATTCGTAGATTTTTGTTTCTATATGCTAACGTACTGGTGCAATATGCCACTGTGGTTTTAAAAGTAAATTAAAAAAGAATGAATCAAATAGTGTCCGTGTTTGTTTGACCTAGTAGGTATACCCTTCATCCTACGAGCCTTGCACTGACGCAAATCGTAATAAGTATTCCAAATTAAATAAAAAAAATGGGATTAACGTGTTAGTGAAAAGTTATCTATAAAATTATTTGGCTCAAATTTAGAATCTAGATACTTATATATCGCTACATTTTAATATAACAAAGCATTTTAATATTACTATGCACTTCAGTTTTGAAAGTCAAGCTAAACTATTATACATTTCTATTATAATTAAGAATTAGCATTATATTTATTTGCTTTATAAACATACGTTTGATATCACGTTTTTACGTAAAAACGTTAAAACAAAGAGATCGTTATCGTACGCCAACAAATATTTTTTTTAACACAAAATAAAAGTTCACAATTCGAAAATGCCTCACTAAAAATCCTAATCGTCATTGTCTGCATATTAGCATAAAACAGCGCAATAAAAATTGTTTACAGAAATATCGTTAGATTTAAAAAAGACTATATTTTAGATTCTAATGAATACACAATCTCCACAATTATGTTCTTAAATTTAGAACTTCGAATTTAAATTTATGTCCTAAAATTAATAACATGATGACATGATAACAAATGATTTAAAGACAAACCGTTAGGTTTGTCTTTAAATCATTGCATCGGTCTGGTAAGCCAGAATACTAATAAAGTCATAACATAACATAACATAAAAACGCTTTATTGCCATAATAAACACAGAATTAATAACATAAAATAATACATATTGTAAAATTTTGATATTACAAAGGGCAATGGGCGGCCTTATCGCTAAAAGCGATTTCTTCCAGGCAACCCTAAAGTCATGCTTGCAAAAAACAAAAAAGGTAATAAACCTCAACATAAATTCGAATCTGATCAAACGGCATTTCATTTCCAGCGAACCGGTCCCAACATTTCCGAGTACAAGCTAAATCTAACAAAACACGGGCTTGACTTCAGCAACCGCACGCAAAGTCCCTCACTTTTTGCGGACATTCTCCTCTCAAATTGGCTCCCAGAATCCAGATCCATTCCTGTTGACAACTTTATCGAACGATTTTCGATAAATTGCGGCGAGGGAAAACTAAATAAATCCGAGAGGGGCTTTAGATAAGGTAATGGCGCCAGTAATGTCTGCTAGCTGCCGACGCTATAATGCAATCGGAAAAGCGGCCCCCGCTCCTCAGCTCGAACTAAACGCGTCAATTTAAACTCTACCTAACCCTTTTTGTGGTCTTCTTTGGGGAATGTTATTTAGATGTGGGTACTGTGATTCTGGCGTAATTTAGACCATACCATTTGTACGTACTCGGTCCTCTATGAAATCAGAAGGAACATTTCTTGATGTTTCGAAGACCGTGTCTTATCTCTAGACGTCAACGGCACCTCCAGTAGGAACTGATTAGTCATAGGATCCTGCCAAAATATCATCCTACTTTGACGTTAGTAATCATTAAATTTTTCATATAAGGTACAGAACAACACAAACAAGTAAGTACCTATAAAAACTATTTTTTCTCAGTTCTTATTGGCCGTTTTAATATAAAAGTTTAAATTGTTAAAGCGCTTTCCAATGCATCTCGAAGTCGATAGGGAAACTCATTGTCTCCGTCGCAGACATCTGAGGAGTTCTCAATGGGCTCCGGCTAAACAAACTTAACATTCCAGCCACGCCTGGACCAAGTTGCAGGAAAACTGCCGCGCTCTGCGGCGAACACCTGTAATGTCTCGCTAAGTTTCGCAGCCTCAAACATTCAAATCTAAACGAAACTTAGTGGTTGCCTTGGAATCTCAATGAAGAAGAGCAAGTTTCTAAAAATAAAACCAATTTTAAAATGTTGCGGAAGCGTTGGGGTTGCCTAATGAGTATTTTATAATCTTATTTTAAAACAAGCGTTTGCCCGCGGCTCCGACCACGCTTGTACGGATTGTGATAAATCTTATTCCATTTAATGTTTGGATATGAACTCTCCAATAACAAAAAGACATACAAATCGGTTTCATACTTTCACCCTTTATCGCGCACAAAAAAACTTATATATTCAATATTTTCAAGTGTAAGCTCTGTAACAGATGATTTAGATTTAAATAATATACATTTATTTGGATTTAAATGAAAAGGAATAAGTTATTTTATATGAAAGCTCAAGAAACTTTGTATTCGAATTAGCCATTGCCCTAGAACCGAAACACTTTTCCCTAATTTAATCAGGATAACCGCCCTTTACTCCGCCCAATTACTTCTGAATTAGCTTTTTTGAGGTTCACCTTCTAATTATGTTCGTTAACTTTGCGAAGCGAAAAAAAAACAATCTCTGCCGCTTTCCCGTTTCCCTTCCACTAAAAATAAATAAGACGAAGCGGTGAAAATCAAATTGCTTTGAATACCTGCTGAAACTCCGGAATAAAATAATATTTAAAAACAGGGTACATTTAGAAATTAAACAGCAGCAAAGCTTGTCATACACAGACGTTTTATTAGCAACTGTAGACTTAGCAAGTAGATGGAAGCTACTTTATTGAAATAATTAAAACTAATAATGGCTGTATCTAAAGTTAATTACTTATGAATAGTTAAGTAGGTATTAGACAAAATTTGAAGCAGATGTAATAAAATGAATCTAATAATACAAAACTAAATTAATAAAATACGTAGATCTAGGTATATAGTACAAAGTTAGACCTAAGATAATGGATGGGAAAACAGACTGAGTCAGTCATTCATGTATGGTTATTAAACTTATTAAATATGGCTGTAGGCTTAATAAAATACTTTGTTAGCTTTGACAATAAGTATATAAGGATCCTTAAAAAATACTTGTTTTAAAAGCGTGTAGTAGCGGGTGTAATAGGTAGACAACGTAAGCCGGTGGCGCGGCTAATTCCCGGCATTGCAGCCTGATAAAGGTATGCTATGGCGCGGCGGAGCGGATTTAACTTGTTTTTAAGTTTATCGCAGCTTTAATATTGTTCCCGACTCCCGACAAGTTAAACGCAACGTGTAAGCCGCTGCAATGTACTCTGGGCTACTTAAAATTTATATTTACAGCCACTTTTCTTCGCAAAGCGTTGACTTTTTTTAAGGTGATTTATGATGTTGTTTCACACCAACTCTGCAATGCAGATATAAGTAATAATAGTGATTCTACTATTAATAATAGTTTCTTTCAAAAAACCACTACAATACACTTCATTTAATTCAGGCAAATATGTTCAAATATTTAACTCTGATTTCCCAGTAAACCACTCAATTTTACACCATACTATTATTTCAGCTGCGAGATAATATTAACCAGCTATGTACATGTTAATATTAAGTCCTTTATTTTAATACTCGTACCTTGTTAAAACAATTACATTCGTTTGTTTCAGTGAGCGGTACTCGGGAAGAATAAACTGTAGGCCACTCGGAAAAATCAACAATACAAAGTGAAAAGTATCTCCGTAAATTATGTTTATTGCGGCATGCCGCGGAAAATAAAGTGGCCCATATCCGTTGTATTTATGATGTGATTAGAAATTCAACTGACATGAGTGACGCTATGAGAGGCACACAAAACAGGAAAAGGTGGTAACAGCCTATTAACCCCAACCCTAAAAAATAAAATAGATATAAACATTAGGGTTTTATGAGCCGTCTCACGGCAAAAAAGGCACAAGGAAAATGTTTATGTAGTGTTGACTGCCAGCTCGTTGTGGTTGTGGTAAATGTGAAAAAAGGTATACTGTTATTTTTCTTTTGCTAGGTACGCTACTTCCGCTTAGCCTGGAGTCGAGGAGCAACTTGCGAAAGTTGGCGTCAGGGGAGGTTAATTATAGTAGCTTTAGAATACGACACCTCGGGACGTTAAATAAAGTTAAATAAGGCAATAAACACTTGGAGACACGTCACCTATTTACTTAGCACCTGAATTAATGTTGGTAACTGTATGTGAGAGACAAAGCGCTCGAGCAAATGTTTAACATATACCTAAGCGAAACCAAATTTGTTATATTTATTTGTAAATAGCTAGCTATCGCACTAACAAGATTATTTTTTTTACAAAATGAGACTTGTTAGTGCGCTAGCGATTACGTGATGATTATTTAATAAACGCACATATGAAAATCCGAAAGGTGCGCGATAAAAAGAATCGCGAATCATTTTCAATCTACATTTTCAATAAAGGAGTCGTTACAAGAAACCCCCACAAAATCGACAAAGAGTCTGTTTCATTTCCAAGGTAGAGGCAATTTCGTTCTTTTGTGTTACTATTGCCTGGTGTAGGCGAGATTCCGATGTCGAATGCTTATATGAAACGCGTCATACCGGGCCCGGGCAATCGAAAACGGCGAGAAAAATTGTGCGGTGAAATACGCGGCTCCAACAGCCCTTTTGTTGGGCTTAACTTTTTATAGACTTCTCTATTTAGAGGTGTTTTGGCTAAGGCACTTGTAAAGCATTTTCTTTTAAAAACCATTCTTTACCTCCATCAATTTAAAGGGATATTTGTAGTCTATGTTATTTACGACACTGACCGAGAGGATAATAACGATTTACGCAGGTCTCTGAATTCCAAAGCACAGGGTTCAAAACAGGTTTCGAATCGGTATTTTTAACGCGCCTCGTCAGATTTGCGCAGGGCCTAAATTTAGAAGTATATATTCAAATTAGAGAAGTTCAAATTCCAACTGTGAGAAACTCGTGTGCAACATTCAACATAGTAGAATATTTCTCATCCCAGTTCTGGGTCAGCCAACTCCATTGCGAGTTTCAGATTTCAGCGATAGGAGTACATATATTAATTTCCTGTCCTGTGTGCCATTGTGGACAGGGTGGCCAAGTAATAGACAGCTTACCGGATTTTAATTTAGGAATTTTTTAACTTTCAAGTGATTCGTCATCATTATCAAGACGTAAAATCGTATTTCTAAAAATACATATAAATTCGGTTTCTGATCGAAAATATAACTCAATAAGTAGGAAACTTTGACATCTCCAACGACACGAGTACAAAAACTATCAACGTGTACCATGGTCCATGACTGCTAACTTAAAATTAAATAAATAAATAACGTACAAATAGGTAAATAGGTACAAACCAGAATCTACGTTGCCCGAAACAAAGACACCCAGACCCGGGATACAAACATCGATCGATAATTATCATATAAATTTTCTCCCCCGCTTGGATCAGATTCTGACCTCCATTCATGATCACTGCCAACCTGAACTACGGAAGTGGTCAATAACGTAAAAAATAGGTTATAGTTTTTAATCCGAGTAGTGGCAACCCTGAAGCAACCAGCCGGTCGGTTGGCCGATGCGCCCGCTGCGGTCACGCAGTCGCCGGGTGTCGCTGCGGCGGACAAGCCTATAAACTCGGGCCTAACGCTACGCGCTACAATTTCATTCAATTGCCAACTAAACCAATGCCTTGTTAGCGAGAATTGATTTAATTTACATTCACTGTACTTCTCCATAATAAGATCTATCTTTACATTACACAATTTTTTTGCTGATTATTTATAAGTTTGTTAATACTTATACAAGACTAGTCGACCCGGCGAACTTCGTACCACCTAACCTATTAGTATAATATCCATGTATTATACTTATAAACCTTCCTCTTGAATCACTCTATCTATTAAAAATACCGCAACAAAATCCGTTGCATAATTTTTAAGATTTAAGCATACATAGGGACAGACACGAGAAGCGACTTTATTTTATAATGTTTGAATTGATATTGAAGCCTTCAAGAAGAAGCGTTACTACATTTGAAATTTCAGCTACTTAACAGATGACGTAACTGTAACCATCTCTGCAACAAATTGTGTTTTGTACCTACAAAATCTTCATTTTATTTGTTAGCTTCAAAGACTTCCGCTTCCAAAGGTTTATGTGAGATCAGAAACAGTATAACTTTAGCCCTTAGAATGCTCAACATGAGCATCGGCGGACAAGTCACCAACTTACTTCACCAACTTTCGAACATTCTCTTTTTGTCTTCTAGTCTCCAGAATATTTTCCTCGTCGCGGTAAATATGAGGGAGGATGGGACAAAGTTAACAGCGGTTACTAACAAACTTTGTTTAATACCGTCGCATAAACTAACAAACAAGTTTTATCTCGATCAAAGTCGCCGTACCACCTCCATCCTTCACGTTAACGTGTATTCAATTCTAAATAGGAAATATATATCACCTTTTTCACGTCCCTCTCACTTCCACTCTGCTCGTGGAAAGCGAAGGAATCGAAGATTTGCAGCGATGATGGTCTTCGAATAAGGTTAAACGATTTCAACTTTGTCTATGAGAAAGAGATGTAACTCCTCAGCGGGATTACATTGGCACACGATTCGAGCTTTGATCTCGTAGATAAGACTTTGAATACAGGAACACGAGTAGCATTTCAATTAGAGCGATTGAATCTGAGACTTGGTCAAATATATATTCATAAAACTTATTTTTCAACTTACACGTACAAAATGTTAATCCATTCCAAATAAATACATAAGGATTTAAATACAATCGAACTCAATTAATTCCTACATCGACTCAGGTTAGGTACCCTTCTTCCTTATGCATGTTCGTCTCATTATCGTCTTTGTTTAATTTAATAATACAAAATAAAAAAATATCGAGGTTACAAAAAGTCCTAGGTGATTTTACAGTGGTTGTTTGCGTAGATATAAAGTAATATAGAATAAAACGGTACTTAGTAGGATCGTTCCGTTGCGTAATTAAACTAAAGCAAAATCGGAGTCAGAGCGAAGGTAAAATAAACACAGATTCACCTTCATAATTCAAACAGCTGACGATCCTTAAACAGAACTGCAAGCGCTTAAATTTTCATCTTACATCGTGCTGAGTAAACCTAGCGCTCGAAAGTGCAGTAATCCCTATTAGCAGACGCTTTATAGTGCTATAGGATGTTCAATCGGGTTGTTCTGCTTTTGTTAACTTCTGTCACCTGTACGTGCTCAAATATTATAATACAGTGGATTTTGCAACTAGTTTACAGTGTACCTACAGTATTGAAGCTGAAAAAAGAAACATTTTCTTTTTTGGAAAAATATATAATTTAGAGTGTGTACGAGCTGAGCTGTACATTAGAGTAGGTCACAGTGTAAAAAATCTTGGCGTCGATATAGCAAGTTGGGATCCGATAATTGTGTATCTTGTATCACAGAAGCTAGATGTGGAGACCCACCGAGAGTACATAGACTCATTACCAGAGCCGAGAGACTTGCCATATTTAAATGATTTTTTATCCTTTTTGGAGAACAAGTTTATTGCCTTAGAAACTACCAAGCATAAAAATGCTACCATAAAACCATCTAATAATTCGAATCAACACCATAATAACCAAAATCAGCATAACCAGAGCTATTCGTACCATAACACTAACAACCAGAAATTTCAGAAAGACTCGTATTTCAAACCTAATATCAAAGGGAATTATCAAAACATGATTGAGAGCAAACCATTTGTAAATCATGCATACAGTAAAATTACCAACAAGAATTGTATAGCTTGCAATGGTGAACACGCGTTATTCTTGTGCAAGAAATTTAGAGATTCAAAGGTCGAAGACAAAAAGAGGTTAGTTGCACAAAACAACTTATGCAAAAACTGTTTATTTTCACATAATGGCAAAGAATGCACTTCGCAAAAAACATGTAGATATTGCAACGAAAAACACAATTCGCTGATGCATGAGACCTACATATCTTCGGTAAACAACCAGAATAATGCAAACCGAGAAAAATATGTGGCACACGTTTCATCAAAGTCATCAACCATATCAGAAATTCTGTTAGCAACAGCCATGGTAAACGTGTTAGATCATGATGGAAATTACGTCACACTTAGAGCCCTGATTGATCAAGGAAGTCAAACATCATTGATTACCGAGAATGCCGCTCAACTACTTGGACTCGCAAGAGAGAGATGCAAGGGGTCCATTTTCGGCATCGGAGCCAAGGAAAATAATTGCAAAGGCAAAACCACCATCACCATATTCTCACAGCACACTGAGTTCACCATGGATGTAGAGACAATAATAATGAACCAACTTATCAGGAACCTGCCACAACAATCATTGGAAAAACCATCTTGGTCATACTTATCAAACATACCCTTAGCTGACCCAGAGTTTAATCAAAGTAGACCAATAGATTTACTCTTTGGCGCAGATGTATATTCGGCAATTATTCAACATGGCATTATGAAAGAAGATGCATCTCAACCAGTTGCCCAGCAGACTCAACTGGGCTGGATATTGTTTGGAAACGCGGCACCATCATACTACTGTAACGTAGTATTGAACAATTACGATGAGCTACACCGTTTCTGGGAAATCGAAGATGTAGATGACACCAAACCAGACAACATGTCGAATGAAGAGGAAATTTGTTTCAAAAAATATTCGGAAACAACTACACGGCAATCAGATGGACGCTATGTAGTAAAACTACCAATGAAACCAGATGCAGATGAAAAACTGGGAGAGTCAAGATCGAAAGCGGTTGCCCAATTTCATCAATTAGAGAGAAAATTTTCAAGAAATAAAGAAATAGCATCGGAATATAAGGAATTTATTAATGAATACCTTGAACTTGACCATATGGCGATAAGCGACAGTAATATGATACCAGACTTTTATTTACCGCATCATTGTGTAGTACGACTGGAGTCAACCACAACAAAAACACGTGTCGTTTTCAACGGATCAGCAAGGTCATCGTCAGGCCACAGTGTAAATGACCTCATGTACAGGGGCCCGAATTTACAACAAAACTTGTTGTGTCTTATACTGAAATGGAGAATACACAAAATTGCGTACTGTGCAGACATCGAAAAAATGTACAGGCAAATATTAATCCACCATGAAGACCAGAGATATCAGAAAATCGTATGGAGGGACTCACCAAACCACCCCCTCCAGACTTACCAATTAAAAACAGTTACTTATGGCACGAAAGCAGCACCATTTCTGGCCATGATGACATTAAAACAATTAGCCAAAGATGAGGCAAAAAATTACCCAGAAGCCGCAAAAGTGCTGGAAACCAGCTTTTACATGGATGATTTAATTCACGGACAAGACACCATTACAGCTGCTCAAAAACTAAAATCTGACCTCATAAACCTATGTAAAACAGGCGGATTGAATCTGAGAAAGTGGAAGTCAAATACACCAGAATTGCTAGAGTCCTATCCCACCACAGATGATAGTAGCTCGTCATTTGAGTTTAAGCAAGAATCAACAAAAACACTTGGATTGAGCTGGCTTACCAAAACAGATCAGTTCAAATTCCAAATTGATATTTCGAGCTCACCAGATGACAAAATCACCAAAAGAAAATTGTTATCCGAAATATCGAAGATTTTTGACCCCATTGGATGGATAGTGCCATCAACCACCAAATACAAACTTTTATTTCAAAAGGTCTGGTTAACAGACCTAAGATGGGATGAAAACTTACCACAAGATATATGTCAAGAATGGAACTTATGTAAAAAGGACATTCAAAATATTAAAAATGTAACAGTACCAAGATGGTTACAAACGAGCAGTAAAGACACCATACAACTTCATGGGTTCTGTGACGCGTCAACCAAAGCCTACGCGTGTGTAATTTACTGTAAAGTTTACATAAACAGTAACCAAACTTCGCCTGCCACAATTGTAACAGCAAAATCTCGAGTTGTACCAATGAAAAAAGAGCTCAGTTTACCAAGAAAGGAGTTGTGTGCAGCAGAATTATTATGCAAACTGATGAATTCAGTAGTCGAATGTTTCGCAAACCATAACATGCAGATATTTGCCTGGTCAGACTCAACTGCTGTGTTGGGATGGATCAAGGGTGACCCGAATAAATGGAAACCATTCGTAGCCAACAGAGTGGAAAAAATCATCAAGGTGATCCCAGCTGAGTCTTGGAATTACGTCAAGTCCAGCGAAAATCCAGCAGACTGTGCAAGCAGAGGAATAACGCTAGATCAACTAACCAAGCACGCGCTGTGGTGGAGTGGCCCACAATGGCTAACATCATTCACGAAATTAGAACATAAAAATCAACCATTATTTACCACAACTATAGAAATGAAAGCAAAACAAACCAATGTTGTTATTAAGAGGCCAGCTGAATACGACGTAATCGGAAACCTGATAGCCGCACATAGTAAATACACACGGGTGTGCCGCGTAGTGGCGTGGATACTACGAGCGGGTTCACGTGACAATAATAAACAAAAGTATCTTACCACTACAGAATTAAAAAGAGCGCGAAACATTATTGTAATGAATGTGCAAAGAGATCAGTTTATGAATGAAATAGCCAGTCTACAAAAGATGATCAAGTTACCAACCAATAGTAAATTATGTAATTTAAATCCATTTTTAGACCAGGACGGGCTTTTAAGAGTCGGCGGGAGATTAAAGAATGCTCATATTAGCATGGAGATGAGACATCCTATGATCCTGCCCCATAACCACCATTTCACAACATTAATAATAAACTATGCTCATCTGATGACACAGCATGGTGGAGCTCGCTTAACGTTATCTTGGTTGAGACAATCCTACTGGATTGTAGGAGGAAATAATGCTGTAAAGAAAATTATCAGAAAATGCATCAAATGTAGAAAAGCCAAGTTCGAATCACATCACCAATTTATGGGGGACTTACCATCAGCTCGCATTAACCCAACAACCAGACCCTTTTACCATACAGGAGTTGACTTTACGGGATATGTTGATGTATTAGCAACCAGAGGGAGAGGAGTTCGATGTAGCAAGGGATACATTGCTGTATTTGTGTGTATGGCGACCAAAGCCATACATCTCGAGCTTGTCTCTGACCTTACTTCAAACACGTTTCTAGCCGCCCTAAGAAGAATGGCGGCTCGAAGAGGCACACCACGTCACATGTATAGTGACAACGGAACCAATTTTGTAGGGGCCAATAACACCATGCAGAAAGAGTTTTTCAATTTAAAAAACACCATGACTGAAGAGAGCTACCAGCTGTTAGCAGACCTGGAAATAAATTGGTACCACAACTGTCCAGCATGGCCCAGCGCGGGCGGGTTATGGGAAGCTGGTGTCAAAAGTCTAAAGTACCATTTGAAAAGAGTTCTCGGGCAGCAAAAACTGACATACGAAGAATTTTCTACCTTATTAGCACAACTAGAAGGCTGTCTAAACGCACGTCCGTTATGCGCAATAAGTGAAGACTCAGATGACATAAATTATTTGACTCCATCACACTTTCTGGCTAGTGGTCCCACTTTAACCATAATTGAGACTGAAAAGGACTTACGAACTCGATGGCAGCTAACTCAAAAAATATTTCAGGATATCTGGAAACGATGGCGTGCTGAATATCTTACGCAACTAACCATTAGATCCAAGTGGCTCAGTAAAAAAGATAATATTAAAATCAACGACTTGGTCATTATACAAGATATTGACGTCGCCCCTGGGAAATTTGCAATGGGAAGAGTTCTGAAGGTTCATCCAGGCACGGATGGACTCGTAAGAGTCGCTACACTCAAAACCATGAAAGGAACAATACAGAGACCAATCACCAAACTGTCGATATTACCAATTGACGACCAGAATGATCGAAACCAATATCTACCAGATAAGCCAGAACAAACAGGAGATAGTGATCAAAACCAGCGAGCGACGTCTAATGCGACTAAAACCAAGAGAAAGGCATCATCATTATGCAACTTAATCACTACCGCATTTATGCTCCTATTTCTATTTATATCACCAATAAGCTGCACCTCTTACAACACTACCAAGTTACAAGAAAACCAGAGCATATACTTAGACCAAATCAGTGACATGCAATTGATAAGAGATGAATGGAAACTGGTTGTTTTCTATGATATGAATCCCTACTGGGCAGGAACAGAATTAGTGGAAAAGTATATTCATCATCTAGAAAGAGTATGTAAGAAGATTAGTAACAGCGACCATTGCGAACTAGTGCTTCTAAATATCCAACATTCACTAAAAGAATTTAAGTTTTTCAATCAACTGCTTATAAAACCGAATCAACCAAGCACCAACCAGCGGAGCCGCAGAGGTTTAATAAATGCCGTGGGGAGGATAGCTAACACTCTCTTCGGAGTGCTGGATGATCAATTCGCTCAAAAGTATGAGAAAGACATTGAAATAATGAAACAAAACCAAGACCATATAAGACTATTATGGAAAAACCAAACCTCCATAATAGAATCTGAATTTAATTTATTGAAGCGTCTAGATACTACTATTTATAAACAGAGTAAAATCTTTACCAACCATGTTAACGCGATCAACTCGCAGTTGGACTTGATTCGGCAGCAGATCTCGGAAGTAGAATTGTCAAACGAATTTATTTTATCATCTATATCAGCTGACGGCATCCTCCGAAGTCTCAAATATATACAAGATACTCTTTTAGACACCATAACAGATATATTTCATGGCAAGTTTAATATTCACTTGTTACAACCTGAACAAATTATTCAAGAACTACATGTTATATCTAGTCAAATTGCAAAGGATTTATCATTACCAATTGATAATATACAAACTGACTTCACCAAAATTTATCATTTATTAAGCATTAAAGCACGAACTACCAGAGAACATATGATTTTTGAAATCAAGATACCTTTAATCAGTCGAGATACCTTTGTTCTGTACAAGCTGATTCCGATACCACAACAAATCAACAATGAAATGAGGTCGGTACTACCATCATCCGCATTTATTGCCATAAGTATATCAAAAGACATGTACGTCTTGTTCTCAGAATTCGAAGTTCAAAAATGTACCAATTCAGAACATGATAACAGTCTACTTTGTTCTTATCATGCACCTATACAACGAAGTAACGGGCTCTTAAATTTATGTATTAATAAAAACCAAATAGAAGGTTGTAAATCACAAAGCATGGAATGCAAAAATACTTGGATACAATTACAGCAAATAAACACATATTTATATTCGTTATGCGGTCAATCCTCAATACACATAATATGCGACGATCAAATAACTATAAAAACATTAGACAGCCCCGGAATAATTTCAATAAAGAATGGCTGCATCATCAAGGACGACCCAGTTACAATATATACACAGAGACGTCAACAAAATGACTTACATGTGAAATCTGATATTGTAAACATAAAAATTCCGCCAATTAATCACCTAATAAACTTGACCATGACCAAACCAGAAGAAAATGAAATCAATGCAACTAGAAATCTCTACCTCATGAATGAAATAGATAATAAAATCAACCAAATGAAAACTGAAATTACCAAAGAAGATACATACACCGTATCTATCCATGATGTGCACCAGTACATAGGCATCTATTCGTTAGTAAGCTTAGCGATAATAATTGGACTCGTCTGTCTCATACGCAGATTGTATATAAATCGAAAGCACCCAGCGAATGGCAACCAGAGGTCGAAAAATACGGAGTCCTTAGAACAAGCTAACCATTCTTCAGACGACGACGAGAGAAACAGCAGTTCTGTGTCGAGAAAAACTAAGCGCGTTCGATCCAAAAGTTTAAACAATGTAACTCCGCGTGTGCGTTTCAGTGATTTAAATATGAAAGACCAATATTTAAGTGATAGTGACCAAATAAATAGTGAATTTAGCCGTGCCGAATCGCGTTTTAGCAATTTCACGTTTAGTAACATAGAGTAATTTTTTTTATTTGATAAACGCTAAACTATTAACTGTTAAATTGTCTATCACCAATGTATGTTTAGTTTAATAGCACCAGATCATGTTTGCACGTCACCTCACCATGTTTTTTAATTGTTTTTTTATTTGTGTTATTTTTTCTCCCCCGGGAGTATGTACGAGCTGAGCTGTACATTAGAGTAGGTCACAGTGTAAGCAATTTAGTCTTCATTATTAGGTGCAATGAATCATGCTAGCAGTTCGCGTTTGTTACTATACACAGCGTTAGCTCATCAACCATTTACCATCAACCAATTGTATTAAGTTAAAGTGATAATATAAGATAAAACCATAATTCTTGTATTTCACTTCTAACCCTAAACTACCATTTTAATTGTTGGACTTACACCCAACAGAGTGTATTTTTTTATTTCAGACAATTGTGATTGAATTTTTTTTTTTTAATAAGTATTTTAAAATTGTATTCGTCTATTTACATTGTCTATAATAACTTTATTTTCTTTAAAAACATCGGTACAATAACTGTATATTTTTTAAATAAAATTATCATTAAAACAAAAAACTATCCAAATGCGACTATAAATCGGAATCTCCAGTCAAATCCGTAGAGCGGAAATAGAGTAAACCCCAGCCGCTTCGGACCGGCCATCCAGCTTTACGAGCAATGAAAACGGCCGGCGGACTGCAGCAGGACCTGAACGAAGGTAATTATTGAATTGCTTACACGGACTACGGTGTACATCATTGGCCCAATATCCACCTTGTTCTGTGAGGTAATAGGGGTCTGATGGGGGCGTTTAAATTAGATTTACGGAGGAGATTAGCCTCGTAAAATGTGCATGTTAATGTGTAATGTGTAAATTGTAACATTTTGTATTATTACATGTGGGAAGGCTCGAGTTTGGAGCAGTACTTATACCAATATTTATTTTAATCAATAACTATATTTTTCACTAGTAAAACTATATAAAAATAAAAACAATTACTTATTGCAACGATTTGAATTTTGAACAAAGCAAATTAAGTAAAATGTAAATTATTAAGTTTTTTAATATTTTTTACAATTCATGAAAGGCTCTTCTTCTTTCTCCAGTATTCATTAATACATTTGTAGGTTCTCAAACAAAAGCTCTTTTCGCTGTACTTAAAGACTTTGTAGCCTAGAGTGCAATCTAGCTCCGAATTTAATGACCATTCTCTCAACTTTGTTACTCTACCTTCACTATTATCTCTATTCTCTATCACTTCTGGAGGGAGGACTCAACTCAGCAGGTTAACAGGTTATGTTTGAAGTTATAAGTGCCATGAAATATATTATTGAAAACATTAATTAGTTCTTACCACAGAATACCTTCTTACTTTAAAATTAAGGTCCTTACCCGGAAATTAATACCCTTATCTTACGAAAAAAGGTAATATGCCATTTTATGCCATATATTTAGTTTAAAGAACTTTTTAAAACATTTTTAAACCATAGGTCAGTACATATTTTCTCTAAGAATATAAAAACGTCAAAATTTAAGTAAACAAAATGAAATAAGCAAAGAGTGTTTAAATTACCATGAAATTATCACATAAGTTCAGAGCACCTGCACCTAGAATGTCGCAAGTTTATTGCTTCGGGTAATAAAACGCGACTGTGAACCAAGTGAGTACGTCAATTCATTATGCACCCTAAATTTGATATTTTATTAATACTGAAAATGCAATAATTTTTAATAAAAAATAAAAATGTTTTTATTCTCTGGGTACATACTGAAGAATTTATAAATTTTGAATTATAAAAAACCATTGTGGATAACTAAAAAAAATTACCTGGGGGTGCCACGAGGCATTTGCGTTTTACTCGTGGTCCCCCCAGAATTGCACTTGACCGTCGGATGCATGTGGTATGTAATTGGCTACTTATTGGTTTGGTAGTTTTAAAGAAAAAAGTACAGGGGGGCAAGGCCCCGGGGGGCCACGAGCCTGTCGTGCTATAACCGTTGTTTATGCAATTCACGGCCACGGCTCGCATTTCACGCTACCATTTTGCATTGAAAACCGTCGGCAATAAGCGACCACATATACCGGGTAAATCGAAAAAAAAATGGCGGATTTTATGTCACATAGCAGAGGATAAAGGTAATTTAAGTCCTGGCTACTGTAGCAACTCCTAATATGTATGCGGTAGACTTGGTACCAAGACATTGTACACTCAGTTCACTGCAACTACTACAATGTACCAATTATTGGACATCGTGCGTTGTCTATAACTCGTTATCATAACTTGTGCATCAAGGGTATCGTATACCGATGTTGCTATATATAAAGATGCAAATGTCAATGACATACTTACTAATACCTAAACGAAGAATGTAAGCTTTTAATATATTGACAGGATTTCACGTTTTAGAACATTCTCTATAGGATGTCCGAAGACACATTGTCAAAGGAACATCGAACACAAGAAGTGGACATTAATTTAAAAACCGAAAAGGCAAAAAACTGAAAACATGACATTGTCCAAATTAGAAACATTTTTTATTTTCCTTTTGCACAAAACACTTTTTAAACAAACCAAAAAGCAAGTCCGGCTTCAACCTAAAGTCTACATGTTACAAATCTGCCACAACAGCATCATGCGAGTCGTAAATCAGCTTCAGGCGATAAGCTGCCACCTGACGCGACGGATCGCCGCGACCAGTGTGTCGCACAAATTATGCACAGAGTGGAGGATTCGCTACAACATACGACTACTGAGTACTTATGCTAATTTAGTTTCTTAATCCTTTTTAAATTACAGAACAGAAAAGTCTTAGAAAAGTCCAAGTATGCGATCTAATCGATTCCAAATTTGAGCAGAAATCTTTCAGTTGTTTTACAGTGAAAGAAAAGGTAGCAAACGTAACATTAAGGCCTTTGCAAATTATCGATCTAGCTCGTTTTGCTGCATACTTTTTGTATGACGGCTGTGGAGGGGACGCCCAAGACGTCTTCGGACGCATCATCCGTCAGCCGAATTAAAACGTCCTTAAACGATTGAAACGTCCGCGGTCCGCGGAAATCGACCGATAATTTGCACAGGCCTTAACAAAGTAACTTTCAGATTGTGTGAGTTTGACAACTCAGTTAGCTACGTATTGAATCATGTCGGACACACGATACCCCTGACGATACCCTGATAGCTTCAAACCACCTCCAAACAAACGAACTCCATGGTCACGAAACGTTGCAAGTCACGTCAGCAAATATAAACTCCGCTAAAGCTCCGCTCATGTTGTAGTTTCCATAGTTGATTTCTATTATTAAAAGGTACCAAAGTATTAGGCACAATTTTTTTTAGCAAGCGTCTAAACTCAAAAATGCAATAACATAGGGTCTAATGAAAGTTAATGAAACAAAAAGCTTAACTTTATAAAAATAAGGTTTTATTAATATATAGATCCTTAGGAGCAGATGAAAGTATACCAACTAAAATAATAAAGGTATGAACAACATATCCCCATTTTTTTTAAGTAGATAGAGCAGTAAATAACAAAAAAAATATATATTTAAATTTAACAAGCTCATATATTTAGGGACTCTAAAATGAAACCGCTAGGTATTCCATTCACGAGCCGCGACATAATCTGTAACAAAGGATAAATTCACATCTCGCGAACAGCGATATTTCAAAATCAAAAGCAAACAACAAAACGTCAAACGTAAACCAAGCTATTGTAAATTCAGTGCCGGCCGCTGGCATGCGGTGCACTATTGTGGGAGGGGCCTGAAGAACGATGCGGTCCACTGCGTGACGTTGACGAACATTGGCCGTCATAAATAATCTGACGAGAGCAAACGTCAAATGCTCTTAGCACAGTACAGTATGTAGTTCTATTTATTATACTGTGGTACAGGGTCAGGCGTGACTAGACCCATACCTAATCTTCAGTTAACACTTATGCTATCCTTAATTTTGTAGAAAGTACATTAAAGTTAGCCAAAATACCTACGTTTAAATTTTTTAATTAGGGTAAAATGTCCTATTACCGCGGTAGTCAAAATCACGTCCTATTACGGCTCTATTTTATATTTTGCAATTTATGATTCGTTGTGACTGTGTATGGTAATGGTGACTACATAGTGTCCAAGAGAAACTAACACGTAACTCATTACCCAGCACTCGTGCGTTTAAAATCGTTTCAAATTAATTAAATTAATTATTTTGTGTAACGTCAGCGAAGCGAGAAGCTGTTTCATACAAACGCAGAATAACTCGCGGTAGAACATTGAATTTTCAGACTTAATTTTTAGTCGAAACAAACACTTTAAGATTATGTTACTATATTCGAATACTTTTTACATTCAAGTACTCTTAGTTAAACAAGTTGATTTCTGTTTAAAATCAAATAAAACAAGTAAATATGAGTAAACAAAAGTCCGCCGTGTTAGGAAGGCTATTTGATGGTACCGCCTATTACGGAGGGTACCATCGGTAATAGGAAAAACGCAGTGTCGGTAATTTATAAATTTAGTGGTATAATAAATATAATTTATGAACATTTCGTTATTTAAGTGTAATTTTCATTAGTTCTCAAGTATAAAACCAATTTTGGAGGTACATGTTTTTTAACTAGAATCCTTGTTAACCGTATTATTCATAAAGATACCGTACATTTTAAAAAGCTTTACTGCAGGTCTACTTATTTGGTTTGTTGTATGGTAATACGTGACATCCTGTCTAAATTGACATACGTCAAATAACAAAAATAATATATGATCAAACGAACTTCTCAAGTGAAGTTCGATCAATATTATATGAGTGGTTTCATTTGAAGATATAAATCATTTCACTAGGTAGTCCTTTCACCTACAAGGCAACATTCGCACGTTCTTACAAATAACTATTAGTCGATCGATTTGATCGATATCGATTACTCGATTAATTTGAAATTTACCCATGCTCCCATCCCTACCACTCTACGCGCCCATCACTAGCAGCGTCCGCCAAGCCTGTCATTCTTTTTAGAGATAGTTTTCTGGCATAAATTACGTCGTTTATTGACTTTTTTGACAAAACTCGGGATTTGGGTAGGGAGGGTGATTTATATCTTCAAATGAAACCACTCATATAATATTGATCGAACTTCACTTGAGAAGTTCGTTTGATCATATATTATATTTCGTGGTTTCATTTTCGATATAAATCATTTCACTAGGTAGATGTTTAGAGACATTGTTTTGTCTATATTTTTTCATGATAATGAAACAATATTAATTAAAAAGATGTAATTTTGGCTAGTTTTATTTGAACTCTTAGTATAGGTACCTACAAATATTATTAAATAATATTACTCATCTTATTAGTTAAAAACACTATATTTTAACATATAAAAGTAATCATTATAGTTAGTTTATAGAGTACTTCAAAGTTTAACATTGCGTAGTTACTTAGGTAAGTACTTGGTAGGTAGGTACTCAGCTACATTATTTATAACATACTTATATACTTACCTTGTTATTCATAAAAAGTAAAAGAGCATTTTAGTTATTTGACATATGTCAATTTAGACTGGATGTCACGTATTTAGCATACAACAAACCAGAGAAGTAGACCTCCAGTAAAGCTACTTAAAGTGTACTGTATCTTTATGAATAAGACGGTTATTGTATATTTTTTAATGAACTAATTTGGTCAGAGATTTGATAAAAAATTGATAATCAATCATCATAGGACATTGATAAATTTAGCAAACTTGTTAGAGGTAGAGGTCCAGGCGGCCGTCTTTTGATCTGATCAAGATTGACGCCGGTAGCATGAGCAGCCGATGTGGCGGCGGCGTGTCGCGTGCTGCTGTGTGTGCCGTACACCGCAAGGATCTGCCTGATACACATGCTTATTGACTATGCTGTTGTGTTCCTGTGAGGACGTTACGCTTCACAGTTATTAAGAGGTGATTGGCTTATTTAGGTCTGATTTATTTAGTTAAGGTTATATAACCGTCTTATATATAGACGGATTCACCGTAAGATAAAGTAAAACTAACAATGGTTGATAGCTTTTGATTGCATTTAGCGCCTATAGTTTTGATAAAATTTTCATTTACTTTATGATTCTAATGCCATTGCTATTTTTATTTATAATAATCTGTTATTTAGAGAAAGACTTTCAACCATGTGTGCTGTAGGCTGTAGATAATGTTAGTAAAGCTACTTTTGTCTAGGATAAGTTCATTCTTGTTTGGTATACATTTTTAGAGATTTTTGAGAACCAATTGTGGATACTTACCAAGTACCTGTGTACTTTGGTGGATTGGGTATTAGTTTATAACATCTTTAAGGAAGGCGCTGATGCAATCATCCGAAGAAATATTTCTGCCTAAAAGCAGAGATAAAGCGGTGGCTCTTATGATGATGCCCTGTGAATCCTGTGATGCGTCTTTTTCGAAGACGTCGGAGGGAAAAGTAATTACACTAAAAACAGAACATTCGAAAGAATATAATTTAATTATAGTATTGAATAACATTATATTGATATTGTTGAATAGTAATATTAGAAAGTGAGGCTAGTATAAGATGCTGATGAGATGCTGTTGAGGGGATAATGAGACCTGGCATTGCCTGCTCGAGCATACTGCGGCACTCAGGGTAAGCTTGAGTAGGAGAGGGTGACGGTCCCTGTTAGTAGACAACATAGGTTTTCGTCACGCCCTCAAGTGATTATTACGAAATAACTATATCAATCAATGGAGGATAACAGGCAGGTCTAGAAGTACTAGAAGGGAATACTAGAATACTGGTCGTTTCGTCCTCAGTAATTTTTTGTAGGCCGTTAAGAAAAACGGAAAATGAAGGATCGGCATAGAAAAAATATGCATCTGCCCCTTTGTAGCATCTGGGTCTTGTTTCAAAGAAAAGTATTTCTTAAGTTTTGCGCTAGAATGTTTGAAAAGCATCTTTAAATTAAATCTTCGATCTGCCTCTAAATTATATTTCGTGTAATATAGGATGCTAAATGCTAATAGCTAGATTTTTCGTTCTCGAACCAAGGCCAAATATATCTGGTAAGTTAATTGAAATTAGGAAATTGTATGCAACTTCGTGTCGTAATGTAGCTGATAGAGCTAATGCTAATATGTTATCTACCCATAATAAAAATTAACAAATTGTTTAAGTTTCGGGGCATCTAAGGCTTAGTATATTGCTAATAATACGACATATAATTACTATAGTAAGTTTGAGTTACGACTTTACGACTCGAGTCCGTGTTAACTTATGAATCATATTTTTGTGTTTAAATGAAATTTTAAAAGCTTTTAATATTATTATCTCATCAATTCAGGTCCTGTAAAATAATTATCATAGTATTCTCTGAATAGAAGGTAGGTAGAAGGTACCGGTACCTTTGCCTTTCAAGTATTTTTGGTTTCAACCAGCCTTTTGTAATGCTGCGCTAGCGGACATTAGGATGCCAATCATTTGTGAAAATTATCTGATTGTAACAGGTGGTAGTTGAGAACACTTCAGAACCAATTCTATTATTTTATTACGTTTATGGCTTGTAAGTGATAAAGTCATATTTAAGTCATCTACTTACTTAAATCCTGAAAATTTGTAATTATTTTGTGGCTATAAGCTAATATTTTCATAGTTTATAATAAAGCCCAAGCACTCGAGTGATTTGAGTGTAAACCTACTTTATTTAAATATTCCATGTAACTACGGTCTATGTAAAGGATATCGTCACATACAAAAATTTACCAATTTTTGACCAAATGAACGCAAGTGACCTACGACCCCTTCTTTAATCTTAGTAAAAGTTCTAGGCGCTATCGTGAGCCAATAAGATAAGGCATTGAGTTGAAATCATAGGTGGATAACAAGATTCTGTGTGTTCACATCCTTAAACAGGAAACGTAGGTAAATATTTGCGCTAGTTTTAAGCGACAGAAATAAAAAGTTACGAGACATTTTAGGTCAATAGATGCCATGTAATAATAGCTTGCATGCTGTTCTGCCATTTCGAAATGAAGTTTAGTTACTTACAAATTTATTTAACAGTTTTAGGTTAAAATGAAATCTCTTACCTCCATTTGAATTGGTGTCAAAAAGGTTTTAGATACGATTTCTAGCAAATTATTAGTTGCGATTGACATTTCTTGTTGTTACTGTGCTAACAATGTTACAACAGGAACATATTATTGCTCAAGTGGAAAATTAGAAAAAGATTTAATAATTCTGTTACAAATCCAATTAAGGATACCTTTATTGTTTGTGATATACAATACAACCAACACATTTTAAAAATATTGTACTGAATTCTGCCAGAATGGTGGTTGAGCACGTGGCCTGATTTGGGTCGTTCTCTAAACGTGCGACTGCGTCGGTATATGGGTCGTTGTAATTTGTAACTTGACGAGTGGTATCTTCGTACTCTGGCCCTGGCACGCCCCCCCCTTGTTTTTCGCAAAGCGAGGAGGGCCTGAGTTTTCCTGAAACTGCGGCCAAGCTGTGCCCTTGGAGCTCGTAGAGGCGGCTGTGTTGTGTAAGCAACAGTATTTCTGGGAAGACTACTGTCTTCCTGATTTGAAGGCATTGCTGTTCAATTTTGAAGCTTAATTTAGTTTTCTCTAAAATTTGGCACCGAATAGTGCTTCATCTCGTTTACTGTACTGAAAGATATTCAAAAACGTCTTGATAGACCTGGTGCGGTCTTTTAAATGCGAGCTTGTGTCTCCGAGCTATAAAGGTCGCATGAACTACGGGAGCCCTCGCTTAGAATCTTGATTGCCTCTATTTTATATCTTGAGTTAGGAGAATGGCCATGGCCCTACTCCCCGATGTGATGTGAAGTCAGTCCAAGTTGAGATGAGAGTATTTTAGTATTTAGCTTTGAGGCTTGAACCAATATGTAGTTGCTAGGTACTTATAGTATATTGCTGAAGGATTTTTTCCTTGACTTCTCTAGCCATTTGAGAGAGATTATCGTAGATTCAATCACACAACTTTAGTTCATCATCCAGGGCTTCGCCCAGGGTTAATAAAATTTATGGGTCCAGTTCCGGAAATTTAAACTTTGCCTCAGGGTCCGAGTTCAATTGGTTGTTGTAACCGCTACTAGTTCCAATAAGGAAGTTATTGCTGGTGCTTGGACCTGTTTTTGGTGACGGTATTGAAAGTGGTCACTGTTGGGGCAGTGGTGGCAATTGGCACTTGGTATGTCGCCATCATGATTTTTGGTGATTCAGTCTCATTTAGACCTGATCATGGGTTGTAGGGAATAGTTTCGGCTAGAAATATATCCTCATATTCGAATGATATTTGCTCTGGGCACATTCCTTAAATTGTAAAGGCGTTTTCGCCTACTGGAATAAGAAGAAAAAAAAAAAAAATTATGCTTTTTATATTTTTATACTTACATAAAAAAATTATGATTATTTTTGCATTTTGCCGCGTTCCTATTGGAATCTATGGCAGTATGGTAGCCTGGTTCATATTTGAATCTATGGCTTTGCAAAAAAAATTATTTTAATGATAAAAACTGATGTACAGTTTTGAATTTTGCCGCGTTCCTATTGGAATCTATGGCAGTATGGCAGCCTGGTTCTTGTTCGAATCTATGGCTTTGCAAAAATATTTCTTTTACACTTTTTAAATGTAAGTTTATGCAGAATTTCAATTCGAAATTTCTGTCTAAAAAATTTTTTTTTTTTTTTTTGAAGGTAGGTAAGCAGATGAACTTACCGTAACATTAGACATTGTCTCTCGATTTATAGTATGAGGATAATGAAATCCATCAAAGTTTAAGTAACTCACTTAATTTTTTGTTAAATATTTGTAGGATCTTTTCGGTATCTTGAAAAATTAATTTTTTGCGAACAAGATCCGAACGCGTGCTTTCGTTGCCTCGCACGGAAAAAGAATGACAGGCTTGGCGGACGCTGCTAGTGATGGGCGCGTAGAGTGGTAGGGATGGGAGCATGGGTAAATTTCAAATTAATCGAGTAATCGATATCGATCAAATCGATCGACTAATAGTTATTTGTAAGAACGTGCGAATGTTGCCTTGTAGGTGAAAGGACTACCTAGTGAAATGATTTATATCGAAAATGAAACCACGAAATATAATGAATAACAGGGTAAGTAAATAATTAAAAAACTTGCACAAAAATGTATACTAAGGTTAGGTTTATCGTATTTTCCCATCAATATAATAATTTACTACTAGATTTTACCGCAACTTTGAAACACCATACAAGACTGATTATGATTCGTTGGTTGGTTTATTAATTATTGTATTTTGGTTTACTGTTTTGTTGTTGTTTTTTTTTGTGTTCCATTTTATTGCATGTTTGCGTCAACGTTGTTGTAAAAAAAATGTATGTTTCTTTTTTTAACTTTCTCCGTTTGGGTAGAAATCCATTTTCCCTATTTTTTTACCGTTTAACTAAACCTTCACTGACTGCACCCCGGTGCTTCGCCAGTTAAATTTTCCTTCAAATATGTTTTATGTGTAAGGTTTCATTAAAATCTATTTCGTAGTTTTTACGTGAAAGAGTTACAGAGATCCTTTATTACTTTGTCGTTTATAATATGAGTAGGATTATTAAAACCCTCGTCCATGCCCTTTTAAATTAAAGTCGGAGAAAAACGAACAGCAATTGTTTTATAACGAGGTTAAGGAGGTTATCCGCGATTATTTCTATTTCGTCAAACCCGATTTTCACAAAAGTATTTTTTTAATTCAGAAGAAGGGTTTTAGTACCTATTTTTAACCGATTTTAGAAAAGAGAAAGTTCTCAGTTTAGGTTTGTATCAGTTTATTGATTAAGGTTTCGGGTACACGTCCCGGGACCTTATTAATATGTCTTTTCCATCCGTCCGTCTGTCTGTCTGCCAAAGCTACTAATTTCCGAAACGGCTCGATTAATTTTAATGAAAAAATTTCACGATATTTTATTTGTCGTCCAAAGAATACTAACAAATATTAAAAACTTCAAAAAAATATGGAAATTTTGAGAAAAATGCAAAAATTGTGCCAAAATCTTCCTTTTTTGAACAAAAGTCGAGCCTCTTCTGAGATATTGACCTGGTCATTGGACATTAAATAATGATCATTTGTAACTTCACTCAATGTAGATTAACAACAAATATTAAAAATAATGTTAATAAGCTAGCCAAATTCGCACAAATTACGCTTTTATGTGTATAACCTGCGCACATAAAAAAACGTTCTCAAAATGGCGGCCATTGTATGGGCTGTCTCTCTTCTTAACTCTTCCCTCATACTAATATACGCGAGATAGCATTCGTACGGCCGCCATTTTCAAATCGTTTCTTTATCAGCGCGGCTTATAAAAAGAAAATCGTCCCCATATTTAATTCAATCCATTCCGTTGTGCAGAGAGATGGGATAACGTTACGATGTAGATTGATTGTTGTTTTGTTATTCGTTCGTTCGTTCGTTCAGGTCAGGCAAAGGAACATAGTAGCCCATACAGCCAAATATTCATTATTCGTGTTTCCTAAACTAATTATATTACTGGAAACTTCTTAGCGCGAGGCCGTTTATTAAATAGTTGATACACAAAATATTATCAAAATAGCCCCTTACTAGGGAGAACCTGTATTCATGTACAGTGCCAGTAACAATTATAGCCATCGCATACCATTTTCTTATTGCACGGGACCATGAGCAAAATGTTTCATCGTTCGTGTGTTGTCATCCCATACTCCGTAATAGGCTGTGCTTACCACCGTAATGGGCTTCAAACTTTTTTTTGCCGCCGTAATAGGAATTCCGAATTGTCAGAAAAAATATTTATTTAATAAAAATTATCACTCTAAAATAAATAAAACGACAACTGAAATAGAAAATATAATTATCATGTGTCAAAAAAAATTTAAATATCTGCTATTACCCTTCTTTAAAATGTCGTCAAAGCGCGCCGTAATAGGGCATGTTACCCTATTTGTTCAGATAGGTAATTTAGTAACTATAAAATCTTTTTTTTTTATTCAAGAAAATTCTAAAGTTTCATAAGTGTGGCTATTGACTTTTCTTACTTTTTGAATTAAAAATTGTATTATCTATCCGGAATAGTAATTTTACAAGTGACATTAGCATTGCAGGAGCAACACACTCGCTCATGAAAAACATGTGCTTGCTTATTTTAAAAATGTAAGCGTTACTTTATAAATTCCTAAATAAATAACTTCTGAAGGCGCTACTGGATCTAGAGGTATATGAGGCCTTTGTTATAACGGTTCAATCCAATATCCCGTAACACAATGATAAAATATAACATGCCACTGAAGTTTATTATGCGCCGAGATCGCGATGAGCCATCCACTAGGTGACGGCTACAGAGTGCCAAACACAAGTTCGGACCATAAAACAACATTGTCGGACAGTCGCGCAGATAAATCACTCGGCGTTGGTTGGTGCTCGGTTGACGCGGGCGCCTCCATAGATTCAATGTTTTGAAATTTCCGCTTGTGAAAATGCAATTTTTCCTTGTCAATCTAGTTAAGAAATTGCAGCGGTTAAATTCTTTCACAAGCTGGGTAAGCTTGTCTCGTAGCAACCTAAGAAAAAGCAATAAACATATGTTTTTCGTTTTAGCTGACCTCAACATATGTTCGGGCCGCGAACTGTCGTATCCAGACGAAATAAAGTTTGACTCCACATACATTCTGAAGAGAATCTATCGCTCCTCGGTTGCATTTACGACATCCCGAAGACATTACAAAGGCTGTTTCCCCTTATCTTATGTCCCTCACGGATTTATTTTACTTTTACATGCCTTGGAGCAACCAAGCGTAAATCGTCAAACAATTCTTAAACCAAAGGAGCTGATATAAGAATATTAAAATTACAAACTTTTAAAAATAGAAACATAGGTAGGTACAGTAAAAAAAAACGGAAAAGCAAATGTTAATAACCAAAATTTAAACAAAATAAAAAAAACCCTGACCGAGTCAGATCCCCTCATCAGATAATAAAGAGCTGATCATCCTCAAACGGCTCATCAGGTCATGGTTACCTTATCAATCATATACTTACTTTCAATATTAATGAAACTAACACGTAACCAAATTTGTAATAGATCGGTCATAAGGAAGTGAGCTGATGATGTTCAAATGTCTGAACAGATTTTCATGAAACATGGCTATGGCTAAGAACACTCGGGATAAATTATGACACAAAAAAAAAACGAAAATTGCTTCAGCCGTTTGGGTGCGACGTTACTACATACAGATACACAGATAGACACGATTAACTTAAAACCAGTTTGCGTCGAGGGTTAAAAAATAAAATTTTCGAAGTAGGTTTTCGGGTTTTCGTAATACCACATACTTACTCAAAATAAAGATACAATAATTACGTAAGTAAATGTAACCTTGAGATTTAAATTTACCTCTCAGATTATTTGACCCTAGACACCTACGCTTACAGTATTGCAGTCAAACTACAGTGTAAGTAAAGTTACGAAAGTAATTTTTGTAAATATCAATTATTAGTAGAAACTACTTTGTAAGCCTAAATTAAAGAAACCCTAAAAAGAATCAAAAGTAAGTTATAACAAAATAAAAACACGTACAATACGGATGAAAAAAGCTCTGTTCAGGATTACGCCTTTCTAGGATTTCCCCCGCTGATTCTCTGACATCTGCCGGTTCCCAGGGATCGGTCATAGATTATTGAACTTCCGTGAATTGGACAACAGCTCTGGACTTTCATCGAAAAAAAAAAACAAACAGAACTCCAAAAATTTTACGTTAGCATTAGCAAATGTTTAGCCTTCTTTGGTTTATGAAAATGTAGCCGGAACGGAAAAGTTAATATTGGGTTTATAAATCGCTTTATTTCCTCTGTTTTGAGGATTACCTTTTTGTTCTCATGAGCGTGAGCAGTATTTTTTATAAATCGACAATAAATTCTAAACAATAAAGAAGGTAAAACGGAGTACTTTTTAATAGCCAATCTAAACACTAATCTACTTTAAAATACTTGGAAAAAAGCGGACACAAAAAGGTATTTCCCAGGGGCAGCGTTAATGTTCCGCTACTGTAACGGGCCATTCGTCTTGACAATTTTATCGACCGAATCTCTGGAAATTAAGGCAGGAAAAAAGTCAATAAATCCGACGAAGGAACCGGGACCAGATAACGGATGTCTCGCCGCCCGCCGGATCGGGCTCTACTGTTGTGTTAATGTGACACTAAGTCCTCCCCAACGTTAAAGGGTAAACGAAACAACAGAGAAAAGAAAAATAAACTTTCCCACTTCTATTTATTTCCGAAACTCCTAACTTTTGATTTCCGAGATAAGTAGCGAAGATAGAAGTAGCTACCTACTTAATAAATTGTGAACTTTGCTTTTTCGAACTCGAATTAAGTTTTCTTATTTGATTTAATTTGAAATTTACTTGAAAAGCGTTTCAGATTTAAATATTAAAATAATTTTGACTTAACCTTGAATCAATATAAGTATAACTTAAGGTGGTAACTATCGCTTTGGCGCGAAATTCAAAATTTTTCGTGTTTTTTATTTATTCTGGCGAAAGTATACATTTTTAATAAAGTTTAAATGAATTCGCGTATGTAAAAAACCATCTTCCACATTGCAAAACAACGTTTTTGGAAGACAGACCTACAGATTTTGTGTCTAAGGGGTAAAAGGCCAAAAAACAAGTTCCTTGAATATACACAAAATCGGTGACTCTGTCTTTCAAAAACGATGTATCACAATGTGGGAAATAGGTTTTTACGTACGCGAATTCATTTAAACTTTATTAAAAATGAATACTTTCGCCAAAATAATTAAAAAACGTGAAAAATTTTGAATTTCGCGCCATACCGTGAGTTACCGCCTTAAAGATGCTAAAAATATATATAGGTATTATTTAAAGGTACCTTTATGCTACAGTATCGCACAGGTTAAACCTGAAAATTTTTAAATAATTAAATTCTAATTTTAATTGGATAATCTTCCCAACTATGAGCATTATCCTGCATAGTGGAAATATTTTTTAATTTCGGCTGCACCAAATATCGCACGTGTGTGTCGTTTCTATGGAGCTGTGATAAACCTCTCATGACAAGTCATTATAGTAACACGGCCTAGATTGATCCCCACTAACGTTTATTGGAACAGGCAATGGGCATTCGCGTCTTACAAAGCCCATATATCTTAGCCGCAAGGTAGCGCCGCCTGCCACCGAGATAAATGCACCACTTAATATCCCCTCAAAGGATTTAACCGACATTACTTTCAGCACTTTTAACGCAATTCCCTCGCGCTTAATTCAAATTTAAAAGGGAACCTAGAATGATTTTGCGCAGACACCACGCTGTCTTGCTAACGCTGTACATTTCATTACATTATGAAAAGCAAGTAAAATTGCAGCGTCCGGTAATACTGTGGTCCGGTCATACCTATATGGCGGCGGCGAAGGCTCTCACGCAGCAGTTTGCTGGCGATAAGTTGGTCAACTAATCCAACTTTTCCTTTACCGGCTAATGAGACGAGTTTGATTCGAATTTCCTCCGCTCTGGAAAATTGCTTGGCTTTGAATAGTCGACCGACAATTATGCCGGCCGCCTTTACAAATATTACGGCAAATAAAATTGAATTTCTTAGCAGCGTGTGTAGACTTTCCTCGCTTCAACTTTCAAGGTACTAATTAGTTTATTTTGAGCATGTTTAGAGGGAGCTAATTGATATTTATCATTTTAGAATGGCTTCTTTTGGGTCTTTTTAATTGAAAATAAACGTATACTTATTGTTAATTATACATGGTTATATTATGAAACAAACCTAATTTTAACAGAACAAATACCCATATGTAAATATGCTTGGAGGATAATCTCAAATAATTCACAATAAGGAACCTACCTATTCGGAACCTCATTACAGTATAGTTACATCATTATATTTTGTTCGGTTTTGGTTACGTATTTTTATGCCAAGAGCTCGTGAGAAAGAGACTAAAAATAAAGCTCTCTCGTGTTTGAGATTGAGGATAATACTCTCAATTATTTATCAGAAACAGCGAAGCAGTGGTCTGTTTTTTGCGAAGTAAAAGCCTAAGGATGTTTTGAAACAATTTTTATAAAAGTATTTTGTTATCATTATTTACGTAGTATAGGATAATTTACGCAGAACTTTATTTGTAGAGCACTACAATAACTCTGGAAAAATATCCTAAGGTTATTATTTCAAAGACACTACGGCTCGTTTTATGATAATCTTAAAGTAATACAGTTCAAATATTCAACGTATATATATAATACTAATAATATTAATCAAAACACTGAAAACTAAACTGAACTAGTGACACTTACCGGCTGACTCATCATGTTCTTCATAGTATCATGCACGTCCGTATAGCAATTCTCGAGATCTGCAGGTCCGATCGTGATAGTTGCTATTACATCGGCACTGCGTTGCGTTGACTGCTGCTAAACCGATCGTTATCGTTATCTACCCTTACCTAACTCTGCAGGTGACGAGACTCTGCTTTTGGGGATGAGATTGTGCCTAGTCTAGGTACCAGTTTCAACAGTCACTTACCAATTACGGCGAACAAATAGATAATGTAGACTCTTCTTCAACCCGTAGGAATGCCTGATTGATAACGTTATCTTGAAGGAATTTCTTGCAGTAGATCATCAACTGAAAGAAAAATATCAACAAAAAGGATACAACTTTATGGTTTTAAAAAGAAAGCACTTTGTTGATCAGTTTCAAGTATAATAAGTTTGAAGGGTAATGTAAATTGAACCTTCTCATGATGCTTGTTCACAGCTTTATTGATCCTCTTGAGTTCGTGCTTCAAATGAGAGGTCTCGTAAAACCTCTCGTTGACTTTCCAAGTGTCGCCGCTCAGTATCAGAGGCAACACATACGGCCGGCCTGAGGAGTATTAGGGTGTGGATACATGCATTACTTCATTAAAATCTGACATTACCTATCTCTGTTAAGAGGGTTATTGGGTGCGGTATTTATCTTCGATGCTAGCACGGGAGGTGAACGGTTTTACTAAACACTTAAGGATTATAAAAAAAAATTGAATGATTTGAATATTTAGTTAAAAAACAAAACGTTCGAAATTTAACAGAATTGTTTTCGCTAAGAATAAATGTTTGTTTGCATCGCCGCGCTTAGCCTCGTAGTCCCATTGTCCTGTTTGTGACTTCCTACGTCGTCGCCGGGTTGAGGACGTAATCCTATTATTGCCGAACGCAAAAACCGCTGGCCAACTGCCAAGACCAGGCAAGTTGTGTCGCTATGTCGTTATGACAAGTGAACAGTGAATCTAGGAAATGCACAGTCAAAACAATTTTCTTTTTGCACTGTGTACTGCAGAGGATTAAGATTTTACATTTCAATTGAATCGATTACTTATTTTAATAAGTGTAAGGATATTAGATTGTGTAATTGAAACTAACAAGTCCAAACTATTTGAAACAGCAATTTTATATATCTAGCCAACTTGTTACAAGTATATAAAAAAACTCAACGGTATTACAATTGTATGGTTTGAATAATTTAGGTTGCTTATATATTTACACAAAACTAGGTAACTTACCTTCATCCTTACCTAGGCACCTACTCTACTAGGTACCTAAGTAGGCACTTCATGTCCTTTAAAAATAGATGAAGAGTTTTTTAACAATAATAACGTACCCAGTGTCTTGTGTGTTCTCTTACGAATACATAATAAAGGTAAAACTAAAAAACTCCAGCTAAACGATGATTACCTTTAATAGTATTAATATCGCCATCACTAATAACGCCTAAACTAGCGTGGACTTTCCCGTCTCCAGCTTCATCAGCACGAGACAACCAAATCTTCGACAGAATCTTTGAAAACTCTGAAGCCTTGTAAATGCAGCCGTAGGGGTTCTTGGCAGCAGTCGCTTTTATCTTTAAAATTAAATAAATACTTACTTGAAATAGTATAATATGAAGACGAAATCGAACTTTACTAAGTTGGAACATAATCGATACGAAGATCTAACAAATCATGTTCAAATTATTTGCTTATCAATTTATCTAAAAGTTTAAAAGAAAAAAATTTAAACAAAATACGTTAAAGCACACCTTTGGATAACAATGGCTGGCATACTAGGCTAATGCCTGTGTCATGCCTGCCGAGAATGAACGCCGAAAAAAGTATTAGTAAATGTTAAAAAGCTAAGACAATTTATGTCCTACTATCACTCTAAACTTACAAAATTTTTAATGAAATCAATAGATGTTATGCTTAAGTGCTTCAGATTCAGTCAATGCCAAAATTAGTTTAACGATAATTGATTGGCACACCTTTTCAATAAACTCCTTCTTCATCCAAGAAGCGTTGAACTGTGTGTGATCTAAATCTATTGACTCCATCAGATCTTTCCTTATCATGTCCCAATCGCAATGACTCTCACTTGGCTGATCGTTTAGTATAATGGGCTTCTCAATTTCAATGTGGAAAACTTCGTCGTTGGCGCCCCAGACAAGAGTTTCGTTGATGAAGTTGCATTGAGTCTAGCAGTAAACATGTAGAGTAAGTAAGTAAGTAGGTAGGTACCGAATTCAGTAATATGTTATAAAATTTCATCTGTCTTCATAAAAATATGAGGCAGTTAAAAACCCCGTTTTGTGCTAATAAGAATTTTTAAATATTTATTTGAAAATCCCGTGTGGATCTCAGGTTCAATAAAGTTAATCAATTCAGTCTTTAGCCGTAGGTAAGGTAAGTAGGTATAAAACTTAAGAGGTCGCCGGCCGCGCAGTTACGCGATACTTGCGCCACTCATGACATCCAAAATAAAAAATTGCGTCAATGATGCACATGAGTGATGATGATGAGTTTCTTAGGCATTGGTGTGTGGTTTTCAGGTTAAAAATCTAAGGAATATTACTATTTGTTGCCAAAAATGACCACAATTTTATTTTTAAACCCTATATCTCAAAGATCTTTGTCCTGAAAACTACACAACGTGCCTTAAAAACTCTAAGAAAGATTATATAGTGCATCATTAAAGCATATTTTTCTTTTCGACCATGGCTTAGAAGATATATTTTTTTTTATCAAAAAAGACGCTTGTATTCGCCGCCTCGCTCTTAAGACATAATTCTGAGACAAACCTTCAGATAATCCCCCATTATTGACTTAGCAATATTTGTTAAAGGTGTCGGACAATAAAACAAGTCATTTGGCATATCCTTTGAAAAGGAATAAAGGATATCGATAGCAGCCAAACCGTCGGCAACGAAAATGGGTTTCTTCCTTTCCGTAAGATTCTCCTGATGATTTATTTTCCTGGACTTGCTAACTGATGGCTCTTCAGATTTTTCTGTTTGGAAGTTCCAGTTGAAATTATTAGCAATTTTCATTATAAGATACAATGTATCAAACTGATCATCAGTATCAATATTATCAAAATCAATTTTATTCGGATTCGAGAAGTTCGTGAAGAAACAAAACACATCTGCATCTGAAACGCTAAAAACACAATTAAATTATGCTTGTAGTGCCTCGTTTGGTACTTATACTTAATTATTTCATACTAGTGGGCGCCCCACGGCTTCGCCAATGCACTTTCCCTTGAAACATAAAACTGCCAATTTCACCGTGGGGACCTTCGGTATAAAAATTAGCATTACGTACCTAGTCCTTTCTTAGGCTCTAGACAATCCGTTACCAAATTTCATTTGAATCGGTTCTGTAGATTTGTCGTGAAAGCAAGACAGACAAACAGACAGAGTTCCTTGCTCATTTATAATATAATTATGGATTTAATTAGATTTCTGATCAAAATAAGATGTAATAACTACTAATTTATACTTATGGTGGTAGTCTCAAGGATAGACTTGGAATGGTCGACATCAAAAAAATCACCTAAGCTGTCGACATTGAATGAACTTCTTAAAAATGACAATATATTTTACCAATCTCCCGTTATACTCGACCGACGACATAACATAACCAAGAACTGAATAAGTGTGAGTAGGTACTCCTTAAACCGGTCAGTAGGTATTTTTTTTAACTAGCCTAGAGCGAAGGGTGCGAAAACATATTAGGAATATTACAATGTCCTACCATGGCATGTCAGAGGTAACGGTTATACAATACATGCAGGAGTATGCACACTTCTCTAGTTCCAGTTTGAATGACTTGGCAGTAGGTATTTCATTAGAGTAGACAATCAGGGTTAGGTGTACCCTCTGCCGTTCTCCGAAAACTGTTCCCGACAGTATTTTGGTGGCTACCAGTTGAGCAGCAGGCGTTAGTGGGTTTACAATAGAAACTTTTAAAGGCACTGTTGGTTTGGAACACTGAAAATTCATCTTTCTAAACAACAGTTTTTAACAATACACAACACAATACACATATACACACATAAACATAAACACAACCAACTGAGCAACCAACCAACCAACGCATAGATTTCAATAAGTATTGTAACATTGAATAAATAAATATTTATTTTAAGCAGCATACCCCAGTGACATGGGAAATAAAACGTGAAATTGGAAATGGGAAAGGTTAGCGGCGGTTTCCAACCTCTTAAAACAAAGTCGCTTTCCGCGTCTGTCCCTATGTATGCTTATATCTTTAAAATTATGAAACGGATTTTGATGCGGTTTTATTTAAAAGATAGAGTTATTCAAGAGGAAGGTTTTTAATTATAATAAATTCACAAAATAGATATAGGTAAGGCGGTACGAAGTTCGCCGGGTCGACTAGTAGTAGAATAAAAATCATTAAAGTTCGTCAGATAAAAAGTCCGTAACACTTTAGTAACATTTACCTATCAACAACATTGCTATTTGCAAATTAAGATACTGTAAAGTCCTTTATTATAATTGGTATCTTGTTATTGACCGACAAAAAAAAAAGGAGGAGGTACTCAATTCGACACGTATATATTTTTTTTTGTTTTTTAATGTATGATCACGCATAACTTTTTACAGGGTAGTCCAATTTTGATAATTCTTTTTTTAATCGACAGGGTATACCTTGAAGTTGGTCCCATAAAAATTTGGAAATAAAATTCCCACCCTAAGGGTGGGAAAATAGGGGTGACTTTTTGGTCGGTTGGTCGATTTATACACTCACAGGTTGCATTTCCGTGTTACACTACTACTTACAATATATTTTGAAATGAAATAAAATAAGCCGAAAGACGTCCACTGCTGGACATAGGTCTCCCCCACAAATCGCCATACCGACCGGTCTTGTCCTCCCTGTAAACCATGTCGTCTGATCACCTTATGCGGTGTGACCACTGAACACCTTGTGTGAGAAGAAAATGATAAAACCCTAAAATAACTGAAAAGCATAAAATAAAACTTTTTATCAAAAAATAAAACCGCCGAAAAAAAAAACTGAAAAGCATAAAATAATAATCGAATTACTAAGTTCTTAAAGTAATGTACGGTATACCAAGTAATTAATCGATTATTATTTTATGCTTTTCATGAAACATGAAAAATATGTTTTTTTTTTTTTCATTAGGGCTCACATGTCTCTAAACATAACCGATATCTAATATCTATCTCTTTGCAATCTTTTTCGTACATACTGCTGCTGCTTTACAAAATAGATGCTGATTATCAATATATATAAAACTCTTCCGTTACTGACTGACTGACTGACAGACAACGCAGAGCCGAAACTACTGGGCGTAGCGGGCTGAAATTTTGCATGTAGGTTCCTTAGGGAGTGTAGGCGAGCACTAAGAAAGGATTTCCCGAAATTCCCACGGGAACGGGAATTGGAATGGATTTTTGTGTTTATGAGAAATCTGCGCGGGAAAAACCGCGGGGCAGCCCCTAGTTCTTTACAAACAACGAAGCAACGCTACTTCTACCGTCAACCATTGATGGATTGTTTCAGCTCTGCTACATAATATCCATTTTATGTAGGTATATAGTTTAGTATTAAATGTATGTACTTAATTTAAGCAGGACACCTCGAAGGACGATGTAGCATCACCTGGGCCCGAAATGTTTTCGAGTGGCGACCGCGCGCCGAAAGACGCAGAGTATGCAGACTATCAGAGGTTGGTCAGGTAATGAGTAAATAATTAAGTATGGCGATATGTGAAATGAAAAGGCCTGTGTCCAGCAGTGGACGTCATTCGGCTAGGATGCCGATGATGAAATTATACAATAATAAAATACTAAAATGTTTATAAATATTGCATAACTTTTTTGGCTTACATTATTAAAATGCCTAATAACACATCACGCTCAGATCCCCTAACTATGAAGAACCTGTATCTAGAGTGCCCGAAACATATACAGAGACGAACATTACACCCAGACCGGAAACAAACATCGATATTCATCATACCAATGTTCGCCCCGCCGGCAATCGAACCCAGGTGCACAATAGCCAGAACATCAATAAGTGCAGTACCTACTTTCAGTATTTGGCCTGTAGATTAGCCAGACCAGAGCGTATTGGAGCTTTTAAGCTGTACAGTCACGGACTAGGAGGCCGTAACATATTTGTCTATGGTTTCGTCCACCCTAGACTGTATTACCAAAGAAGAAGAGCTATTTTGCAATACAGAAAAACTGGAAGTGTTACGCCGATCGTGTCCGCCACTAAGTACCTACCTACAGAACAGCCTGCAGTTCAATGACAGTTAAGTGGTATATAGTAGCAGTCTAGGTCGGCGCAACACTTTCGGTTTTTCTGTATTGCAAAATAGCTCTTGTTCTTGGGTAATACAGTCTAGGGCGCACGAGACCATAGAAAATCTGTAACGCCCTCCTAAACTGCTTTGGCTGTATGGACTATGTTCCATTGCTTGCCCAGAATGGGCGAATATAAAAACAACAACAAGTGTCAACAAGTAAGTCACATAGTGTTGCCACATCTTCGTATTTTTACGTAGATCTAACTTTAAAGGCCTTTCCTGCAAATCTACGAACTTTTGTTCAATAGTATTCATATCGACGCTGGAAAGGAAAAAGTACCTAAGCGACAAGATGGGCGATATTGAGTTATATACCTTGTTGGAATCGTCAGATTTTTCTGCGTCTTTTGGTGTCACTCTCATTTCTCTACGATGAAATTTATGTCGCTTAGGTATTTTAGATTTCCCTCTTTTTCCATCTTTTTATGGCGACCAAGCGACAAGTTTTCGATCTTTTTTATTATTTTTTTACTTAGGTATCTATTTTTTTATTTTTTTTTATTTGGATAGTTTTTTTCGAAATTTTCAAAATTAAATTATTGCTAAGGTATGTTTACCCTACTCCAAATGTCTTTTGTAATTCTGGTTAAGTAATTTTTCCTGGAATTTAAAATTTTTAATGGAGAATGAAGATAGTTTTGATCATCTTTTATTAATTTATATATGGAACTTGGTTATTTTTTTCCAGAACTTATTTTAATTAAACGATAAATTAGGTATTTTATATGGAAAATATAATAAAAGTTAGATGTCGCTTGGGTACTTTTACCTGCCGACTTTTCGATTTTATTTGGCGTTTAGGTATTTTCTGATGGAAACACAATTATAATAATTCATGATTTAAGCATATTGCGATACCAAGCATATGTCGCTTGCCCGGGCTGTAAATATTTATGGCATGGTGGTTGGTAACGAAAAAACAGTCTTTGCGGATTAAATTGTTATTTAGGTAGCGCGTACGCACCGTCAATATTAATTGGGCCGTCGCTTAGGCATCTTTAACAGGATTATTTTGTATTTGCAATTAATGTTTTTCGCAGTGCTACCAATAAATTAGATTTGGTTAGGAAAATAATACAGTTACTGACTGCTATCTTTTTTATACAATTCAAATAAGAGTAATGCAAATCAATCAACATGCGTGTCTAATGATTGGTTTCAACCCGAATTTTTATTCTATGTCGTTCAATAGGATTAAATCAGTTTCCACTGAGTTTTAAGCCAAAATCATAGATGTAAACTTTTCTGATTCTCAACATATATGGCAAATGGATAAGAGTCTCATGATTTTAATGTAGTTCTATGAATATTTTATTTCAAAAAAAAAAAAGAAATAAAATTTAAAATCTGTCTATTTACCCAAAGAAAGTGGAGACGTTGATATCATCACCTTATCGGCCGAAATGCATCCACCATTGGACATATGCCCCATATATAGATCGACCTACTGATAAGTTAACCCGTGCGACCCTCATTCAGTGCACCTCCGAAACCTTCAACAGGTCTTACTCTTCATCTTACGGTTCGCAAATCGTAAGGATTCTATTAGTGATTCAGCAACATTTGCAGTTACTAACTCTAGTATCAATCATCATCATCGCAGCCTGGACACAGGCCTCGCCCAGCGATCACCACAAGGACAAACCTTGTGAGGAGGGGGGTTTGCCGACCGACACACTTATCAAACGGGCCCGGAAAGAGCGGCGGCACAGCGTGTGCTGCCGCTCTTTCCGGGCCGAGCCGCCGCAGATTTAGAGGCGAGAAGAGTAGGGAACAACAAGCATCCCCGAACACGAAGCTGTACATGGGAAGGACATCGGACGCTGATAATCAGTGGTTCCCAGGGTCCTTTCCAAAAAACGCTGACACGACTACCGGAGGGTTCAAGTGGGTGCAAGCTCCACATACCCCCCTCGCTCCTTCGAGCGGAACAAAATAATCGCCACGCTTGGAAGGCGGGTTTTATATAGCATAGTTGTTTAAAATTAATTTTTGTTTTGATCAACGAAGGATGCTGCTGCCCGTGCTTCGAAAATTAGTCGCTTTGTACGACACCCACGATAGGAAATGGGGTGGTAGAATTTTTTGCCGTCACCACAAGGCAATAAGTTTATCATGGGTTAACTGATTAAATTCGGCGTTTATTCTTTCTTATAATAGGAAAGAATAAACGCCTCTCTAAATTGGGCAGATATCTTTACCCAGGGAATCAAGCGACCATCTTCTCTGATGACAACGCTATGAAAGTTAACTAAGTACCGATCATTTTATTCGTATTATCTATACCAATATTATAAAGGGTAAAGATTTGTTTGTTTGTTTGTTTGTAACGAATAGGCTCCGGAAATACTGAACCGATTTGAAAAATTCTTTCACTGGTAGGAAGCTCCATTAACCCCGAGTGTCATAGGCTATATTAGATTTTAAATTTTACTTAAACTGAAATAATGGAACCCAAGCTGCAATATTTTTTCCGTTTTTTACATATTTTGACAGGTGGTTTGTTGTTGTTGTTTATTTTTTTATTCGTCCATTCTTAGCAGTCAAAAGAACATAGTCTAAAGAGCCAAGTCTTTTGTAGTATCTTATATTCTATGGCGTAATGAAGTAAGCCGGGAAAGCTCGTAATATATAAATATGGTGTATGTTGGGTTGACTAGTTGTGACAGCTTTTACCTTTACCACACTTGTTTCTTAAGTTTTTACTAAGTCTATTTAGCTTAATTAAAATGATGCAGATGATGTACGTCAAAATATTATTTCAGGAGCAGCAGGAGTAGGTATTCTGTGGCAGGAGGTATTATATTTAAGTACCCGTTCCTATAACGTGTGGCCACCTAAAAAGTTTTATTAATATATTAGTTTTAAGGATAAATAAAAGCATTTTAATTGAAATAAGAACTGACCGCAAGTGGCTTCCTCTAAAAAACAAAGGTCTGCGACCAGATCTTCTGATAGGGTTGTGCCTATTAATGCCTTTCAAATACCTTTCGTATCGTTCAAACCTATGGGTATCTGCCTTTCAGACCATGTGACCTCCAGCGCGGCCCTTTTGCGACTTAACTCTAAATCTGAAGACAAGTTCTTCACTTCCTCGTGTAAAGTATAGCCTTAGTAGCTCTCAAAGAACATGAGCATTGAGTATCTGAGATGTTATTATCACGATATTTTGGATATAAACGTTTCGTCCTAACCTGAAAAAAAAAGTTATGGGGACAGTTCGAAATTTGTGAGGAAATAGATTTAATTTCGTGTAGTATCGTATTTCGTGATATGATGCTGAGTATCTAATACGATAATTACATTTTTATCGTAGGTCTTGTATTGTAATTGTATATTATTGGGCGCAGAAAGAGATGAGATACTACTGCAGAGCAGAGTGAGAATAGTATGACTATAGGTAATCTGAGGTCTCAAACCAGTAGTAATTCTAAATACTACGTAGGTAGGTAATGAATACTTTATGTTCTTCCTCTGATAGCGTCAGTCTCGAGTGTGAGTTCCAACGTCGATTGTTGAGCTACCCGCAAACGTATATAAACTTCGCACAACGTGTGTGCGCAGAACACTGGACGAAGTAAAGTAAAAAGTAAAAATTGTCAAGATATGAAGTAAACGATTTTAATTAATGGAATTAATGTTCCTTACAAAAAATAAAGTTTATGTGAACATGCCCAAAAGTGAGGAAAAAACTCACACTCAGCACTCTCGATTCTCCAGACAAGTACCCATTATAATTTTTAATTGTGTGTTATTGTGTTATATACCTTTTAACGTATAGCAGCTCCACATATTGCTATTGCTATTTTAAAGTTTTTCTAGTAGTTTTACACTTGGAGTTATTATTTCTTTGTGCAATTTAGTTCACTGTATTTTATAAGAAATATCCCTCAAAATTATCGTTTTAACTTTATTCATATGTTGGAAAAACGTTATTTACTTTTGATTTTAAATTATTTTTAATGGGTTTAAAAACTACTCTATTTTTTCAAAAGTAAGTTTTTCTAGGGAATATTTTAGTAAACTGAAGCATTTAGCCATCTTTACTAATATGCGGTGATAATAAAATGTTAATTTCAGTGTTTTTTCCATGCCTAAGACATGTATTGAAATTACTATGTGTTGTTTTTTCTAGGACGAAAAATATTTTGCCTGGGCGCTTGGGTATTTTTTCCGGGTACTATTTTTATATTAAAAATACCTAAGCGACACTATCTCCTAAAATAATACGTTTTTATTAACACTATTAATATTAAAAAAAGCAGAAAAAAACAGTTTGTCTGCAATGTAGGTTTCACAGTTGTAGAGCAATTAGGAAAATAGTTATGTTTTTTTTTTCAAAAACAAGATTTTCAAATTGCTCTCCTGAACATTAGGCATAATGTCGCTTAGGTACTTCTTCCTTTCCAGCGTCGATATTTTAAGGAATTGGGTCAAATCGGGTTGTCATTTGGGAGGATTCACATTTAGTTTGGCATACGGACAGCAATAATATTTTGGTGTAACTTTCTCATTTTAGTGGAATTCAGTAAATTCTAGAAAAGTTATTAAAGTATCAAGTGGTCCAACGTTTTCTACAAAAGCAGTATGTACTTGACTACAGTTAAACAACAAATTATTAGTATTGAAAAATATACTTACCATGAGCGCACACAATGCTCTCTGGTCTCTGGGTCCACAATGTTACCGACTAAAGTGTTTTAGGTGTAGTTTAAGTGTTATTTTTCGTAAAAATAAAAATTTTGGAGGTAGTAAGTACTTACTCCTTTTGTATGGAAAGAAAAATAAGTAAACAATGTTTTATTTTATTAATCTTATCTGAAAACCTACATCAGAAAAAAAAACATTCCTTAGAAGGAAAAATTATATTTTACAAGGTCAGGCTGCTTCCGCCGTGGAGAGTGCTACCACGGCCAAACATGTAAAATATGCGGAACTGGAAGATGCCTACATATCCGTTTACATTAGGCCTTCGCGAAACGTTCGGGAGTGTGAGGTTCAGTTCAGATGCGGCTTGCTTTATAAATAAGTTGGATGGACTTTTTAATTTATTGTTTGTGTATTAAATTTATTTTTTTATTTTAATGTGTATATTTCTAGCCCTAAGTTTTAGTTTTATTTATTTTGAATTTATCATTAAAATACGCAAGTAATTTTACAAAATATTCCTTAAAAAAATTATAAATATACTTACATTTAATTTACCTAATAATAAAATAATATTTTAATAATAAAGTAAAAAATAGTTTTATTTATTTTGAATTTCTCATTAAAAATAAGTAAGTTATTTTACAAAATACTCCTAAAAATTTATAAAGATAAATTTAATGTACCTATGTAATAATAATATTTTAAAATATATCCCACAAAACTTATTATTTTCCAAATGTGGTATAATATTAAGGTATAGTATAAAGCATCTTTTCAAAATTCGCGTTGGCAGCACTGTGTCACAGATTAGATAAAGTTAGTTTGATTGAATGACTGATGACTGAACTGTGATGTGATGTGAAGGAAGTGAAACCAACCAACCACATGGTTTTGGGGGGAAATGAAAAGAAGATGTCGGGCTTTTGTTTTTTTTTAGTTTTCTAAATTAGTTTTTTGTGGCTATTATTGTGCTTGTGTGGTGGAATTAGTGTTTTAATGTGCCCTTTATGGAAAACTGTGTAGCGAAATGAGAAATAAAGGAAGGCGCTCCCGAATAATTCTGATCGATGTCCCTCGAAAACTTTCGTGTGAACATTGGAATGCGAGACCACCCTCGCATTTCAATGGGTTAGGTTAGGAACCTAGGTTAAGGAAAACAAGGAATAAAGAAGACTTGATTAAGAAATAAACTACTGAAGACATGGCTGTATGGACTAAGTTCCTTTGCCTGCCCAGAATGGGCGAATTTAAAAAACAACAACAACCAACCAACCAACCACAAAAATAAATATGTACTAGGTACCTAGGTACCTACCTAGGTAATCTGATTTTCTTTGTATAGTTTACGTTTAAATCTTTCATTGTAGAGTAAATACATACTAAATGTGACTACATTTTTTGTACCTTTGATTTGAGTGTAACCATGGTTAAATACGCGTAGGAGGAATGGCGTCAAAGGACAATGAACCGGCAGTGTCGCCGGCTACGTCGACAACATCTGTCCGCGGATTCGAAAGATCTCCTTTTGTTTCCTCATCACGAGAGGATAAGTGGCCGGAACTTCTCCTGTCGAGACCGGACCGATCCCTGTTCTATAACTCAAGACGTAAGTACCTACCGATCAGTTTCTCCATTATGAAGGTGATACCATGATAACCGCGTTTAAGAAGACACTGGTACCATGCATGTATTAGGTACCTATATGATGATACCCTAAAACGACCTACTGACCTACCTTAGCTATTGGTCTGGCTAGCAAGCTTTGAGACAGGGTAATGTAGGTAATTCACTCACTTAATCTCATATTAGCCGTATCCTCCTTTTATTAAAATGGAGTGGTTCTATGATCATAGTGACACTATTTGTAGAGTAAGTTAAGCATAAATTTAATCAGACACTTGTCTCTTTGTGTTGTACGTGTTACATGTTTGTCTTATCTAAACATTACAACATAACATGAATTATGTATGCTAGTCAGTAGATCTCGCAGTGACATTTTTTTGCTATTAAAACCATCTATTAGGCATCTATTAAAACCAAAATATTTTTTTTTTGTTATAAATTCGTATCTTCTTCTTCGGTGGGCGTAAAGAAGTGCCTGCACTAAGCTCAAGTGCTTAGAGCCATTGTGCATAACTTAGTAACAAAGGTTCTTTTATTAAAACTCAAACTACAATATATATCAATCAAACTACAATACCTTAAATAAATTTAAGTCATAGTGTCCTATACTGCATGAGGCAAGAAGGTTCTGGGTTGTCTCCCATGCGGCAACAACAACAGTACCCAGAAACAAATCAGCCCAAGTAGAAGAACAACAATGGAGACAGCTATTATACCATACAAGCCAGATTCCAGTGATATGTGGCTGATCAAACCCAATCACAAAGCCCACACATCATTTGACAGAGTTGGTCTTGTTTGCAGGTCACCAAACCGCTCCATTGTTGGCATGAAGGGCTCACCACTTCTCCTTTTTCAGTATAGAATACTTTATTTAAAGGTATTTAGTCTAAAAGACATACAATATGTGATACCTCTTATCCTATATTGAATAAATACATTTTTATTTATCTAACAATGGAGTCGCACAACAAAAGACCTTGTTTCATACTATTAATATGGAAAAAGATGTCTGCACTTAGCTATCTTTTGTGATTCCCATATGTATGTTTCATCAATAAGCTAAAGGATGAATAAACATGTCATATTCTCACATAAAATAATAATTTCTTCAATAGTGACCATTTACAATAATTTGATCGCTGGGAAAACATTCTTCAATATCCAAACTACATCAAATAAATTCCTAAGCAGTACTCTTAATCCCGGCCGAGCCATTTTAGAAAGTACTGTTTGTTAATCTTTTTCAAAAGTTATTAAATGTTTGCAGTGAGTTGATAAAAAATAGATTTGAAGAGTTAAAGTTAAAACATAAAGTATACCACAAGGCGCTATCTTGAAACTCTATTATATGGGTTAGTGTAGTTTAGGTTTATACTGAAAACTAATCCCTCTAACTATAAAACAAACTAAGGTCAATGTGGGGAAGTCCTTCTGGGAGGTAAGTCCGCCTAGCGGTAATAACTTCCGTTTTAAAAAAGGATCTTTGCGGTTACGATTCGATCGGTAAAGCAGATCTGTAAATTTCATTTTAGCTAATTATCTCATAGATGTTGTTAAAAGCATTTTCTTAGGACAAATTTGGCAAACATTTTTTTTGCATATTTGAACTTGAAGTGTAGCGATGACTTACTTTCGAAATATTTTTAGAAAAAATGAAAATTAAAGGAGTTCTACCATTTCCTGTTTCTACATCTAATAGGTAATTTAATTATCCTTTTTTGTTTTTCTTAGACTAGATTTGATAATATCACTTGTTTTAAACAATTTTCTAATCCAAAAAGAATCATAACATTCAAATATATAAAAGTTGGGAAGTCCGTCTAGTAAAAATCGGAACGTCCGTCTATGACGGAATTCCCTTAATATCAGATATTGTAAACCTTTAGTATAGTGCAAGTTGTTGAAAATCAATTTTTGAACAGCTTTGAGCTTGATTTTATGATTAAAGAAAAAAAAATATCTAAGTAAATATTGTACAATTGTTTAATTGTACTATATAGGAATTCCATTTTAATTAAAAAATATATATTATCTTTAATATTTGTGCGCGCTATACGTCGAAACTACTAAAACCGATTTGAATGTTTATTAGATTTTGGAATGTTTATGCAGCAAGTTTCATCAAAATCTGTTCAGTAGTTTTAGAGTTCCTTATATTAAGTAGGGTACAAAAAGTGTGTGATGAAATTCTTAAAATATTTTTTCAACAACCACCCTTATTTTTCATTGTACAATAACAACAGGGCAAGTAAACGAACTTTTCTTCCCTAAAGATGGCGTCACTCGCGTCGTATATTGATTTTTCCACTCGACGGTACAGTACTCGGGGCCACCCCACTGAGTCAGACTACCAGCACAGCATAGAAATCAATATTTCCCTGAAAGCATTGGGAAACCGGCAATTTTGTGCGTTAACCGCATTTTTTACACCGTAATGTCAAAAAGGAAGTGAAAAACGAGAAGGAAAATTTGCCAACCAGCCAAGCCAGTTCGTTACTGAGACAAGAATTTGTGACGTGACCTTTAAAGTTAAATGTTTGGGCAGTGATCAAGATTCCCTTTACGGGGCTCTGCTTTTCGCTTGAAAGTTTATTTGCTGCTTTATTATGCGAGCTCTCACGTCTGTTCACGGGGTGACGCCCTTGGGCATTCCGTCGGCGTTGTCCGCTGTACAGAACGAGAACCAAGACTCGGACATGGCGGGCGCTCAGGACACGATATACCTGTGCAACTTCCGCGTGTCGGTTGACGGGGAGTGGCTCTGTTTGAAGGAGCTCCATGACATGGATATGCAGGACTCTTACATCCGCCCCTCGGAGGCCGATGTCACATCGCCCTGTGATCCAATGCACGCTCAGGGTAATATTTAGCGACAACACCATATTTTTTAACAGAATTTCCGTTCAGTCTTCGATCTTAACTCTGCTTCTTTTGTTTTTAAAACAAACAATTCAAAATTTAATTCACAAAATTATGTTATCACTCAATCACTCCGCTCAACAATTTTATTTAACGTACCTATGGAATTTGCAGTGTAAAGTGACACTGACACGTTAAGGCGGTAACTCTCGCTATGGCGCGAAATTAAAATTTTTTCACGTTTTTTATTTATTCTGGCATAAGTATTCATTTTTAATAAAGTTTAAATGAATTCGCGTATGTAAAAAACCATCTCCCACATTGTAATACAACGTTTTTGGAAGACAGAACTACTGATTTTGTATCTAAGGGGTAAAAGGCCAAAAATCAAGTTCCTTGAATATACACAAAATCGGTAACTCTGTCTTTCAAAAACGATATATATGATAATGTGGGATACGTTTTTTTACGTACGCGAATTCATTCCTTATTAAAAATAAATACTTTCGCCGGAATAAATAAAAAACGTGAAAAAATTTGAATTTCGCGCCATAGCGAGAGTTACCACCTTAACGGTTATTTTTTAGAGTTGTCTTACCTATACCTACTTTTTAGTTTTACCAGTTTTCGCTTAGATAATACAAGAACCATTTCTTTCCGTAGCCCGAGACCCGGTGGTGATAGAGCGCAGCAACCTGGTGAACATCTCGAAGCTGATCGTGAAGGAGCTGATCGAGCAGTCGCTGCGCTACGGCCGCATGCTGGACACGGACCACCTGCCGCTGCAGCACTTCTTTATTGTTCTGGAACATGTCATGAGACATGGCTTGAAGCCGAAAAAGGTAAGAACCCTATTTATCATTCTAGTAGTGGGCATCGCGGTTTTGCCATCGTAATTTGTCTTCAGTCTGCGGGCACGAAACTTGCGACGGCCATGCGACGGCGACAGTATACAAAAGCATTCCACAGTGTAGGAAAGCCACTTAACGGGCGACGGCGGTCGTGCTTTGTATCATCGCTGTCGCCGTCGCTCGACCGTCGCAACTTTCGTGCCCTCAGACTCAAATCACAAAATCCCAATTTTCCGTTCCCGTGGGATTACCAAGGTTGAAAAGTATGCTATGTATGTAAGTATGTCTGGTTCTAAGCTTCCCTCCCTACCAATTTTCAGTCTTATAGATTTAGTAGCAGTCAGAAAGACAAGCGTTACTATCGCATTTTATAAATACCTAAGTATGGGACAGTTACAGGCAACTGAACAAATATGAAACATCGCAAAACCACCTTAGTTGAGTGTCTATGTTATTTTTTTTACACACTAACTACAATATATATGTATTGTTGAAGGGATTACTGGGACCTAAGAAGGAGCTATGGGACATCCTTCAAATGGTAGAAAAGTATTCGCCAGAAGCAGCAGACATCACGGCGAGCATACGCGATCTCCCGACAGTCAAGTAAGAAAGAAACCATTCAATTTTGCATGTTCCTATTTTGTTTATGTCTTATTTTGGCGGTTTTTGATTAAAACTGAGTCGAACGAAATCTCGATAAAAATATAAACTGTCTCATATATTGACAAGTCACTTGATTGTGTTAATGTATAGGACAGTTGACTTCTTTTTGATTTTTAATTTTTGACATCCTATTACGGCTGTTGTCAAATAACGTCTATTATTATTTGGACATGGAGTTACGCGTTAAACATAAGCAGACACAAATAGTTATCAAGTGCTGTTTGTCTGTGTCGCTAAAACTTGAGAACGGCTGGGTCAACTTATCTGATTTTGGTTTTGAAAGATGTCGCAATCCACGAAAGGTTTAAAAGCAAGAATATATGGAAAAGTCACTATCCCAATGTCGCGGGCACTGCTATTACAAGATAAAAAATGTCGCCGCCGAGTGATTTTGACTACAAGCGTAATAGGGCGTTTAACCTTATAATATAGGTAGTTGGTAAGTTGTATGTAATGAATCGTTATTGGGGCAGGACAGCCCAGGGCCGCGCGCGCGCCTGGCTGCGGCTGGCGCTGATGCAGAAGCGCCTGGCGGACTACCTGCGCCTGCTGCTGGAGCACCGCGAGGACGCGCTCGAGGAGTTCTTCGAGCCGCACGCGCTCATGCTCAACGAGGAGGCCGTCGTCGTCACCGGCCTGTTGGTCGGACTCAACGTTGTAGACTGCAACCTTTGTGTCAAGGTAGGTTACGCTTGATAGAGAGTTCCTTCTCGGGCTAATCTGCTGTCTCATTTTTTCAATCTTTCAACTTCACTACTACTTGAAAGACGAATTCTATAAAAGAATGACCTTAGTCAATCGAATAAAGGAAAGATCTCAAGCGTTCAAATGTATATCGTTTTTTAATTCACTGCAGTTTTTAGCAATACTTGATTCCAGTACTAGCATACAATTAATGTGCAGCTATGCAATTATATAAATCAACTAACTGGCACGGCGAACTTCGTTACGCCACAGAATTTAAGATATGTTCAACTAAACACTTGGCTCTAGAGACTGTTCTTTTGACTGTCCAGAATCGGCTAATTAAAAATAACAAACAACAACAACAAACCCAACTGTCAAAATATGTAAGGATCCCTAATTATTTTTAAAATCTAATATAGCCTTTGTCACTCGGGGAAAGTGTAGCTTCCTACCAGTGAAAGAAGTTTTCTAATCGGTTCAGTATTTCCGGAGCCTATTCGTTACAAACAAACAAATCTTTCCTCTTTATAATATTGGTACTCGGCTGTTTGAATTGGAAGTCATTATTTTTATTTTGCCAATCCAGACGAAAGGTAATAACATCCTGTTATAATTTCAAAGCTAATCGTAACTAAGACTTTACGACACTTTAAAACTTATCAAAAACCCACCTTATATAAACAGGAAGAAGATCTAGACAGCCAGCAAGGCGTGATAGACTTCTCTCTGTACCTGCGCAGTAACAGCGCCACGGAGATACCGAACAACGCCTCCGCCGCCAGCAACGAGCCAAAGCAGCGGCATATTAATACTATGCTCGATCAGAAGAACTATATTGAAGAGCTGAACAGGCATTTGAAGTGAGTCTTATTCTTGACTATCGGCTTTGTTTGCCGACGCTTTTGCCTTCTGGGTAAGGAACTCTGAAACTACTGAACTCTCCAAATCCCAAATCAGATTCGAATCGGTTTGTTAATCAGTAGGTACTTACCCGTATTGGGTACATAAATATTGTCTATATCTACAACTTACACGTACAATGCGGGTTCAATTGACCTCATTCTGTCCAAACCCTACTTGATATAATCTATGGAGTTCAATAAAACTTATTTAGTTTGTTTTACAGGTAACAAAAGAAAACAAAACCGACGTATTTTTTTTATTTACTGTCATTTTCTTTAACAGTGCCACTGTGGCAAACCTACAAGCAAAAGTGGAAGGTCTTACCACGACCAACGCTCTGATGAAGGAAGACCTGGCGATCGCGAAAAACACGATGATACAGCTGGTCGAGGAGAACAATCAGTTGAAGCACGCGCTGGGTATGTCATAACTCTCTTGTAATTTTTTTTTACATCCTCTTAGGATTAGGCTTTGTTATATTTGTTTTTCTATATTTTTTACAGTTATTCTTTTGTTTTATTGAAAATTTTTTACCGCGATTGTGCCAGGACGGTATGTTATTAACATGTATTGTATCACGTGTATGCAGTAGAGCCTGAAGCCTTCAACGGGTTTACGGATTGTCACAACGGTGTTATAAGATTTGTGTAGGAACAATTGCGAGAGTTATAAAAATTTAACGGATGTTTTGTTTTAAAAGTTAAAAACACAGCTTTAATTATATCTTTAAAATTTTGGATTTGTCTACATAAAGTACTTACATTTTACTTTTGTTATATTGCTGCTTTACTTCTTTTTTAACTATAGGTATACAAAAAACCTAGTCTAGTCTCGGAACCTCAATTTTGAACGACGTATCGCCATTGTTACGGATGACCTAACCGCGTCTTCCGCCGACTTAGGCAACAGGTCGATGCACCGAGTGCCTGGGTCACTCGCAGGCGCAGAGACGTCTGTTTTGCAAACAAAGTGGCTAAGTAATCATCTTTGTTTCACTGACGACTATTTCGGCACCATGAAGTGAAGACCTATTTAATTTGATAAGTACTTTATTTTGAAGATAGATCTCTAAAAATATTAATTTAAATTTAATTTCATAATTCACATCAAAAATTCACAGAAAATTATAAGCTTTATAAGCTTATAATTGGTTTATTATAAATATTATAAGCTTTTTTTTCTTATACAATAGATACGGATTAATGATAACTATATACATATTACATTGATAAAATCGCCTTTGTTTATAATGAAATTAAATTCCATAACCAATATACCACCTAAGTAATATATTTATTTTGAAGGTCAAAACAAACTATGAATTAATTGTAATCGCCGCCTATACAATATAATATAGCCTTGCTCATGCGTGGGTGGGCGCACACATTATGCCATAGACTGTGTATTTCCACCTACGTTTTTATGGGAAAGGCAATATCAGTATGGCAATTAAGATATAACAACTAAAATCCGTATAAAAATTCAAATAATTAAAGTTAATCCACCAAAAAATATTAATAAACCATCAGTAATTAATAGCACACAAAAACGCCAATTCGGTCTATTTTTAACCATACGGCGTTCTACTTCGGCGTGTGATAAAGTTTCATTTTCCAACAATTTTATACAATGCACTTACTCATCTTTTTAAGAAAATTAAATACGATATTTGAATTATAATAATTTAACTCTACAATTCCCTTACCTAATGTTGTGTAAACTTCCCACTTCTATCATTGTATGCATCATTACAACAAATACGCTTATTCATAATAACAATAGATAAGACACTTCGCGATCAGCTGAAGTCGACGGAATGAGTCAGACTCGAGCCACCTGTAGTTCAGCATTTGTATTCGTCCCGCTCGGCGACTAATGCAGCTTTAGTGATGAGATCTTTGCTTAGATTTAGCTATTCTACAAAAGTACTTAGCTCCAAACATTATAAAAGCTCTTCCGTTACTAACTGAACTGGCAGACTGTCTCTCATGTTGCATGACAACGTACAGTAGTGAACAAATCGACTGAGATTGAGAATTTTTTTATGGGCGAGCACAGGCTCTTGTTTTAAAAAGTTTTTTTAGTGACATTACTTGGATAATTACGAATATGATCACAGTTCCATTAAAATACACTCATTAGCTCAATAAGCTCATTATTAACTAATGATTTTATTGTATTGTGTGTGACGCGTTTAGTCACTTTTTATCAACTAAGTACTAAACTTTTAGAAGTAGACTTTTCGCCGAAATGCATTTAAAAGTAGTTATTTTTAACAGCACTAGTGAAGAGAGTTGACCGTTTGACGAGAGTAAAGTTCTTAGCGTTATTTATTGTCAGTTTATATTTAACCGCGGCCGCGTCACGTTATGCTCTGTCGCGTTTTGATGGGCGCTACGATGACAAAAAGCAAACCTAGGCCGAAATCAACGTTTTGGAGGTCTTGTAAGTTTTTTTTTAGATAAATTATGAAACAAATGAAGTCGTGGAACTTGCCAGTTTTTTTTTTGATTTGGTTTTTTGGAACATTTTTTTTAATAATTTAATTTACTCAATTTATTTATACCTACTTCCTGTATAAAGTTTATGAAATATTTTGTACATACTCTGTATTTGTATTAAAGAGTATGTTTCGTTAAGTTACTATTTATAAGTAGGTACTTACTGAATTTATTGTACCTAAAACTTCACCATGTGCTTTTCTTTTTCAGGTCAAGATATAACCAAAGACAGTAGGGTGAAAGTGATTGAGTTACATTCAGACGAAGAGGTATTGTATTAAAATTAATTACCAACTTTATTGTACCTTGTTGACATATATTTCCTTAATTAATAATTGTTTTCTTTAATTTCAGGATAAACGTAGTGTTAAGAGTACGGCGTCTTCAGACAGAACAAAGAGTGAGAAAGATAGTGAACTATCAAAGGCATTAGATGAAGAGAGAAAAAAGAATAATGAGTTACAGAAGGAGTTGGATTTACAGGTACAGAACTAAGATTCATTGTAATAATTACTTTCTTTTAGAAAAGGATTGAAAATGTGGTTACTTTATGCATATTGTTTATTATCTCAGATCTCGCTCAAAGCAGAAATGGAAGTAGCGATGAAATTACTAGAAAAGGATATCCATGATAAACAAGACACGATTATATCATTGAGGCGGCAGCTCGACGACATTAAACTTATCAATTTAGAAATGTACAAAAAGTTACAGGTGAGCTCGATTGTTTTCCTATCTGCATGCGTCTAACATTTTAATATCACTAACAATTCTAACTACTTACGTTTATTTTTAACAAGATCGCACCAAACGTAAATCATTCAATAGCGTTACATAGTACCTATAGGTACTTAGTTGTGGTATAAGTACTTTTATTTCCATAAAATTTAGTTTTTGTCTTTTTTTTTTAATGATGTTGTACGGTACTTAAATTACGACTACTTAAAACATTTTACGTTATTTTACGTTGACATAATTAATCAATAAATATCAAACTCCGTGTCAAGTTCAATACCAAGTTTTGTCAACAAAACAAAAGACTGCTGTCGCGAAGGCCGTGCTTTGAGCGTGGGCACTCGGATAGAGCACAACGGCCGCCGTTTCCCGCCACTAAACATAGACGTAATCTTTGTTTTGTAGGCACGTCGTTTTGTATTTAGTGCAAAAAAAACGTGGTTTCGTAGAGCCTTCAAATTATATTGCTTTGCTTTATTTTATAACGCATTTTGCAATTGGTATGTGTCACATGACAGTGATATTTTCTGACTTGATTATTTTTTTGCAAGATTTGAAGCTTTCAATAACTGTTTATTGCAATTTTATTTTTGCATGATTTTCAGTATGTTTAGCACAGGAAATTTTTAATTTTCCATAATCATTCAATTTTAATCCATACTTACGCTTTCAGTAGTTTACTTTATATTCCCATGTGATACTTTTGCTTTTACTACTAAATTATTATGCAAACTAACAATGCGCTGTATTTATCATTGCCGCTCGTAACGGAAGGAATGCGAAACCGAACTCACGCAGAAGGGAGAGATGGTCTCCAGGCTTCAGACCAAAGCTGAACAAATCGGCAAAATACTCAGCAACCTAGAGAAATATAACCAGTTCCTAGGACCAGACAACGACCTGGTCAAAGCGCTGCGCTCCCCCACCACTAACGAGTCCAATCTTAACGAAAAACTTGAGAGGCTCAAAGACAGTAGCTCGAAAGGTCCCAAGTCCAAGGATGACGGGCCGCCAAAAAAAAAGTTAAACCTCCAAGAAATACCGCCGTTCCGAAAGGGCGCTTCCAATGACATAAAGTAACCGATACATAATTAATGTTTATGACTTAATAATTTATATTATACTTTCGATCTACTGTCATCACAATCGGGGCTAATACAATGCCTTGTTAGCATCGCATAGCAATCGATTATGATCTCTCTATCTAATAAAGTCATTGTCTTAGCCTCACGAGATGCTAACAAATAATAATAATAAACATTAACCGTGTCTTACTAATCATGCTAACCTAAGAGTTGTCATATTCATGTTTAACTTTATATTGGCCTTGTTTTAGGAATGTGAAAGTTCATTGAAACATAAAACAGAGTTGATTGCCAAATTGGAGGCAAAGACTGAATCAATGGGCAGCACCATACATCAACTCGATGAGAAGTAGGTTTCACATGTTACTTTTATAATAATTACAATGTCATAGTGCCTGAGCGAGACGAATCATGTTGCGCTTTACATATCAAAGAGTCTCCTTGTAATACTTCAGAACATCCGTTTTATTCCCCGTATACATTTGTGTCTAAGAAACATAACGGATGTGAGAAGAGTGTGCGAGTACGTGCTTGCCGAAATTGCACTTACTTCGATATCCTACAACATAAAATCTCTAAAACTTATCGAAGTAAGTGTAATAATGGAGTTGCACTTAGGTGTCAGCTATGCACTGCTTTAGAGTCATCAAATGTGATTATTGGCAAACCCTCACAATCAACTCTTTAAATGTCTAATAACGATATTATATTTTTGAAGATTGTTTAACGTAGTGATTAAGGCTAAATTGCTTTTTCTTAGCTTTCTGATTGTGTTCATAGGAAATCTCGTTTAATTTATTAATTTATCATAAGAGATCGGCACAAAGTAAACTAAATTATCTTATAATGTTATAGCTTTGTTGTGTTAGGTACTTGATAAAGATTTTGATTAAGAAATATTAACAGTATTATTTGTATCCAAATATTTTTATGTTCTATGTAAAAAAAATATATAATTTTCTAACTTAAAATTTAGTGATCTCATTCTCTATTGAAAAATATAATAAATAATAGATGTGAAGCTATTATATTGTGATACGATTGCAATTATTACTTGTGCTTATCAGATCCTTAGTATCTTAGCCTTATAGAACCAATAAATGAATATTGGCTTAAAATTTTGTAATTTCAAAGCATACAGTATGTATTAATTTCTAATAAACTGTATTTTAACTGGTGTCTATCGTTTTATTTAAATCAAGCCACATTCTTGTTTATTTTAATAATTTTGTGCAGGTTTGCCATGATCACAACTTCATTATTTTGCATGTTTCTAAAGGTTTTATTTTATGAGTTCTGTTTTTATTTTTAAACCAATAAGGTAAAACAAAACACCCAATGATTGACATTATAGTAAGAAATAACTAGACATTCATAGGAAAAAGTATAATTTATTGATATAAAAAACTTTCTTCAAACGTAATATTGTTAAACAGTCTTAAGTATCTTATTCCTATTTTGAATAATATAAATTTTAATTGCTTTTATTTTTTACGATTTTTTTTCCTTTGTTCATAAATTGCACCACCAATTGATAGGCAAATTTCTCATTTACCCATTGATTGATAACAATATGAACCAATAATTGATACAATGTTTTGTAGGTAATTTGTTGTTCTTCAGATAAAAACAAAATTAAATAAAAAAGAAAATAAATCAACTAGTATCAGAATAAATCTATAACAACCAAACTAAATAAGGCTTTAAGCGATAAGGCCGCCCATTGCATGCAAATTCAATTTGTAATGTACTTTTGTATCTTAATTTGTTAAGCATTATAGTGTTTCTATTCTAGACTATATCTCTGAATTTTAATCATGTTTCCCTGGCAATTCCAAAAGCTATCGTTGGTTGTCTTTTATTTATCTCGTGTTGGCTTCCTTTATTTTCTTGTATTTTTACTTCTTTTGCTTATGCTTTCTCATTCTTTATAGTTTCTTTTTCTGACTCAAACTTATGCTGTTCTCTTCTTTTTATTGGTCCTTGTCCTTTATCTGTTTCTAGGCTTTTAGTTTTTGCCTGATTTGCATCTTCTTTAAGGACATTATTTTGTTTAGGTTTTTTTCTACTAACTTACAAACACCAGATACTGGAAAACCTGCCTTTGAATTTTATCAAGAATCCATGCCACAATTGTTTTTTCATGTGTTTTGGTTAGGTAAGATTGCAGGCCATGTGATATTCAATCCTTATCGGTTGTTTACTGCATCCAAAAAGATAATTCATTTTCGTTGACCAATGATTAATACCCAAAGACCCAATGATTGATACCCTCGATCAATTACTAGATTGAGTCAAAATTTAAGAGCGAAACCTAAAAATATTAGATCCAAATGTACAACCTTATCTAAAATTCATCAAAAAAAAAGGTTTATTAAAAAACATGGTTGCCTCACTAATTGATAGGGTAAATCAATTACTAGAAACCGTACAATTTTTGGACCACTAATTGATACCTTTCATATTTCAATGATCAATTGTCTCAATTTAATAAAACTAAGACATCAAATAATGTTTCACTCTTAAAGTGTGTAATAAAATGATAACAGACTGTCTACGAGGCACCAGCTCCGAATTACGAGGCTTCAAAACCAACGAATCCTTAAGAAAATCGTAAGAAATACGACGAGCGGTGAGCAATGTACGCCATGTTTGAAAAATAATTCTATCATTGGTTTATATTAATATCTATCAAAGATTGAAGTTCCGAAAGTTATTAACAGATGTTACCACTAGTAGTTTAAGTCGTTTTCAAGGCAATATATGTTCAGAAATACCTATTATAAGTAAAACTCAAAACTATCAATTAGTGGGTAACTATCAAGCATTGGGTGTTTTACCTTAACTGATCGTTGTTCAGTAACCAGTTTTAACCAATAACTGAACAACGATTCCTGCATGAATTTTATTTTTTTATTTAACTCTTTATTTACTTTAATTAAACTGTTTATTTACTATTATGTTATTTTCAAAAATTTTAATTACTTAATTCTGTGTTAGTCAAGTTTGTTTTTAAACTTTTTTTTAAATCAGTAGAATAAATATCAACGTATTATAATATCTCCCAGAGAGCTTATAAAGTAAATAGGTAAGTTTAAAAAAAAACTTATAAAATAATAACCAACAGTGAAAATTTTAGCAACCCGACCAAGTCTGGTTATATGTAATGTTTTGCTCTATAAAATAGATGGACGAAAAGTAGATTACCATAACGTGGCTTTTTTTAGATCCAAGTAACGCCAATATAACTAGTCCGTGTTTAACTTATCCTACCTATCTATCAGCCAAGACCTTTTCAAAATATAAACCTTATTCCGATAACTACATGAATCATACTACTTAGACAATTCTAAAACCAGATTACAAGAAGAGAAGAGTATGAGAAAGACGTTAGAAGAGAACTCTCGCTCGTTAGGACAGAAGACCGCAGTCGCCGAGACGCGCGCGGTGGCGGCTGAAGGGGACCTCAGGATAGAGCAAGAGTGGCGGATATCCTTACAAGTACGGATGAGTATAGAATTTCATTGCTGACAAACACTTATATATTTGAATATACATAGGTTCTCAGATCATGGGCAATTATTATTATTATTTAGGCATTCCAGTAGGCTTAGCACAATCATGAGTAAAACTTTCTCTCTTTTACGTGTCTTATACGATAGGACAATTGGAGACTTGAATTTTGATATTTGTTAAAGACTAACCCTCTTATTCATAAAAAGTTAAAGAACATTTTAGTTATTTGACGTATGTCAATTTAGACTGGATGTCACGTATTTACCATACAACAAACCAGAGAAGTAGACCTCCAGTAACGCTACTTAAAATCTACTGTATCTTTATGAATAAGACGGTATAAGTACTGCTTCTTTATACAAAAAAAAACCTTATCTCACTTAGTTACCTCTAGACAGTTTGTCATAAGACTTCACTTGCGGGAATTTTCATTTCATGGCTATTTTAAACAAAAAGTAGATGACGGCGCTTATAACGCTTGCTATTTGCTTACGATACTTTTAGACGGTAAAACGTAGATGGGTTTTGAACGATTTGCTGATTTTGTGTTTATTAATCAATGTTGCAAATTCGCACAGGAATCAATGGTGAGAGATCGTGACAAAATTTCAATGCTGACGCAAGAAATAGAATCACTGAAATCGATTGGACAGGTAGATAAACGTTTTTTTTTATTTATAACGAGCTGTCCCGGCTTACTTCGTTACGCCATAGAATATAACATACTATAAAAGACTTGGCTCTATAGACTATGTTCTTTTGACTGCCCAGAATGGCCGAAAAAAAACCAACAACAACAATAAACCACCTGTCAAAATATGTAAAGAACGGAAAAAAATATTGCACCTTAGGTTACATTATTTGAGTTTAGGTAAGGATCCCTAATTTTTTTGAAAATCTAATATAGCCTATGACACTCGGGGTTAGTGTAGCTTCCTAACAGTGAAATAATTTTTCAAATCGGTTCAGTATTTCCGGAGCCTATTCGTTACAAACAAACAAACAAATCTTTCCTCTTTATAATATTGGTATAGTAGATTATATAGATAAAATAAATATTCATTTATATTACATACAAAATAAATAACAAATGTTTCAGAAATATCTTAATCTTCAAGAAGAGCAGCACATACTAAAAACCCAATACAACGAAGCTCAGAAAACACTAGAGGAAGTCGGAGCAACGCTGAGCGAGAACAAACTACAATTAGCAGAGTTGTTAGAAAGAGAGGCAAAGTCGCCGTCAACAGAGGAGGTGCTCCCTTGGACCAGTGACAAGGATGCTGTGGCTTGCACAGGATGCGCCAAGGAGTTTAATATTGCGAGAAGAAAGGTTGGTTTTCAGTTTTCATATTCCTATTCCCTATTCAAATTTTTTTCAACAATTATACAGAATAAAATTTTTAAAAATCATGAGATTTTGCAGTTTGCATATTTTATGTAACGCGTACTGCATTGTAGTGAAGTGGCGCTAGTGCTACCACCATTAGGAAATTAGGAATATCTGTAATTTACCTCAATACATACATGTAGAGTGCGTGTCAGATAAGTAAGTCTACGTGTGGTCAAAATATGAACCAGCTCATTCAGCCATTTATTTTGGCGCCACCAATCTGAACAGAGTTTTTCCTTCAACTAGACCTATTGAATTATAAAATCCAAATTTTAAAGTTTTCTTTTCATTTAATTAGCAACTTTCTTAGAGAGATTTACTTCTTAATCAAAATTGAAATATTTATTGCTTTCATGAGGTGCATGCATACAAGATGGTCTATCTATACCATAGATCGATAGAATAAAGCATTTTTTTATAGCCGGTTCGATTCCCGGTTGTGGCCAAGTATTTTGAAAATGCTTATATTATAATTATCTTTATTTTCAAAAATAAAGGAAGATTTCCTTTAAGTAAACTGATCTATCTCCAGGATTAAAAGTACTTTCCATCCAGGTAGCATTACAAAATTCCACCCTGTATAATGAAATCTAATTATGAAATCGCTGCGTCGAAATCCATCCACGTTGATAGCTACGCGTTATTCAAAAACGCTTGCTAGAATTGCATATATATTTGGCTATTGGCGCTGACAGCCAGCGAGTGGTCAGCTTGACACTGAAAGCAGCCTTGTGTCCGCACAGCACCACTGCCGGCGCTGCGGACGGATATTCTGCGGCGCGTGCAGCGACAAGGCGGCGGCGCTGGCGGGCGCGGCGCGGCCCGTGCGCGTGTGCGACGCCTGCCACGCTGACGTCACTGCCTCCTAGCCCTAGCCTATATAGAGCTCTGCTTCTAGATCACAGTTAGTAAGTACTACAGTCGACATATTATTTTCAGATAGAAAAAGATTGAAAGCTTCGTAAAAACCTTTACGTAGGTACGGCTTTAATAAATTCTTTAAAAACATAGTCAAGTCTGGTCCTATATTATATTGTAAGACCTTAACGATATAACTTACCTCTTTGAAAATAACTCATTACCATCAGACAATATAAATATGGTTCATCAGTAGTAAAACGTTCTGTCTAAAGTGCGTGCAAGCTTAGTCTGCGCGCGGTCAAAGTATGAACAAATTCTAAATCAGTCAGTGGTATAAGTAATACAAATGTTTTGAAAGGCGTATGAAGAACGCATACAGTAGCGCCCCCCGTCGCGCGCAGACTTAGATGGCGCGGTCTCTACTATATAGATAGAGATATTTAATTGACTCTGATCTTATAATCTAAGCTCACGGCCCACGAATGTTCAGTATGTATTGGGCCCAGAAAAGGCTTTTGATGATCAGATTGAAATAAAAAAATAATATCTTGTCTCTAGTCTATTGCCTAAAGATTATGTTTAATGAACTCGAAGTTATTATAGTAGCAACACGTGTATTAGGGAATAAATAATAATATTATTTGTAAAATTTTTAAATGGACGCTATAGAGAAAAGTCTTCAAAACTTTTTCGTAAATTTTAATAGTAATTGTGTACATATTAATTCAATTAAGTAAATAATTTAATAAGGTTGTATGTAATTTCATTAGAAATACATAATTTGGTGATTAGGGTACCTATCATTTGCGATATTTATAATTTACTCACGTAATGCTTTTGACAATCGGTAATAAATTAAAATAAAGTGATTCAGTTCTTTCCCAAAGCAGCCTGGGTCGAAATCTCAGAATAAAAATATTGCTGTTCCGTACATTGACCCGTTCAAATTATCAAACCAATGAAACCTGAATTATTTTTCGAGATCATGCGTACGACCCATTTTGGTTTTGGATTTTTTTAGGTATGATGAGCTGAATCACTTCATTCGTTTACAACCCCCTTGTCAAAAACATCCTTTAGGTGAATGTCTATGATATCGTTCGATGTAAAGTACCTATATTGTTGTAACAAATCAATTTTTATTTATTTTTTAACTAAAAATAAAATTGTGTTTTGAATGAAATGTTATACTTATTCTATTTAGAGTACATAATATATTGAATGCCTTTGGTGCTTTAAAAATAAGAGATATTGTAAATGTACATACATTTTAATTTATATAATAAAATCAAATTCTATATACACCACAAATTAAAGATTTTTATTAAAAAACGTATTTTAACCGTAGGTAGGCTATAATTTTTAATACATAAAGCAAAAAACGTAGCGAGTTCTTTGCCAACCTTATAATGATATCGTATGGTAAACTCTCAGTAAAAAATTAAGATAACCTTTACACACAAAAAGTTTTCTAGGAAAAAACGAAGGTTAAAAATATTAAAGTAGAGTAGGGTACCTAACTAAATTAAAACTAGCTATATATTCTCTTGCATGATATGTTCTAGTATTTGCTGCATTGCCGTTGGATTGTCTTCAGGAACCTGAATTTTTTTATAATTTTATTTATGTATATAAAATTGCGTAAACATATCGATCCGGCTACTATTAGTTATCTATGATATATATAAAACTCTTCCGTTACTGACTGACTGACTGACTGACAGACAACGCAGAGCCGAAACTACTGGGTGTAGCGGGCTGAAATTTTGCATGTAGGTTCCTTAGGGAGTGTAGGTGAGCACTTAGAGAGGATTTCCCGAAATTCCCATGGGAACGGGAGAAAATGGGATTTTTGTGTTTAAGAGAAATCTGCGCGGGTGATACCGCGGGGCAGCCTCTAGTGATATATATAAAACTCTTCCGTTACTGACTGACTGACTGACTGACAGACATCGCAGAGCCGAAACTACTGGGCGTAGCGGGCTGAAATTTTGCATGTAGGTTCCTTAGGGAGTGTAGATGAGCACTAAGAAAGGATTTCCCGAAATTCAAATGGGAACGGGAAAAAAATGGATTTTTGGGTTAATGAGAAATCTGCGCGAGTAAAACCGCGGGGCAACCTCTAGTAATAGGATAAATCTATTGAAATATCAAGTGATAACATTACTTGTACCTATAAATAGCATCTCTCTACCATTACTATCTCTCTACATACTATATTTAGATCTTTCTTGCTACTTTGCTTTTAAATAAGCATACCTGAATATTTTTAATAAAATTTCCTTTTTTCTGCTCAACTTATCTGTCTGTTACTAAGTTCAGCTTTTTAATTTTTGTCATATAAAATGTAAATCTTACCCAGTGTCCTGCCCCAAACACCCACCAAAAGCTAAATTGTTTTGTCGATTTGTAGAACCCGTTCCTAGTTCCTCTGATCTTGACCCTCGCAGCTTTGTGGAACTCTTCAGCGCCCTGCCAACGCAGTTTGTGCGCCCAGTTCGAAGCTCCTGAAATTAACAATATCATCAATACATATCAGTACATAGTAGTTATTATTACCATCGACAGTGTGTCGAGCAGGGTCGCATACCTAACACTCAGAATATCTAAAAGATATTTGCTGAAGGTCGTTCAGGTCTATGCACCGACCTCGACACACTCAGATGACGAAGTAGAGTCTATGTATGAGGACATTAGTCGGGCCATACATACGCATAAAACTCACTTCAATGTTGTTATGGGGGACTTCAATGCGAAACTAGGCAAGAGAAGCGAGCATGAGTTGAGAGTGGGGAACTTCGGTTATGGGCAACGGAACCCTAGAGGTCAGAGGCTGGCCGATTTCATGGAGAAAGAAGGACTCTTCATGATGAATTCTTTCTTCCAGAAGCCACCTCATAGGAAATGGACCTGGATGAGCCCTGGTGGTTCTAGGAACGAGATAGACTTCATCTTGACCGACAAGAAACGGATATTCAATGATGTCTCCGTGATTCATAGGGTAAAAACCGGCAGTGATCACCGAATAGTAAGAGGCACATTGAATGTGAACGTTAAACTTGAACGGTACCGCCTGATGAAGTCTACGCTCCGTCCTACCCTCGCTCAGATCGAAAACCCCGAGAGCTTTCAACTCGAGCTCTCTAATCGCTTTGATTGTCTAGACGACGCATCAGTGGACGAGATCAATAACAGGTTCGTAAAAACTGTCCATACGGTCGGATCTAAATTCTTTAGGACTCGCCGTACCGCTAGAACTCAGAAACTCTCTGAAGACACCCTCAAACTTATGGCTGAACGACGCTTGCTTAGACTGCAGTCTCCCGATGATGCTGCGTCATATAGGCAGCTCAATAGGCAGATCTCGAAGGCCTTGCGACACGATATCCGTGTCTTTAATACTGCGCGTATTAAGGATACGATAGAGCGAAATAAAGGCTCCAAAGTGTTCGCAAGAGATATGTCTGTTGGGCAAAGCCAAATGACCAAGCTGAAGAGGGATGACGGCAGTATAGCGTCGACGAAAGCGGAAATTTTGAGGGAAATCGAGAAGTTCTACGGACAGCTATACGATTCGGTCACTAAGCCTGTTACTAGTGCGGCTAACGACCCTAGAGCCAAACTAACCCGACACTATACCGAAGATATCCCGGACATCAGCCTGTACGAGATAAGGATGGCCCTGAAACTGCTTAAAAACAACAAGGCACCGGGTGAGGATGGAATCACGTCAGAGCTTCTGAAAGCGGGTGGAACACCGGTACTCAAAGTCCTTCAGAGGCTCTTTAATTCTGTCCTACTCGAAGGGACCACGCCTGAAGCATGGAACAGAAGTGAGGTGGTGCTTTTCTTTAAGAAGGGCGATAAAACCCTTTTGAAGAATTATAGGCCCATCTCGCTTTTGAGCCATGTTTATAAGCTGTTTTCCAGGATCATCGCCAATCGTCTCGAACGAAGGTTTGATGACTTCCAGCCTCCCGAACAAGCCGGCTTCCGAAAAGGCTTTAGTACCATAGACCACATACATACGCTGCGGCAAGTTATACAGAAGACCGAAGAGTATAACTTGCCGCTATGTCTAGCGTTTGTGGACTATGAGAAGGCCTTTGATTCGGTCGAAACATGGGCGGTGCTAGAGTCCCTCCAACGATGCCGGATTGACTATCGGTACATCGAAGTGCTGAAGTGTTTGTATAGCAACGCCACCATGTCTGTCCGAGTACAGGAACAGAATTCGAAGGCTATTCCCTTGAACAGAGGCGTGAGACAGGGAGATGTTATATCTCCGAAACTGTTCACCGCCACTTTAGAAGACGCCTTCAAACTTCTAGAATGGAAAGGGCAGGGCATCAATATTAACGGCGAATACATCACTCACCTTCGGTTTGCCGACGACATCGTAGTCATGGCAAGGTCGATGGAGGAACTCAGCACGATGCTCGAAGGCCTCAACCGAGTCTCCCAACAGGTGGGCCTTAAAATGAACATGGACAAGACGAAGGTCATGTCTAATGTCCATGTTCTGCCTACCCCAGTTATGGTTGGGAACTCGGTTCTCGAAGTTGTCGACGAGTACGTATACCTAGGACAAACCATCCACTTAGGTAGGTCCAACTTCGAGAAGGAGGTCAATCGCCGAATCCAGCTCGGATGGGCGGCGTTCGGGAAACTACGCAACGTCTTCTCGTCCAATATTCCTCAGTGCCTGAAGACGAAGGTATTTAACCAATGTGTGCTGCCAGTGATGACATACGGTTCTGAAACGTGGTGCTTCACTATAGGGCTTATGAACAGGCTCCGAGTAGCTCAACGAGCCATGGAGCGGGCTATGCTCGGGATTTCTCTGCGGGATCGAATCAGAAATGAGGACATACGCAGAGAAACCAGGGTCACCGACATAGCCAAGCGGATAAGCTCGTTGAAGTGGTAAGTACATGGCAATGGGCAGGTCATATAGCCCGCAGAACAGATGGCCGCTGGGGCCGAAAAGTTCTCGAGTGGAGACCACGGATCGGCAAGCGCAGCGTAGGACGTCCACCGACCAGATGGACGGATGATCTGCGCAAGGCTGCGGGTCCACGCTGGATGCAGGCCACCTGCGATCGGTACAGATGGAGAGCCTTGAGGGAGGCCTATGTCCAGCAGTGGACGTCTTACGGCTGAAATGATGATGATGATGACATAGTAAGTAATAAATAAAGTCGCTTTCTGCGTCTGTCCCTATGTATGCTTTAATCTTTAAAACTACGCAACGGATTTTGATGCGCTTTTTTTAATAGATAGATTCAAGCAAAAGGTTTATGTATACTAGATGCACAAAATAGTAATAGTTAAGGTGGTACGAAGTTCGCCAGGTCGAATAGTTAAAAATAAAATATATATATACTGAAATACTCAATTTATGTAGTACTAGTCGACCCGGCGAACTTACTACCGCCTAACCTTTTACTATTTTGTGCATGTATTATACTTATAAACCTTCCTCTTGAATCACTATATCTATTTAAAAAAACGGCATCAAAATCCGTTGCGTTGTTTTAAAGATTTAAGCTAACATAGGGACAGACGCGGGAAGCGACTTTGTTTTATACTATGTATTGATGATGATATTGATGATGTATGGATTCTTACGGTTCGTTTATAAAAAAGGTTTTTGTACCTGCAAGAGGAGTAACCACATCTAGATTTCCATTAAACACAGCTATCCTTAGTTCCGTTTTGTTCAGCAGCGTTTCTACTGAAATAAATAATTATACATTTCTTTATTAAGACGTTACTACCCTTAGCCATTTCTAATCACTTTCTGAGTTATAGAAGAGCGGAAAAACGATTTATCAAATACGTGCACCTTAAATTTAAGTAGCAGAGTAAATTATACTTACAAAATTTGGTCGAAGGGGCCAAGAAGTTTTCATTGAGTCTATCAAACACGGCTTCTGAATAGTAGTTCCACTCTAAACTCTGGTTGACCACGTGCGATAATGTCGGTTTGACGTATTTGTTTATCTTGACCGCTAACTCTGCTAACTGCGGGTACGGGCTGGCTTGGTTTATATTGTTGAAGTTGAGTTCCATTCCCGCCTCCTGGCTTAGAAGTTGGAAGAGCGTCGTGTCCCATTCTCCCGCGCGGATGTACTGCTTCTTCTCTATTAAGAAGCGCATTCTTTTAGCAATGTTTGTCGCTGTTAGATATGTGCTTCTGTCGATGACACCCTGTTGATATTTAAATACTGTTTTCAGAATAGTTGATGATGTTTGATGTGTGTGAATATCGCATCCTTTAAAACAGTTAGCCTTTATGCATAGGCTATACTTGAACCCATTTACGTCTTAGATTTTTATAAATTTTTAGTGCAACTATTAAATAAATCAACAAAGTTACCAAATTGTATAGATACTCTGGCTGCACGAGGGTACTTTCTTTTGGGTCGACCCAGCCGCTGCCAATGCCGATGCCTTTAAAATTCATAGACAGTCTTTTATTTTCTATTGCCTGAAAACGTCATACAACGTTACCAAAATTAAATTAATTGGACTCAAACGATTTATAGCCGCAAAAATTAACGTACTTGATTACTTAAAATTAAACAGCCACAATGTCATTGTTAAAAATAGATAGTAGGAAGGTAGGCATTACAGTATACGTCACCACTAACTGGTATTTACGAAAAAAAATTATCCTAAAAGTCTTAAGTAAATCGATAAATATGTATAAGTATCAGGGTTACCTACGGTGTACAAGTAGTATCCCAGCCGAGGTGATATTTTTCCACCGTAACTTTGTCCAAATAAATACGTAGGTGTCTTTCGAAACTCTTTATGCCTCCTGTAGAACATTTTGATCACTTTTGTAAGGTCCACCGCTGTAATCAATTATAAGTTGGCATTAAGCTTATAAAAAATTACCAATGGTTCTTATTATTGCCTAGAACATGGTACTAGGGAAAGACTATTGTAATAGCTTGATTATTGTATTAAGGATTGGTTCTCAAAAATTTTACTCTCAAAAATGGCACTGAATCGAGCCGCGCGATGATATAATAGCTCTTCCGAAATATCACTCATTAGAAGTACTGTTCGCAACGGGACAAGGTGGACGAAAGTGCGTTTCATTTCAATAAAGTTTTATAGAAAAGCAGAATAAGCGTACCCATTTCTCGATCAGTCTTGACCAGTAAAGAACTGTCGGTAACGTAACTGAACCCTGTACCCACCGGATGATCTATCAAAAGAACGTTTCTACCTTTGACCTGTAACAGAATGTAGATATAATTAGTTTATGAAAGAAAACCTATTTGAGAATACCTTATATTTAAATTTTCAAACGAAACAAAGTAAGTAGTCATTGTTTACGGGCTAGCAGAACGACCTGCTTGCGATAAAACAAATAGAGGTAAATGTGATAAAAGTCTTGAATAATTCCACGCATCATCATAAACAGAGCTTATTACCCAGGTATGATTTCTTGGTTTCATGTCCATATTCAGTGGCCCAAGTTCGGCAAAGTTGGCAAGTCCACTAGCGGCCAGGCCGGGTCCGCCCTGCACCCATATTATTAATGGTTTTTGTTCAGCATCGTGAGACTTTCCATCTGCATAATACAGCCAATAAAATATGAAAGCTCCAGGACGCACTTCTGCGTACTTATGTATGCTCTTCCATGGGTGAACTTTTAATGCTTCTGTGTACGGGTTTAATTCTGAGACAGCTGATTTGCCTGTTAAAAAAACAGGGTAGTTAAAAGCCTGTACTAGTTGTAATTAAACCCATAAGTAATTGTTCTACAAGGTATGTTATGTTGTACTTACCAAAATATGTAACAGCAATAAATAAAATAAACTTGCATGAAAACATTCTTTCCCGCACTCCGCACTAAGTATAGGCACGTTTAAACAGCCCGAAAAGTTTCATCAATTTGCCCGCGTTCCAGTGATATCATCCGACAGCGATCCACTAATGAGTTAATGTACGAAAACGTTTAACTAGCTTCATAGTTTCTGACGCAAAGAAGTACTTAAGTGGTTTTGTTTTTGTGGAGAATTAACAGAGATCGTCGAAAAGCTTCTGATAGCTGGACCAGAGCTCGCGGAAACTTGAAATGACGCGCTCAATAATAGACCTGCCGATGTGTGTAGGTCGATCAATATGATCTCTCAACTATTTCTAATAAACGTTGTCTACTTAAGCCCGCGATCTACACTGTGCTCGTCTTAATAATTGCAATGAATTCACCTTCGTGAACAAAGGTCACCGTGTGATGCTTTGGTATTTTGGTCTAAGACTTGTGTAAAGGTTACTCCGGGCGAGAACAATGTGCCTTCCCAAACATTCACTAAATTATTCAGACAGGCTTCGTGGGACAACATTTCAGATGACGTAGGTAGGAGCAATTATTCGCTAATCCTTAGGTATGTAATCTAAGAAATCAAACTATTTATTTTACTGTAAAGTTATCTAATTCAATTCTACGAATCTTATGTCCAATTGTTCTAACAGAGGGAGTCTGGGGCGTAACGGTGCCATACTAGCGCCACTTCGATAAATAATTAATATCTTCTAAAACATGGCCGAAATAAAAATATGCGTCTTTTACTCCCTAGATAATCTTGCTTAGAATTTCTAAGGCCTTGTTGTGTAGCCTTTAGGATAATGATCTTGGAAATATTCTTTCATGAAACTAAAGTGGCCACTTTAGGCAACTAACTGCTTATTTCTAAGATCTTGAACCTGAAAGCTACACAACAGGACCTTAAAAATTCTAATCAAGAGTTTCTAGGGAGTCAAAGACGCATATTTTTTATTTCGGCCATGGTTTAGAAGACTGAAGAATAGAAGTGGTGCTAGTATCGCATAATCAATTAAAAAAAGCAAGCCACTTATAGTCACGCTAAAGATCAGAAGCGCATAACAAATCGTGACGGAATTTAGTCACTGTGTAAAAAACGCTTTTAATAACTTTATATTTATTCAAAAAACAGATCAATAAACGATCCTATAACGGAATTTGACAGTCTTCCGGTCTTCGGTGATCGAGTTTGTGGTCGAGTAGTAGGACGAAGCGTGTAGTAGTAACACGGCGGTCTACTCGTAGTCGGGCGGGGAGGTCGTAGCGTGCTCACGCCAACCCCTACGATTTGGTTTACAGACCCTCCAACTACCGTCGGCCGGTAAGGAGCTGGAATATCATAGTTGGACTCGTGAACCGGTTTCACATGATCTGTGGAAAATATGCCTTTGAATAATGTATGAACGTTAAGGTTCGGCGCAAAATTTCTTATTTTCGGTAAATACCTACCTGAAGGATGTTCATCGTTAGGTGGTCGGTACTGGTTTCCACTCAAATACCCTCCAGGTGGCGGTCTTTTCGGCGGTTTACCAGGCTGTGAAATAGGCCTGTAAGGGACTTCTGGTCTTTGTGGTATCACTGGACCTTGAGGTTTTTGCGGTCTGACCGGGACCTCAGGTCGTGGTGGCTGTGGCGGTTTCCAGAAATGGTTGAAAAACAGTCGGTTCTCGTCAGGGCCATTTTGCTGGTATTGGTTTGTTACTAAAAGTTTAATGTATTTTGTTAACTTTCCAAAAATGTATCAGTATAATTTCACTTAAATACGTAGGTTTTGGTTCATATAACATTAAATTGACAAAACTGTCCGCCTTATAATCGAAAACATAGGTTGACTCTTTTAATTAGGCAACTTGCCAGACAGTTTGCCATCACGTTTTAAAAGTAACGGTTTTTTGAAAATAGGAAGGCAAACAAAACACTAAGCAATTTTATAATTACGTGCGTCTTTAGACACTATACCGCAGCTCTACACCAAACTACTTTAAAATCAGTAACTCACTTGAACTAAAATCAGTATCATCATAATCTCCAATGTCGTCGCAGTCTGCCTGCTCCGGTCGTTCCTGCAGCGATGCCCCGGCCTGGTCGTCGTCAGCGAACAGCTGTACAAAGTGGCCAATGGTGCGGCCCCTGGTCGACTGTCTTTCGTATACCTTATTCGTTGGGCATGGGTTCACTCTCACCCCGCTTGTGATGGTTGAAGATAAGAACTGGAACAGATTTACACATTTCAGTAAGTATCTTCAAGAGTAGGTCCCCTACCCTACTACATCACAACTCACAATATCTCAAATAGTATAATTCAACAACTCGTTAAAACGCACCCATAATAGGACGACATAAAAACATTTATCACTAACAGAATTCATGTTGCTTCTTTTATTTGAGACAAATTAACTTTAAATTTAAGAATGTTGAGAGAGACTTAGAAAAACTCCATGTCGTGCTTTCACGAACAGCTCGCGGTTTAAAATGTTAAAGAAGGAAGACACTAAAGAAGCCAGCCTACGCAGAAAGCCTCCGAGGAGAGGCGAGGACTGCATAATTTATCGCCAAAACTTTATTTGGAAAACCAACTCATGGGTGTACAATGACCCGTGTGTTGACAAATTTTTGGTCGAGAGAAAGGCAGTTCATGGTTACTCGTTATTCCTTGGTCCGCTTTTTATTATTAAGTATGTTAGTAAGAAGGAAACCGAATATAATTTGGTTTTGGTCATCATCATCATTTTCATTAACCAACACTAACAACAAACTTTTTAAACTTTGTCTTTCTTCGAGGCGCATTAAGTACTTATTTATTTTTATATATAAACTAGTCGACGCGGCGAACTTCGTACCGCCTTACCCGCTACTATGTTGTGGATGTATTATACTTATAAACTTTCCTCTTGAATCACTCTACCTATTAAAAAGAACCGCATCAAAATCCGTTGCATAGTTTTAAAGATTTAAGCATACATAGGGACAGACGCGGGAAGCGACTTTGTTTTATACTATGTATATTGATTAGAATACCTAAGAATATACCTGCAGTGATCATGTTGTAATAATAATTTTGGTTAGTCTCACTCACCCTCACCCCATGACCGTCGTAAGCTTCCCTTAGGACTCATTGTAAATGAGCAAGTAGATTTAAGATGTTTACTGCAGATTTTAATTTAGGTAAGTACACTTACGACTTAGAACCCGGAAAGGAAACATTCAACTTCTCTCCTGGTTAAGTACTGGGCACGTAGCTGGGCACAGACTTCTCATCTTCTTTTTCTACAAAAGAAACGGGTAACAAAAATTTCATATTTCCCATTGTCAATGCTTAGTATCGAATATTAAATAAAACTTAATATCACTTAGATAGGTACTTACTTACCTTAAGGTATTTAAGTTGGGCAAATAAAACACTTAATTGGTATAAGTACTTTACACATAAATGGAGCTTTTAGTTGCAATTTGAATACTCAATTCGCCATTTATATCTAGCATTGTGTAATCGAATCACTATCGTCATACCCGCCTACTGAAGACGTTTTATTGAGAAATTTAGGTCAGAGATAGTAATTGTAAATTTGCCAAGGATATAGGTAGGTAATTAAATATCCTTAAAACGGTTTTTCCAATGATGCAAAAACACGCACGACTTTATACGTGGTGTTTCAGGCAAGTCGCATAAATTATTATGGAATTGACTCTGATCAACATGAATAATATTTTTGAAATTCTAAGAATAATGCGTTTTCTCGAACATTCGTACAAATGACCCTACCAATGGGTGCGTGTGTGCAGAGTTTGGAGACCTGGTAATTTTTAGATTATTATTTATTACCTCTTGTGTGAATCAACTATATTATTAAGTAGGTACCTATAGTACCTAAACATGCAAGTCAATGCCTTGCCAGACTGCCGGACCTTGGCATAACAATTAGGCCAATTTCTTCATAAGTATTTTTTTTTTTTTCGGAACCTGCTGGCTCAACATTCTCGCGATGCGCCTTGTGGAGGCCGGACGATGATGGTCGAGTAGGCTGTAATCAATAGCGCTAGTCTAAAGTGAAATTAGCTCGGCTCGCCATCCTGGCTTCAAGAAAAGTGGGCAAAAACCTCTAGGGACTTGGCCTGTTCTATAGCCGGCGAAAACGCGGCCGGCCCTAGTGGAGATGACTAGACTATCTTTAGACCCTTAATAACATACTTTATCATTAATTCTTGGCACTGAGACATTAATTCTCAAAGTCGTCCAGCAGTCGGACCCCCAAGGGTACGCGGGAGGTGGCGTTACAAAAAGTTATTGTAATTTAAGTTTTAGGAATATGGTAGAAAAAGTAGTTGCAAGGCGTCCACAGGACGGAAGCAGGCTGTGTTAAAAGTAGATGAAACCATTTTATCTCTTGAGAGTGGATGGAAGACCAGAGATTCCTTTGCCTTGTGTACACAATAAAAATTACTATTTGACACATCTATCAATCAAATCTATTCTGCATCAATCAAATGCTGTGAGTTTTTTCAGTTTGTTTGTTTCATGTTTCATGCATTGATTTTTCAAGTTTTCATGATTTTATGAATTATTCTATGTGTCCAACTTAATAAGCATACTTAGCTCAGAAAGGCATTCGTGTAATTTTAGGAAGTAATGTGTTAAATTCAGTTAAAAACTATGGCTAAAAGGCAGGGTAAAGTTTACTTAGGTTATGAAGACGAAGTTTGCACTGAAAAAAACCAGACGCTTGTGAATTACACCGTAAATAAAATCGGTGGATTTCCAGTAAGTATTATCTCTTCTTTGTTTACTAACTAAGCTTTTAATCCAATCTTACCTACTGTCTTTTATAGAACTGGCCGCCTTTGGAAAAAATACAGTGGCCACAAAAATGTCCTCTGTGCGGTCTGCACAGGCTCCTCATAGTGCAGTGCTATGCTCCAATTGAAGGCTCTATATACCATCGGACACTCTATATATTTGCTTGCATTAGTCCAAATTGCTGGACACAGTCGGAAAGGTAAACTTTTTTCTATTCAAAGACATATTTTATTACAACTATTTGGCCCTTTTCTTTAACAGTCACCCTCTGAAGCTGTGCTAACATTATGCTATCAAATGCCTGCACATTTCCTCAATTAGTATTTAAATATTTTTTATGAAAGTTTATAATGCAGTTGTCATCGACTCAATCCATTGATTGAGAGTTATGTATTACACTGTTGCACTGTTAAAAAAAATTGTAAAGATACTTATTGACAACTTACTAGATCACTATAGAGCCTTTTTTTTTCAGTTGGGCATGTCTTAGAATTCAAATTCAAGACAGCTCAGGAACCAGTAATGTAACCACAACTGTTGCAATGCCATCTGGTGACAGTAACCTGGCATGGTGTAATGGAGCTGATGAATGGGATGAAAATGATAATGGAGACACAGAGAATGGGAATGTGATGAATGTTGATGATACACCAAGTCCTACAGAAGCTGTTCAAAGGTAACTTTTCAATTTAAAAATATTCTGTTATATTAAATCCTCTATGATCTGTTCTGGCTGTTTCTTTTATATGAATTGTTTTTTTTTTTATAAGGTGTAGTATTTATTATTGTAACTAATTTCAGTGCTACATAGCTCTAATATCTTTCTTAAAAAGCACTCCTTTATTTTACAAAACATTTAAAAATCTTCTTTTATACATGAAGTAAACTGTTTTGCAGGCTTTCTGATGAGGATGAAGAAAGTAACTCATTTGAAGTGGAAACTGTGAAGCTGGCTCTGGGTAACTTGAGGGTGTTTGATGCGCACAATGCCAACATGTCGCCGGTACAAGGTAAAAATAAAGCTTTTGTGATTGATATTGATGCCACTTATTTATTAAGTAAGTTAAGCCAACCAAACAAAAAAAAAACACCTTAATTTTAAACATAAGATAATAATTAAAAACATAATTCAAAACTGTTAGTATTTTCAGTCTTCATCTTCTTCTTCTGTTGTGCCTGCATTGAGCTCAGGGGTTTGGAGACATTGTACATAGAGTCACATTGTACAGTCTAATTGGGTCAATTTTCTTAAGGGAAGCCAGTTGCAATGTTTGGCAAGTTGCCCCTATATTACAAACAAATTTGCAATATTACTTTCGTCCTCTTTGCGGTTTTTTTTTGTATTGACTTTGACACTCTAGAGGACGTAAAAAAATATTGCAAATGTGGCCGTAATTAATATAACCCTTGGTCTAAATTGACATTCCTATTCAGATTAGCCGTAAAGACTAAGCAAAACTAAGGAAACTTAAAGAATGCAATTTGTAGGCGCAGAAGGAGCGGTGGGCGCGCCGGCGGCGGCGGCGGCGGAGCTGGAGGGCGGCGACGAGCCCGGTCTCGTGAGCGTGGACGAGCCCGCGCCGCCGCCGCCCGACCTGCACGCTTTGCTTAATCAGGCAAGATTATTCACTAACTTTTTGTACCTTCTGACGATATATATGATGACTTTCAGCTAGTCAATATGGTACAGGCGGGAACAATAAAGCAGCCCTTAACAAAATTCTTGAGGAACTACTCTTTTTAACCCTAGACGAAAAAAAAGGGGATTCAGCCATTTAAACATCTTCATATCTTTCATAGTTGATAAGAGGATCGATGTCCTATCGATCTAGTGGAAATTTGGTACCGTTTTACTTCAATGATATTAAGAGAATATTTTTTTATTTTTGATTTTTAGTCTCACGAAAGTTGTGTTTAAAATCCAAAGAGGTCCTGCCTTGCGAGTACTCTTGCTTGAACAGCATGTCACACGCCGAGGTCCGCCTGGCGGGATCAGCCCTATACGTAGCGGATACGATACATACTCGATTTGCTCGGTTTGGAGATGAACATTGATATTTTGGGCCGGTTGCGAAAGTGTTAAAATGCATTGAACTATTATTACTAGCGTATGGAAACGACAACCTCGAACTGGTTCTTGCGCAGTGCGTTGGAGCTAATTAGCTCCAACGCGTTTATTCGCTTGCCTACGCTCGAAGTGTTCACCCGCTCTCGCGTCTAAAGAAAATATATGAGAACATGCCGTCTTGCATAATGAATGGATGCACAAATCACTCCACTGGAGTAAAAAAAGACACCGGTGTGACTTATCATTGTAAGTAGGTAAGTATCCAAAACATCAATTAAAACTAGTTTTTTACATTATTTTTTAGTGTATTCCACGGTTCCGCCATTTTGTAAGAAAATACAGAGAGTAAATCGTACAGATAGGACACATAGAGGTATTTATTGTTGGCTGTGACCTCCTCTTTTGTCTGACTTCGTCTGAATCTAACTAAATGTTTTTTTTTAAGTTATATAAAAATATGCTAAATGAAATTTATGGATTTTCATTTTATTTAAATAATTTATTTTTGAGCAATTTCATTTTTGAACAAATTTTATTTTAATTACAAAATAATTTATTTTCTTTTACTTCTTCAATTTATATTTTTATTACCAAGTCATAATAATTATGCGATAAATCAAATTAAGTTTCATAGGTTTAATAGCTGTGTTTGAGCTGTGCACTTCTGAACTACCATAATCTATGAGACGCGAGAGAAAGAGGGAGGGGGAAAAGGCGGACACGATTTTTGTTAGAGCGAGCGTCTCTAAACGTAGTAATTACAACTCACTGTTAAAATGTTCACACAACATTAATTACACTATTTGTACAACCCTAAGTACAGCGTTACCACTTGCATTTATTGTAAACTAGTTGACCCAGCGAACTTCGTACCGCCTTACCTATTATTAGGTTGTGCATGAATTATACATATAAACCTTCCTCTTGAATCAATCCTTTAAAAAAACCGCATCAAAATCCGTCGCATAGTTTTAAAGATATAAGCATACATGACACGGGAGGCGACTTTGTTTTATACTATGTACTAGAGGCTGCCCCGCGGTTTTTCCCGCGCGTATTTCTCATTAACACAAAAATCCCGTTTTTTCCCGTTCCCGTGGGAATTTCGGGAAATCCCTTCTTAGTGCTCACCTACACTCCCCAAGAAACCCACGTGCCAATTTTCAGCTTTCTACTCCCAGTCAGTCAGTCAGTCAGTCAGTCAGTCAGTCAGTAACGGAAGAGTTTTATATATATTGACTAGAGGCTGCCCCGCGGTATTTCCCGCGCAGATTTCTCATAAACACAAAAATCCCGTTTTTTTCCGTTCCCGTGGGAATTTCGGGAAATCCTTTCTTAGTGCTCACCTACACTCCCTAAGGAACCTACATGCCAAATTTCAGCTTTGTACGCCCAGTAGTTTCGGCTCTGCGTTGTCTGTCAGTCAGTCAGTCAGTAACGGAAGAGTTTTATATATATTGATTGAAGTTGTGTTACTTTTCATTGGCAGGCGTCTGAGCTGCCAGTGGACGTGCGAAGCCGGCTCGCGTGCGGGCCGATGCAGTTCGTTCCCAAGTTCGTTTACGAGGAAGAACTCGTCAGAACGGCCAAGAACAGCGATGACCGCGTCATTGAACTGCTCAATAGATACAAGAGGGATAATGGTGAGATTCCAGTTTTTTTATAAACATTTCTAGCTGGTAAACTAACCTTTTGACCTTGATTGTACATAGCACAATATTATTATTATTTTTAGCCTGTGTGCTATTCTGCTATTATGCATAAGTTATGATTAAATTTCATAAAATTCTGATCAGTAGTTTTTTTTGTAATAATTGAACAAATTTCCAACTTAACAAACCCTCGTATTTATAAATACTAGCGAACCAAGGGAACTTCGTACCGCCCCGTACAATTACAGAAATTCACTGGTAGCCTGGATGCTATATGACTTATCTATGACACTGTGAAGAGAAAAATCAAATTCGTAGTGTTTGGTTTTGATAATCTAAAAGTGGAATCATTGAACTTACAAAGAATTAAAACTTGCAATGGGCAGGGCACATAGTCTTTAGTTCGAAGGACTGATGCTCGTTGGGACTAAAAAAAAGCTCGAGTGGCGAGATTATGATCTCTACTGAGATGATGATGAATAGCTGGGCTCACACAAAGCATCCAACACACTCCGATCGCTCGCTCCATCTACGTGCTCCAAATGACCGCAGTCCGCTTCTTACCCACCCATCTATCTAATTCATTATTAAAAAATTAACGCATTGTGATATCAGAACTGGAGAACCTGGCCGCCGGTACGGCAGGCGGGGGCGGGGGCGGGGGCGGGGGCGGGGCCGGGGCCGGGGCCGAGGACGAGGTGTACGAGGACGCGGCGCCGCTGCACGGCGACCGGCTGTTCCACGCCTTCCTCTCGCGTCTGCGGGAAAATCCGCGACAGATACTTAGGTACACTCTAGGGTTAAACGGCGGTATAAGCCGCGCAGATAAAGAAATAATTTGAAAATGGCGGCCGAACGCATGCTATCTCGCGTATATCAGTATGAGCACGTATGAGGGAAGGGTTGAGAAGAGAGATAGCCCGTACAACGGCCGCCATTTTCAAATCGTTTCTTTGTGTGCAGGTTATACTTAAAACCACCTCTTAATATAGAGACATTTTTTTCCTTTGTAATTTAGAATTATTTGTAGCAGTTTGTGTTTAACATTAGTTTAAGAGATAATAGACACGTTACTCAATATAAATAAGAACAAAATGCCTCCGTAATAGGACATATAATATTGGCTGCTGCTGTAAAAGGACGTTAAACCTTCCTTAAACTAAAAAAGTATTCCACTTTTTTCATTGGTAAGTTTATAGAGGTAAGATCCTTCCGTAGTTTAGTTATGTATCTATACTTGTGTGCAGTATTAGTTGGATATTCATCAAGTCTTGATTTCTGGCCGTCTTGCGATGCTATTTAATAAATAAATAAAAAATGTCTTCCATTAAAATAAAATCCATGTGTAAGCCCGACGAAATTGTCGAGACTTTAAAGGTGATTCGAATGCCACACTCCTGCATACAGTCTATCCGTATAGCGTCGCAGCCAGAATGTTTTTTTGAATGAAATATGCAACTAATGAACTCTAATACAACAGATATTCCCGCGACGAGCCGCCGCTGCTCGGCGCGCCGTTGCAAGCAAACTCCAAAGAAGCCATCCCGACCGTGTGCAGCCGCTGCGGCGCGCACCTCATCTGCGAGCTGCAACTTGTTCCTTCATTCGCGGACTCGCTGCGGCTCGCTGGAAGCGGGGTCGCGGGGAATCTTCAGCACCTTCACTTCCTCTCCGTGCTGGTTTTCACTTGCGCTCAGAGCTGCTGGCAGTCCGGAGACACTGTTGTTAAGGAAACTATCGTTTTTCAACCTGAGGTGTAGGCATGTAACTTACCGATTAGATGTGTAAATTAGGTACCCCGCATCCCGCAATAAGTCTATAAAATAGGTACTTTTTTAGTCTTATACTTAGTACTAGACTGCTATTTTAAGAGAAGGTGAAGGTAGTACCCGTCTCATTATGGCATACCTGTCACATCTTGCGCCAGTCAAATAGTATTCGTTTTGTTTTGAACTTTTCAAGTTAAGGCGGTAACTCACGGTATGGCGCGAAATTCAATTTTTTTCGCGTTTTTTAATTATTCTGGCGAAAGTATTCGCCATACCGTGAGTTACCGCCTTAATTTGAACTGATTTGAATTACTTACCTATGTCTATTACGCCATATAACGCCATCTACGGGCGTATTATGATTTTTTTTTTATGTGACTTTAAAAACCCCCAATTATAATATCACCAATATAATAATCACATTAAAATTCGTTAAGTACTTACTATAGTAAAGATAGTTTCCCAATTCTAAAGTTTTAAATAGTTATTCAACTTCCTTCAACAGCTTCTTAGCGTTAATATTGTGCACTAAAAATAGTATGTACTTAAATGCTGTAATTTTTTAAATGTTTACCAAAAACAAGACAATGTTGAGTCCCCTCAACATTGTAATTTACAACAATATTGTAATCATAGGGGTTATTACGGCCGCTTTTGCAATATTGCTTTGCGTCCTATTTGCGTTTTTTTTGTATTAACTTTGACACTTGGATGATGAAAAGCAATGAATGATGCAAAAGCGGCCGTAATAAGCCCTCAGCGGCGGTAACATGACGGACAATTTGTCGTATCTATCTGTCACTTTTGTCGACCATCTCCATACATTTTCCCGCATTGAAATGTCAAAAGCGATTAAAAGTGACAGAAAGATTCGACAAATAGTCCGTCGTGCTGCGGGGGCAGAGAGCCGCTTTTGCAATATTGCTTTTGGTCCTCAAAGTGTCAAAGTCAATACAAAAAAACGCAAAGAGGACGCAAAGCAAAATTGCAAAAGCGGCCGTAATAGGCCCTCAGGTCAGATAAATTTGTGGTACACAGTATCACCAGTTTGTATGAAATTGAAAATGACCTTAATTACAGTGAAAGTTCTTACCTACTTAATTGTATTTTTCTTTAAAAATATAGACTCGCGATTGGCGCTAGTGTCGAAATCAATACATAGTATAAAATAAAGTCGCTTCCCGCGTCTGTCCCTATGTATGCTTAAATCTTTAAAACTATGCAACGGATTTTGATGAGGTTTTTTTTCTATACCAATATAATAAAGAGGAAAGATTTGTTTGTTTGTTTGTAACGAATAGGCTCCGGAAATACTGAACTGATTTGAAAAATTCTTTCACTGGTAGGAAGCTCCATTAACCCCGAGTGTCATAGGCTATATTAGATTTTCAAAAAAATTAGGGATCCTTACCTAAACTCAAATAATGTAACCCAAGGTGCAATATTTTTTCCGTTGTTTACATATTTTGACAGGTGGTTTGTTGTTGTTGTTTGTTTTTTATTCGGCCATTCTGGGCAGTCAAAAGAACAGAGTCTATAGAGCCAAGTCTTTTGTAGTATCTTATATTCTATGGCGTAACGAAGTAAGCCGGGAAAGCTCGTAATAGATAAAGTGATTTAAGAAAAAGGTTTATAAGTATAAAACATGCAAAATATAGTAATAGGAGGTACGAAGTTCGCCGGGTCGACTAGTACTATTATAAAATGGCTATTTAATAAATGGCCTTCTTAACTTAAAAGGGTTCAACCGAGATACTAGCGCCACTTTTGAAAAAAAAAACTTCTAAACTTGACCATGGCCGAAATAAAAAATATGCGTCACTACCACTATATAGGTAGATAATCTTGCTTTTTTGCTAAAAGTGGCCACCAAACAGTAGATTCCCAACAGCCAACAGTACACGTACGGCAGTCAGGCTAGCGCTCTGAACGTAGTGATTTACCTTCTCTCTGGCGCTCTGAAGTCTTGAAGATTCTATTTGGCACTCATTTGGCAGGTTTTGTGGTTGACAGGCGTGTGGGGAAGCCATATAATTTTATTTCAGTCTATGAATAAAGCCTCAAGCCTTTGTTCTATTGAATAAAGTTTTAATTCAAGTAACTAATTAATTTAAACTGTTATAGAGCGAGAGAAGAGGCCTATGTCCAGCAGTGGGCTATAAGCAGGCTGATGATGATGATAGAGCGTTAGAGTAGTTGTATTTTAATTAAATAAAAAAAGGTTAATAATGGCAACACTCATTGTTGATATAATATAACTCGCGCAGAAGAAAGAAACGTTGAAAAGTCATGGCAGTTCATACTTTCTCGCTCAAAATTAATATATCTAAGTAAGACAGCATCATATTTGCCAAGGTTTTCAAAACATTTCTTTACCTTTGCAAGTTATATAGTAGTTTTTAAATTCGTAGAATGTTCTAGGTTTTGGTAGAATTATGAGGTGTATACTGCCGTCCTTGTGATAACCACAGTAACTAGGGTTTAATTAACTTTAAATTTAAGAATGTTGAGAGAGACTTAGAAAAACTCCATGTCGTGCTTTCACGAACAGCTCGCGGTTTAAAATGTTAAAGAAGGAAGACACTAAAGAAGCCAGCCTACGCAGAAAGCCTCCGAGGAGAGGCGAGGACTGCATAATTTATCGCCAAAACTTTATTTGGAAAACCAACTCATGGGTGTACAATGACCCGTGTGTTGACAAATTTTTGGTCGAGAGAAAGGCAGTTCATGGTTACTCGTTATTCCTTGGTCCGCTTTTTATTATTAAGTATGTTAGTAAGAAGGAAACCGAATATAATTTGGTTTTGGTCATCATCATCATTTTCATTAACCAACACTAACAACAAACTTTTTAAACTTTGTCTTTCTTCGAGGCGCATTAAGTACTTATTTATTTTTATATATAAACTAGTCGACGCGGCGAACTTCGTACCGCCTTACCCGCTACTATGTTGTGGATGTATTATACTTATAAACTTTCCTCTTGAATCACTCTACCTATTAAAAAGAACCGCATCAAAATCCGTTGCATAGTTTTAAAGATTTAAGCATACATAGGGACAGACGCGGGAAGCGACTTTGTTTTATACTATGTATATTGATTAGAATACCTAAGAATATACCTGCAGTGATCATGTTGTAATAATAATTTTGGTTAGTCTCACTCACCCTCACCCCATGACCGTCGTAAGCTTCCCTTAGGACTCATTGTAAATGAGCAAGTAGATTTAAGATGTTTACTGCAGATTTTAATTTAGGTAAGTACACTTACGACTTAGAACCCGGAAAGGAAACATTCAACTTCTCTCCTGGTTAAGTACTGGGCACGTAGCTGGGCACAGACTTCTCATCTTCTTTTTCTACAAAAGAAACGGGTAACAAAAATTTCATATTTCCCATTGTCAATGCTTAGTATCGAATATTAAATAAAACTTAATATCACTTAGATAGGTACTTACTTACCTTAAGGTATTTAAGTTGGGCAAATAAAACACTTAATTGGTATAAGTACTTTACACATAAATGGAGCTTTTAGTTGCAATTTGAATACTCAATTCGCCATTTATATCTAGCATTGTGTAATCGAATCACTATCGTCATACCCGCCTACTGAAGACGTTTTATTGAGAAATTTAGGTCAGAGATAGTAATTGTAAATTTGCCAAGGATATAGGTAGGTAATTAAATATCCTTAAAACGGTTTTTCCAATGATGCAAAAACACGCACGACTTTATACGTGGTGTTTCAGGCAAGTCGCATAAATTATTATGGAATTGACTCTGATCAACATGAATAATATTTTTGAAATTCTAAGAATAATGCGTTTTCTCGAACATTCGTACAAATGACCCTACCAATGGGTGCGTGTGTGCAGAGTTTGGAGACCTTTTTTTTTTTTTTTTTAGGCGGGGAAACTCCTAACGAGTACCCTGCGACCCCGGGGGGAGTCGCAGGGTTATGTGGGGTTCGCACCCACTAAAACCCCGCCGGTGTCCATCTCGGCTGTTGGCAAAGGGGTCACGGGTGATCTTTCGATCGTTATGTTCAACTCCGCGACCCCCTCCAGCATTGGCTGTTAAGCCTCTTCACGGGGGGACAAGTGGTGGTAGTCCCCCCTGAGCGCGGATGGCTCTTTCTACGCTCGACGGCGGAATCGGGACACCGCGTTCTACCGTCCTTCTCGGGGCCGTTATATGACTACACGAGGCCCCCGCCTCATGCACCCAACGACCCCGGGGTCCCCTCTTAGTCGCCTCTTACGACAGGCAGGGGATACCTCAGTCCTATTCTTCGGCCCGGTACTGCGGGGCGTGAGTTTGGAGACCTGGTAATTTTTAGATTATTATTTATTACCTCTTGTGTGAATCAACTATATTATTAAGTAGGTACCTATAGTACCTAAACATGCAAGTCAATGCCTTGCCAGACTGCCGGACCTTGGCATAACAATTAGGCCAATTTCTTCATAAGTATTTTTTTTTTTTTCGGAACCTGCTGGCTCAACATTCTCGCGATGCGCCTTGTGGAGGCCGGACGATGATGGTCGAGTAGGCTGTAATCAATAGCGCTAGTCTAAAGTGAAATTAGCTCGGCTCGCCATCCTGGCTTCAAGAAAAGTGGGCAAAAACCTCTAGGGACTTGGCCTGTTCTATAGCCGGCGAAAACGCGGCCGGCCCTAGTGGAGATGACTAGACTATCTTTAGACCCTTAATAACATACTTTATCATTAATTCTTGGCACTGAGACATTAATTCTCAAAGTCGTCCAGCAGTCGGACCCCCAAGGGTACGCGGGAGGTGGCGTTACAAAAAGTTATTGTAATTTAAGTTTTAGGAATATGGTAGAAAAAGTAGTTGCAAGGCGTCCACAGGACGGAAGCAGGCTGTGTTAAAAGTAGATGAAACCATTTTATCTCTTGAGAGTGGATGGAAGACCAGAGATTCCTTTGCCTTGTGTACACAATAAAAATTACTATTTGACACATCTATCAATCAAATCTATTCTGCATCAATCAAATGCTGTGAGTTTTTTCAGTTTGTTTGTTTCATGTTTCATGCATTGATTTTTCAAGTTTTCATGATTTTATGAATTATTCTATGTGTCCAACTTAATAAGCATACTTAGCTCAGAAAGGCATTCGTGTAATTTTAGGAAGTAATGTGTTAAATTCAGTTAAAAACTATGGCTAAAAGGCAGGGTAAAGTTTACTTAGGTTATGAAGACGAAGTTTGCACTGAAAAAAACCAGACGCTTGTGAATTACACCGTAAATAAAATCGGTGGATTTCCAGTAAGTATTATCTCTTCTTTGTTTACTAACTAAGCTTTTAATCCAATCTTACCTACTGTCTTTTATAGAACTGGCCGCCTTTGGAAAAAATACAGTGGCCACAAAAATGTCCTCTGTGCGGTCTGCACAGGCTCCTCATAGTGCAGTGCTATGCTCCAATTGAAGGCTCTATATACCATCGGACACTCTATATATTTGCTTGCATTAGTCCAAATTGCTGGACACAGTCGGAAAGGTAAACTTTTTTCTATTCAAAGACATATTTTATTACAACTATTTGGCCCTTTTCTTTAACAGTCACCCTCTGAAGCTGTGCTAACATTATGCTATCAAATGCCTGCACATTTCCTCAATTAGTATTTAAATATTTTTTATGAAAGTTTATAATGCAGTTGTCATCGACTCAATCCATTGATTGAGAGTTATGTATTACACTGTTGCACTGTTAAAAAAAATTGTAAAGATACTTATTGACAACTTACTAGATCACTATAGAGCCTTTTTTTTTCAGTTGGGCATGTCTTAGAATTCAAATTCAAGACAGCTCAGGAACCAGTAATGTAACCACAACTGTTGCAATGCCATCTGGTGACAGTAACCTGGCATGGTGTAATGGAGCTGATGAATGGGATGAAAATGATAATGGAGACACAGAGAATGGGAATGTGATGAATGTTGATGATACACCAAGTCCTACAGAAGCTGTTCAAAGGTAACTTTTCAATTTAAAAATATTCTGTTATATTAAATCCTCTATGATCTGTTCTGGCTGTTTCTTTTATATGAATTGTTTTTTTTTTTATAAGGTGTAGTATTTATTATTGTAACTAATTTCAGTGCTACATAGCTCTAATATCTTTCTTAAAAAGCACTCCTTTATTTTACAAAACATTTAAAAATCTTCTTTTATACATGAAGTAAACTGTTTTGCAGGCTTTCTGATGAGGATGAAGAAAGTAACTCATTTGAAGTGGAAACTGTGAAGCTGGCTCTGGGTAACTTGAGGGTGTTTGATGCGCACAATGCCAACATGTCGCCGGTACAAGGTAAAAATAAAGCTTTTGTGATTGATATTGATGCCACTTATTTATTAAGTAAGTTAAGCCAACCAAACAAAAAAAAAACACCTTAATTTTAAACATAAGATAATAATTAAAAACATAATTCAAAACTGTTAGTATTTTCAGTCTTCATCTTCTTCTTCTGTTGTGCCTGCATTGAGCTCAGGGGTTTGGAGACATTGTACATAGAGTCACATTGTACAGTCTAATTGGGTCAATTTTCTTAAGGGAAGCCAGTTGCAATGTTTGGCAAGTTGCCCCTATATTACAAACAAATTTGCAATATTACTTTCGTCCTCTTTGCGGTTTTTTTTTGTATTGACTTTGACACTCTAGAGGACGTAAAAAAATATTGCAAATGTGGCCGTAATTAATATAACCCTTGGTCTAAATTGACATTCCTATTCAGATTAGCCGTAAAGACTAAGCAAAACTAAGGAAACTTAAAGAATGCAATTTGTAGGCGCAGAAGGAGCGGTGGGCGCGCCGGCGGCGGCGGCGGCGGAGCTGGAGGGCGGCGACGAGCCCGGTCTCGTGAGCGTGGACGAGCCCGCGCCGCCGCCGCCCGACCTGCACGCTTTGCTTAATCAGGCAAGATTATTCACTAACTTTTTGTACCTTCTGACGATATATATGATGACTTTCAGCTAGTCAATATGGTACAGGCGGGAACAATAAAGCAGCCCTTAACAAAATTCTTGAGGAACTACTCTTTTTAACCCTAGACGAAAAAAAAGGGGATTCAGCCATTTAAACATCTTCATATCTTTCATAGTTGATAAGAGGATCGATGTCCTATCGATCTAGTGGAAATTTGGTACCGTTTTACTTCAATGATATTAAGAGAATATTTTTTTATTTTTGATTTTTAGTCTCACGAAAGTTGTGTTTAAAATCCAAAGAGGTCCTGCCTTGCGAGTACTCTTGCTTGAACAGCATGTCACACGCCGAGGTCCGCCTGGCGGGATCAGCCCTATACGTAGCGGATACGATACATACTCGATTTGCTCGGTTTGGAGATGAACATTGATATTTTGGGCCGGTTGCGAAAGTGTTAAAATGCATTGAACTATTATTACTAGCGTATGGAAACGACAACCTCGAACTGGTTCTTGCGCAGTGCGTTGGAGCTAATTAGCTCCAACGCGTTTATTCGCTTGCCTACGCTCGAAGTGTTCACCCGCTCTCGCGTCTAAAGAAAATATATGAGAACATGCCGTCTTGCATAATGAATGGATGCACAAATCACTCCACTGGAGTAAAAAAAGACACCGGTGTGACTTATCATTGTAAGTAGGTAAGTATCCAAAACATCAATTAAAACTAGTTTTTTACATTATTTTCTAGTGTATTCCACGGTTCCGCCATTTTGTAAGAAAATACAGAGAGTAAATCGTACAGATAGGACACATAGAGGTATTTATTGTTGGCTGTGACCTCCTCTTTTGTCTGACTTCGTCTGAATCTAACTAAATGTTTTTTTTTAAGTTATATAAAAATATGCTAAATGAAATTTATGGATTTTCATTTTATTTAAATAATTTATTTTTGAGCAATTTCATTTTTGAACAAATTTTATTTTAATTACAAAATAATTTATTTTCTTTTACTTCTTCAATTTATATTTTTATTACCAAGTCATAATAATTATGCGATAAATCAAATTAAGTTTCATAGGTTTAATAGCTGTGTTTGAGCTGTGCACTTCTGAACTACCATAATCTATGAGACGCGAGAGAAAGAGGGAGGGGGAAAAGGCGGACACGATTTTTGTTAGAGCGAGCGTCTCTAAACGTAGTAATTACAACTCACTGTTAAAATGTTCACACAACATTAATTACACTATTTGTACAACCCTAAGTACAGCGTTACCACTTGCATTTATTGTAAACTAGTTGACCCAGCGAACTTCGTACCGCCTTACCTATTATTAGGTTGTGCATGAATTATACATATAAACCTTCCTCTTGAATCAATCCTTTAAAAAAACCGCATCAAAATCCGTCGCATAGTTTTAAAGATATAAGCATACATGACACGGGAGGCGACTTTGTTTTATACTATGTACTAGAGGCTGCCCCGCGGTTTTTCCCGCGCGTATTTCTCATTAACACAAAAATCCCGTTTTTTCCCGTTCCCGTGGGAATTTCGGGAAATCCCTTCTTAGTGCTCACCTACACTCCCCAAGAAACCCACGTGCCAATTTTCAGCTTTCTACTCCCAGTCAGTCAGTCAGTCAGTCAGTCAGTCAGTCAGTAACGGAAGAGTTTTATATATATTGACTAGAGGCTGCCCCGCGGTATTTCCCGCGCAGATTTCTCATAAACACAAAAATCCCGTTTTTTTCCGTTCCCGTGGGAATTTCGGGAAATCCTTTCTTAGTGCTCACCTACACTCCCTAAGGAACCTACATGCCAAATTTCAGCTTTGTACGCCCAGTAGTTTCGGCTCTGCGTTGTCTGTCAGTCAGTCAGTCAGTAACGGAAGAGTTTTATATATATTGATTGAAGTTGTGTTACTTTTCATTGGCAGGCGTCTGAGCTGCCAGTGGACGTGCGAAGCCGGCTCGCGTGCGGGCCGATGCAGTTCGTTCCCAAGTTCGTTTACGAGGAAGAACTCGTCAGAACGGCCAAGAACAGCGATGACCGCGTCATTGAACTGCTCAATAGATACAAGAGGGATAATGGTGAGATTCCAGTTTTTTTATAAACATTTCTAGCTGGTAAACTAACCTTTTGACCTTGATTGTACATAGCACAATATTATTATTATTTTTAGCCTGTGTGCTATTCTGCTATTATGCATAAGTTATGATTAAATTTCATAAAATTCTGATCAGTAGTTTTTTTTGTAATAATTGAACAAATTTCCAACTTAACAAACCCTCGTATTTATAAATACTAGCGAACCAAGGGAACTTCGTACCGCCCCGTACAATTACAGAAATTCACTGGTAGCCTGGATGCTATATGACTTATCTATGACACTGTGAAGAGAAAAATCAAATTCGTAGTGTTTGGTTTTGATAATCTAAAAGTGGAATCATTGAACTTACAAAGAATTAAAACTTGCAATGGGCAGGGCACATAGTCTTTAGTTCGAAGGACTGATGCTCGTTGGGACTAAAAAAAAGCTCGAGTGGCGAGATTATGATCTCTACTGAGATGATGATGAATAGCTGGGCTCACACAAAGCATCCAACACACTCCGATCGCTCGCTCCATCTACGTGCTCCAAATGACCGCAGTCCGCTTCTTACCCACCCATCTATCTAATTCATTATTAAAAAATTAACGCATTGTGATATCAGAACTGGAGAACCTGGCCGCCGGTACGGCAGGCGGGGGCGGGGGCGGGGGCGGGGGCGGGGCCGGGGCCGGGGCCGAGGACGAGGTGTACGAGGACGCGGCGCCGCTGCACGGCGACCGGCTGTTCCACGCCTTCCTCTCGCGTCTGCGGGAAAATCCGCGACAGATACTTAGGTACACTCTAGGGTTAAACGGCGGTATAAGCCGCGCAGATAAAGAAATAATTTGAAAATGGCGGCCGAACGCATGCTATCTCGCGTATATCAGTATGAGCACGTATGAGGGAAGGGTTGAGAAGAGAGATAGCCCGTACAACGGCCGCCATTTTCAAATCGTTTCTTTGTGTGCAGGTTATACTTAAAACCACCTCTTAATATAGAGACATTTTTTTCCTTTGTAATTTAGAATTATTTGTAGCAGTTTGTGTTTAACATTAGTTTAAGAGATAATAGACACGTTACTCAATATAAATAAGAACAAAATGCCTCCGTAATAGGACATATAATATTGGCTGCTGCTGTAAAAGGACGTTAAACCTTCCTTAAACTAAAAAAGTATTCCACTTTTTTCATTGGTAAGTTTATAGAGGTAAGATCCTTCCGTAGTTTAGTTATGTATCTATACTTGTGTGCAGTATTAGTTGGATATTCATCAAGTCTTGATTTCTGGCCGTCTTGCGATGCTATTTAATAAATAAATAAAAAATGTCTTCCATTAAAATAAAATCCATGTGTAAGCCCGACGAAATTGTCGAGACTTTAAAGGTGATTCGAATGCCACACTCCTGCATACAGTCTATCCGTATAGCGTCGCAGCCAGAATGTTTTTTTGAATGAAATATGCAACTAATGAACTCTAATACAACAGATATTCCCGCGACGAGCCGCCGCTGCTCGGCGCGCCGTTGCAAGCAAACTCCAAAGAAGCCATCCCGACCGTGTGCAGCCGCTGCGGCGCGCACCTCATCTGCGAGCTGCAACTTGTTCCTTCATTCGCGGACTCGCTGCGGCTCGCTGGAAGCGGGGTCGCGGGGAATCTTCAGCACCTTCACTTCCTCTCCGTGCTGGTTTTCACTTGCGCTCAGAGCTGCTGGCAGTCCGGAGACACTGTTGTTAAGGAAACTATCGTTTTTCAACCTGAGGTGTAGGCATGTAACTTACCGATTAGATGTGTAAATTAGGTACCCCGCATCCCGCAATAAGTCTATAAAATAGGTACTTTTTTAGTCTTATACTTAGTACTAGACTGCTATTTTAAGAGAAGGTGAAGGTAGTACCCGTCTCATTATGGCATACCTGTCACATCTTGCGCCAGTCAAATAGTATTCGTTTTGTTTTGAACTTTTCAAGTTAAGGCGGTAACTCACGGTATGGCGCGAAATTCAATTTTTTTCGCGTTTTTTAATTATTCTGGCGAAAGTATTCGCCATACCGTGAGTTACCGCCTTAATTTGAACTGATTTGAATTACTTACCTATGTCTATTACGCCATATAACGCCATCTACGGGCGTATTATGATTTTTTTTTTATGTGACTTTAAAAACCCCCAATTATAATATCACCAATATAATAATCACATTAAAATTCGTTAAGTACTTACTATAGTAAAGATAGTTTCCCAATTCTAAAGTTTTAAATAGTTATTCAACTTCCTTCAACAGCTTCTTAGCGTTAATATTGTGCACTAAAAATAGTATGTACTTAAATGCTGTAATTTTTTAAATGTTTACCAAAAACAAGACAATGTTGAGTCCCCTCAACATTGTAATTTACAACAATATTGTAATCATAGGGGTTATTACGGCCGCTTTTGCAATATTGCTTTGCGTCCTATTTGCGTTTTTTTTGTATTAACTTTGACACTTGGATGATGAAAAGCAATGAATGATGCAAAAGCGGCCGTAATAAGCCCTCAGCGGCGGTAACATGACGGACAATTTGTCGTATCTATCTGTCACTTTTGTCGACCATCTCCATACATTTTCCCGCATTGAAATGTCAAAAGCGATTAAAAGTGACAGAAAGATTCGACAAATAGTCCGTCGTGCTGCGGGGGCAGAGAGCCGCTTTTGCAATATTGCTTTTGGTCCTCAAAGTGTCAAAGTCAATACAAAAAAACGCAAAGAGGACGCAAAGCAAAATTGCAAAAGCGGCCGTAATAGGCCCTCAGGTCAGATAAATTTGTGGTACACAGTATCACCAGTTTGTATGAAATTGAAAATGACCTTAATTACAGTGAAAGTTCTTACCTACTTAATTGTATTTTTCTTTAAAAATATAGACTCGCGATTGGCGCTAGTGTCGAAATCAATACATAGTATAAAATAAAGTCGCTTCCCGCGTCTGTCCCTATGTATGCTTAAATCTTTAAAACTATGCAACGGATTTTGATGAGGTTTTTTTTCTATACCAATATAATAAAGAGGAAAGATTTGTTTGTTTGTTTGTAACGAATAGGCTCCGGAAATACTGAACTGATTTGAAAAATTCTTTCACTGGTAGGAAGCTCCATTAACCCCGAGTGTCATAGGCTATATTAGATTTTCAAAAAAATTAGGGATCCTTACCTAAACTCAAATAATGTAACCCAAGGTGCAATATTTTTTCCGTTGTTTACATATTTTGACAGGTGGTTTGTTGTTGTTGTTTGTTTTTTATTCGGCCATTCTGGGCAGTCAAAAGAACAGAGTCTATAGAGCCAAGTCTTTTGTAGTATCTTATATTCTATGGCGTAACGAAGTAAGCCGGGAAAGCTCGTAATAGATAAAGTGATTTAAGAAAAAGGTTTATAAGTATAAAACATGCAAAATATAGTAATAGGAGGTACGAAGTTCGCCGGGTCGACTAGTACTATTATAAAATGGCTATTTAATAAATGGCCTTCTTAACTTAAAAGGGTTCAACCGAGATACTAGCGCCACTTTTGAAAAAAAAAACTTCTAAACTTGACCATGGCCGAAATAAAAAATATGCGTCACTACCACTATATAGGTAGATAATCTTGCTTTTTTGCTAAAAGTGGCCACCAAACAGTAGATTCCCAACAGCCAACAGTACACGTACGGCAGTCAGGCTAGCGCTCTGAACGTAGTGATTTACCTTCTCTCTGGCGCTCTGAAGTCTTGAAGATTCTATTTGGCACTCATTTGGCAGGTTTTGTGGTTGACAGGCGTGTGGGGAAGCCATATAATTTTATTTCAGTCTATGAATAAAGCCTCAAGCCTTTGTTCTATTGAATAAAGTTTTAATTCAAGTAACTAATTAATTTAAACTGTTATAGAGCGAGAGAAGAGGCCTATGTCCAGCAGTGGGCTATAAGCAGGCTGATGATGATGATAGAGCGTTAGAGTAGTTGTATTTTAATTAAATAAAAAAAGGTTAATAATGGCAACACTCATTGTTGATATAATATAACTCGCGCAGAAGAAAGAAACGTTGAAAAGTCATGGCAGTTCATACTTTCTCGCTCAAAATTAATATATCTAAGTAAGACAGCATCATATTTGCCAAGGTTTTCAAAACATTTCTTTACCTTTGCAAGTTATATAGTAGTTTTTAAATTCGTAGAATGTTCTAGGTTTTGGTAGAATTATGAGGTGTATACTGCCGTCCTTGTGATAACCACAGTAACTAGGGTTTAATTAACTTTAAATTTAAGAATGTTGAGAGAGACTTAGAAAAACTCCATGTCGTGCTTTCACGAACAGCTCGCGGTTTAAAATGTTAAAGAAGGAAGACACTAAAGAAGCCAGCCTACGCAGAAAGCCTCCGAGGAGAGGCGAGGACTGCATAATTTATCGCCAAAACTTTATTTGGAAAACCAACTCATGGGTGTACAATGACCCGTGTGTTGACAAATTTTTGGTCGAGAGAAAGGCAGTTCATGGTTACTCGTTATTCCTTGGTCCGCTTTTTATTATTAAGTATGTTAGTAAGAAGGAAACCGAATATAATTTGGTTTTGGTCATCATCATCATTTTCATTAACCAACACTAACAACAAACTTTTTAAACTTTGTCTTTCTTCGAGGCGCATTAAGTACTTATTTATTTTTATATATAAACTAGTCGACGCGGCGAACTTCGTACCGCCTTACCCGCTACTATGTTGTGGATGTATTATACTTATAAACTTTCCTCTTGAATCACTCTACCTATTAAAAAGAACCGCATCAAAATCCGTTGCATAGTTTTAAAGATTTAAGCATACATAGGGACAGACGCGGGAAGCGACTTTGTTTTATACTATGTATATTGATTAGAATACCTAAGAATATACCTGCAGTGATCATGTTGTAATAATAATTTTGGTTAGTCTCACTCACCCTCACCCCATGACCGTCGTAAGCTTCCCTTAGGACTCATTGTAAATGAGCAAGTAGATTTAAGATGTTTACTGCAGATTTTAATTTAGGTAAGTACACTTACGACTTAGAACCCGGAAAGGAAACATTCAACTTCTCTCCTGGTTAAGTACTGGGCACGTAGCTGGGCACAGACTTCTCATCTTCTTTTTCTACAAAAGAAACGGGTAACAAAAATTTCATATTTCCCATTGTCAATGCTTAGTATCGAATATTAAATAAAACTTAATATCACTTAGATAGGTACTTACTTACCTTAAGGTATTTAAGTTGGGCAAATAAAACACTTAATTGGTATAAGTACTTTACACATAAATGGAGCTTTTAGTTGCAATTTGAATACTCAATTCGCCATTTATATCTAGCATTGTGTAATCGAATCACTATCGTCATACCCGCCTACTGAAGACGTTTTATTGAGAAATTTAGGTCAGAGATAGTAATTGTAAATTTGCCAAGGATATAGGTAGGTAATTAAATATCCTTAAAACGGTTTTTCCAATGATGCAAAAACACGCACGACTTTATACGTGGTGTTTCAGGCAAGTCGCATAAATTATTATGGAATTGACTCTGATCAACATGAATAATATTTTTGAAATTCTAAGAATAATGCGTTTTCTCGAACATTCGTACAAATGACCCTACCAATGGGTGCGTGTGTGCAGAGTTTGGAGACCTTTTTTTTTTTTTTTTTAGGCGGGGAAACTCCTAACGAGTACCCTGCGACCCCGGGGGGAGTCGCAGGGTTATGTGGGGTTCGCACCCACTAAAACCCCGCCGGTGTCCATCTCGGCTGTTGGCAAAGGGGTCACGGGTGATCTTTCGATCGTTATGTTCAACTCCGCGACCCCCTCCAGCATTGGCTGTTAAGCCTCTTCACGGGGGGACAAGTGGTGGTAGTCCCCCCTGAGCGCGGATGGCTCTTTCTACGCTCGACGGCGGAATCGGGACACCGCGTTCTACCGTCCTTCTCGGGGCCGTTATATGACTACACGAGGCCCCCGCCTCATGCACCCAACGACCCCGGGGTCCCCTCTTAGTCGCCTCTTACGACAGGCAGGGGATACCTCAGTCCTATTCTTCGGCCCGGTACTGCGGGGCGTGAGTTTGGAGACCTGGTAATTTTTAGATTATTATTTATTACCTCTTGTGTGAATCAACTATATTATTAAGTAGGTACCTATAGTACCTAAACATGCAAGTCAATGCCTTGCCAGACTGCCGGACCTTGGCATAACAATTAGGCCAATTTCTTCATAAGTATTTTTTTTTTTTTCGGAACCTGCTGGCTCAACATTCTCGCGATGCGCCTTGTGGAGGCCGGACGATGATGGTCGAGTAGGCTGTAATCAATAGCGCTAGTCTAAAGTGAAATTAGCTCGGCTCGCCATCCTGGCTTCAAGAAAAGTGGGCAAAAACCTCTAGGGACTTGGCCTGTTCTATAGCCGGCGAAAACGCGGCCGGCCCTAGTGGAGATGACTAGACTATCTTTAGACCCTTAATAACATACTTTATCATTAATTCTTGGCACTGAGACATTAATTCTCAAAGTCGTCCAGCAGTCGGACCCCCAAGGGTACGCGGGAGGTGGCGTTACAAAAAGTTATTGTAATTTAAGTTTTAGGAATATGGTAGAAAAAGTAGTTGCAAGGCGTCCACAGGACGGAAGCAGGCTGTGTTAAAAGTAGATGAAACCATTTTATCTCTTGAGAGTGGATGGAAGACCAGAGATTCCTTTGCCTTGTGTACACAATAAAAATTACTATTTGACACATCTATCAATCAAATCTATTCTGCATCAATCAAATGCTGTGAGTTTTTTCAGTTTGTTTGTTTCATGTTTCATGCATTGATTTTTCAAGTTTTCATGATTTTATGAATTATTCTATGTGTCCAACTTAATAAGCATACTTAGCTCAGAAAGGCATTCGTGTAATTTTAGGAAGTAATGTGTTAAATTCAGTTAAAAACTATGGCTAAAAGGCAGGGTAAAGTTTACTTAGGTTATGAAGACGAAGTTTGCACTGAAAAAAACCAGACGCTTGTGAATTACACCGTAAATAAAATCGGTGGATTTCCAGTAAGTATTATCTCTTCTTTGTTTACTAACTAAGCTTTTAATCCAATCTTACCTACTGTCTTTTATAGAACTGGCCGCCTTTGGAAAAAATACAGTGGCCACAAAAATGTCCTCTGTGCGGTCTGCACAGGCTCCTCATAGTGCAGTGCTATGCTCCAATTGAAGGCTCTATATACCATCGGACACTCTATATATTTGCTTGCATTAGTCCAAATTGCTGGACACAGTCGGAAAGGTAAACTTTTTTCTATTCAAAGACATATTTTATTACAACTATTTGGCCCTTTTCTTTAACAGTCACCCTCTGAAGCTGTGCTAACATTATGCTATCAAATGCCTGCACATTTCCTCAATTAGTATTTAAATATTTTTTATGAAAGTTTATAATGCAGTTGTCATCGACTCAATCCATTGATTGAGAGTTATGTATTACACTGTTGCACTGTTAAAAAAAATTGTAAAGATACTTATTGACAACTTACTAGATCACTATAGAGCCTTTTTTTTTCAGTTGGGCATGTCTTAGAATTCAAATTCAAGACAGCTCAGGAACCAGTAATGTAACCACAACTGTTGCAATGCCATCTGGTGACAGTAACCTGGCATGGTGTAATGGAGCTGATGAATGGGATGAAAATGATAATGGAGACACAGAGAATGGGAATGTGATGAATGTTGATGATACACCAAGTCCTACAGAAGCTGTTCAAAGGTAACTTTTCAATTTAAAAATATTCTGTTATATTAAATCCTCTATGATCTGTTCTGGCTGTTTCTTTTATATGAATTGTTTTTTTTTTTATAAGGTGTAGTATTTATTATTGTAACTAATTTCAGTGCTACATAGCTCTAATATCTTTCTTAAAAAGCACTCCTTTATTTTACAAAACATTTAAAAATCTTCTTTTATACATGAAGTAAACTGTTTTGCAGGCTTTCTGATGAGGATGAAGAAAGTAACTCATTTGAAGTGGAAACTGTGAAGCTGGCTCTGGGTAACTTGAGGGTGTTTGATGCGCACAATGCCAACATGTCGCCGGTACAAGGTAAAAATAAAGCTTTTGTGATTGATATTGATGCCACTTATTTATTAAGTAAGTTAAGCCAACCAAACAAAAAAAAAACACCTTAATTTTAAACATAAGATAATAATTAAAAACATAATTCAAAACTGTTAGTATTTTCAGTCTTCATCTTCTTCTTCTGTTGTGCCTGCATTGAGCTCAGGGGTTTGGAGACATTGTACATAGAGTCACATTGTACAGTCTAATTGGGTCAATTTTCTTAAGGGAAGCCAGTTGCAATGTTTGGCAAGTTGCCCCTATATTACAAACAAATTTGCAATATTACTTTCGTCCTCTTTGCGGTTTTTTTTTGTATTGACTTTGACACTCTAGAGGACGTAAAAAAATATTGCAAATGTGGCCGTAATTAATATAACCCTTGGTCTAAATTGACATTCCTATTCAGATTAGCCGTAAAGACTAAGCAAAACTAAGGAAACTTAAAGAATGCAATTTGTAGGCGCAGAAGGAGCGGTGGGCGCGCCGGCGGCGGCGGCGGCGGAGCTGGAGGGCGGCGACGAGCCCGGTCTCGTGAGCGTGGACGAGCCCGCGCCGCCGCCGCCCGACCTGCACGCTTTGCTTAATCAGGCAAGATTATTCACTAACTTTTTGTACCTTCTGACGATATATATGATGACTTTCAGCTAGTCAATATGGTACAGGCGGGAACAATAAAGCAGCCCTTAACAAAATTCTTGAGGAACTACTCTTTTTAACCCTAGACGAAAAAAAAGGGGATTCAGCCATTTAAACATCTTCATATCTTTCATAGTTGATAAGAGGATCGATGTCCTATCGATCTAGTGGAAATTTGGTACCGTTTTACTTCAATGATATTAAGAGAATATTTTTTTATTTTTGATTTTTAGTCTCACGAAAGTTGTGTTTAAAATCCAAAGAGGTCCTGCCTTGCGAGTACTCTTGCTTGAACAGCATGTCACACGCCGAGGTCCGCCTGGCGGGATCAGCCCTATACGTAGCGGATACGATACATACTCGATTTGCTCGGTTTGGAGATGAACATTGATATTTTGGGCCGGTTGCGAAAGTGTTAAAATGCATTGAACTATTATTACTAGCGTATGGAAACGACAACCTCGAACTGGTTCTTGCGCAGTGCGTTGGAGCTAATTAGCTCCAACGCGTTTATTCGCTTGCCTACGCTCGAAGTGTTCACCCGCTCTCGCGTCTAAAGAAAATATATGAGAACATGCCGTCTTGCATAATGAATGGATGCACAAATCACTCCACTGGAGTAAAAAAAGACACCGGTGTGACTTATCATTGTAAGTAGGTAAGTATCCAAAACATCAATTAAAACTAGTTTTTTACATTATTTTCTAGTGTATTCCACGGTTCCGCCATTTTGTAAGAAAATACAGAGAGTAAATCGTACAGATAGGACACATAGAGGTATTTATTGTTGGCTGTGACCTCCTCTTTTGTCTGACTTCGTCTGAATCTAACTAAATGTTTTTTTTTAAGTTATATAAAAATATGCTAAATGAAATTTATGGATTTTCATTTTATTTAAATAATTTATTTTTGAGCAATTTCATTTTTGAACAAATTTTATTTTAATTACAAAATAATTTATTTTCTTTTACTTCTTCAATTTATATTTTTATTACCAAGTCATAATAATTATGCGATAAATCAAATTAAGTTTCATAGGTTTAATAGCTGTGTTTGAGCTGTGCACTTCTGAACTACCATAATCTATGAGACGCGAGAGAAAGAGGGAGGGGGAAAAGGCGGACACGATTTTTGTTAGAGCGAGCGTCTCTAAACGTAGTAATTACAACTCACTGTTAAAATGTTCACACAACATTAATTACACTATTTGTACAACCCTAAGTACAGCGTTACCACTTGCATTTATTGTAAACTAGTTGACCCAGCGAACTTCGTACCGCCTTACCTATTATTAGGTTGTGCATGAATTATACATATAAACCTTCCTCTTGAATCAATCCTTTAAAAAAACCGCATCAAAATCCGTCGCATAGTTTTAAAGATATAAGCATACATGACACGGGAGGCGACTTTGTTTTATACTATGTACTAGAGGCTGCCCCGCGGTTTTTCCCGCGCGTATTTCTCATTAACACAAAAATCCCGTTTTTTCCCGTTCCCGTGGGAATTTCGGGAAATCCCTTCTTAGTGCTCACCTACACTCCCCAAGAAACCCACGTGCCAATTTTCAGCTTTCTACTCCCAGTCAGTCAGTCAGTAACGGAAGAGTTTTATATATATTGACTAGAGGCTGCCCCGCGGTATTTCCCGCGCAGATTTCTCATAAACACAAAAATCCCGTTTTTTTCCGTTCCCGTGGGAATTTCGGGAAATCCTTTCTTAGTGCTCACCTACACTCCCTAAGGAACCTACATGCCAAATTTCAGCTTTGTACGCCCAGTAGTTTCGGCTCTGCGTTGTCTGTCAGTCAGTCAGTCAGTAACGGAAGAGTTTTATATATATTGATTGAAGTTGTGTTACTTTTCATTGGCAGGCGTCTGAGCTGCCAGTGGACGTGCGAAGCCGGCTCGCGTGCGGGCCGATGCAGTTCGTTCCCAAGTTCGTTTACGTCGAGGAAGAACTCGTCAGAACGGCCAAGAACAGCGATGACCGCGTCATTGAACTGCTCAATAGATACAAGAGGGATAATGGTGAGATTCCAGTTCTTTTATAAACATTTCTAGCTGGTAAACTAACCTTTTGACCTTGATTGTACATAGCACAATATTATTATTATTTTTAGCCTGTGTGCTATTCTGCTATTATGCATAAGTTATGATTAAATTTCATAAAATTCTGATCAGTAGTTTTTTTTGTAATAATTGAACAAATTTCCAACTTAACAAACCCTCGTATTTATAAATACTAGCGAACTTCGTACCGCCCCGTACAATTACAGAAATTCACTGGTAGCCTGGATGCTATATGACTTATCTATGACACTGTGAAGAGAAAAATCAAATTCGTAGTGTTTGGTTTTGATAATCTAAAAGTGGAATCATTGAACTTACAAAGAATTAAAACTTGCAATGGGCAGGGCACATAGTCTTTAGTTCGAAGGACTGATGCTCGTTGGGACTAAAAAAAAGCTCGAGTGGCGAGATTATGATCTCTACTGAGATGATGATGAATAGCTGGGCTCACACAAAGCATCCAACACACTCCGATCGCTCGCTCCATCTACGTGCTCCAAATGACCGCAGTCCGCTTCTTACCCACCCATCTATCTAATTCATTATTAAAAAATTAACGCATTGTGATATCAGAACTGGAGAACCTGGCCGCCGGTACGGCAGGCGGGGGCGGGGGCGGGGGCGGGGGCGGGGCCGGGGCCGGGGCCGAGGACGAGGTGTACGAGGACGCGGCGCCGCTGCACGGCGACCGGCTGTTCCACGCCTTCCTCTCGCGTCTGCGGGAAAATCCGCGACAGATACTTAGGTACACTCTAGGGTTAAACGGCGGTATAAGCCGCGCAGATAAAGAAATAATTTGAAAATGGCGGCCGAACGCATGCTATCTCGCGTATATTAGTATGAGCACGTATGAGGGAAGGGTTGAGAAGAGAGATAGCCCGTACAACGGCCGCCATTTTCAAATCGTTTCTTTGTGTGCAGGTTATACTTAAAACCACCTCTTAATATAGAGACATTTTTTTCCTTTGTAATTTAGAATTATTTGTAGCAGTTTGTGTTTAACATTAGTTTAAGAGATAATAGACACGTTACTCAATATAAATAAGAACAAAATGCCTCCGTAATAGGACATATAATATTGGCTGCTGCTGTAAAAGGACGTTAAACCTTCCTTAACCTTTTCGGCGCCACTGGAAATAAACGAAGGTTGCTCCCCCACGCCAAGGCATTTTACCTTCAAAAACATTAGTGATTGCAAAATTCAATCGACACACAAAATCAACCAAAATTTTTATGTGAGATAAATAAACAATGGAGTGATTAATATACGAAAAGCTAAACATTTTCCCGTTTTTTAAACTTTTGTAATGCTAGAACCCAATTAGAATTTGCTTTTATGGAGTTTTGTCTGATTACTTTCAACTGAATTATATAACAAACTAAAGCGGTGGCACGTCACTAACTACTTCATATCAAGTACTCGGCGCTGGAGAGACACAAAAACTGCGAAGTTCGATCTCGTTAAAGGGTTGTTAATCACAGAGTCGATAGTTTTTTTGTACTATATTTTTTTCATCTTTTATTTAATCGTATTTAAATCTTTAAAATTATGCAACGGATTTCGATGCGGTTTTTTTTAAATAGATAGAGTGATTCAAGAGGAAGGTTTATAAGTTTAATTCGTGCACAAGATAGTTATAGGTTAGGCGGTGCGAAGTTCGCCGGGTGGACTAGTTTTTAATAAAACCATTTATGTACCAATCAAAATAATCTCACTCAAGTAACTTAATAATTTAAGTTCATGAGTCACATGTCATGTGATGCATTTCTCGTTACAGTATAAGGCACCATTTTTGTCATGAGCGTGGCGGGATATTTCATTGAATCATACCTGCCGCGGCAGCATGCACTCACTCATTTGAACACGCGATTAAATGTTTAAAATTATCTCGAGGGTCTTGTTTTCCCGCATGTGCGAACATGCAGCAGTGCGTAGACAAATTTAATCGTTGTCTAAATCTTCCTCACCATCGAGATAGATGGGGCTGCTAGACGAAAAAAATAAGACCAATTTTTTATTTTTGATGTGGTCACACAGGGTCGGGGAAAGATATTGATTCAAATAACAAGCAGTACAGCACGATTCATTCGTTCATTGCGTTTAGTTTACATTTTTTTATTATGAAAAGAAATGTTTTAAATGGAACGCACTAGATTATGTGAAGAATAAACAAAACGTTTTTCAAATGATCGTTGTAATTGTTTTCATTTTGTTTGTAAAAACTTTTAAAACTTTTGAACAAAGTATTCTAAGTATTTTATCCAAGTAATTACGCCGATTTACGCCATAAAAAGAGAAAAACGCAGAAAGAAAGTGTGAAATGGAGTCAAAAAAGTAAGTTATTTAGTAGCGGTAGTAAGTTATTTACTTTGTTGTGCGAGCAACAGAGTTGTTTGTGTTCAATGTGTTGTGTGGTCATCTAGCTTCGGTCATAATTTGCGGACAGTGGATAGTTTTGGTGGCGGGAGTAGAAATCGTTTTATGGACAATACCTACCTAGATAGACTGAAAACCTATACAGAACCTAAAACGACCAAGCGAACTAGGTACCGCCACGCATACTTATAAACCTTTCTCTTGAGTCGCTCTATCTTTTAAAAAAAACGGCATCAAAATCCGTTGCGTAGTTTCAAAGATTTAAGAGCCAGTTTACAGCGATGCTAGCGCCATTCGCGTAAAAAATTATATCTTCTAAAGTAAGACAAATAAGTATAAAAAATGTGGCACTGTATGACACTAGTTATTGTAGCCTAGCACCTTATTATAGCTTTTAGGTGGCCACTTTTAGCAACACTTTCTAGATTTCTTTGGTCTTTAACCTAAAAGCTATACAACAGTACCCTAAAAATACTAGGCTATATTATCTATTAGTGTCATACTGTGCCACATTTTTGATATTTACCTTAGTTTAGAAGATATTTTTTTTACGCGAATGGCGCTAGTATCGCTGTAAACTGGCTCATAAGCATACATAGGGACAGACGCGGAAAGCGACTTTATTTAATAATGTATTGATGTTATTATGGAAGAAATCGCTCTAAGCGATAAGGCCGCCCATTGAAATCAATGTATTAATTTAAGAACATTAATTGTTAGTCACCTAATGATAAGTTTATTGATTGCAATAGAGTGTATATACTATACTATAAGTATATAATATATACCCCTGCCATTTGGATTTTATTTTATTTTCCAGTAAATAACCAAACTTAATTATGCTATCGACGAAAGATAACATAACCTAGAACTAAACTTGTCTTCTTGTCTTATTTTGTCTGCACCCCTTCCATTAGTAGACAAGATATGTCGGATTCATGTGTCATTCGTAGAGAAAAACCGTATCTCATGTTCGCACTTTTGGCAAGATCATAGACAATTGATTAAACTGACAGTTCAACATCGCAAGAGTTGTATCCCGTGCTGCTCATGCTCGATCCGTAGACATAATGGTTCGCTCTCGATTAGTGACGTCATTTTCCCGCATTGAAATGTCAAAAGCGATTAAAAGTGACAGAAAGACACCGCAAATGGTCGGTCGTGCTGCGAGGGCTGGACAATGGGCATGGAAACACACCTCAATTTATACTCCAAAAGCTATAGTTGTTAGTTAAAAAAACGTATAGTATTAATGTTATAAAGCTTATAATTTGAAAAAACCAATAGCCGTCAAGCTTTATTAAATTGAGTTGTATTGGGACATGGAAGTTGTTGGGTAAATTTGTCTAACACTCGTAACAACAAAATAATGTTCCCTTGGTGTTTTCGCCACCATTAAAAAATGCTCCGCTTTTGCGTTTGCAGGGGCCTTACATTATGGAGACAATATAAATGGGGCGGACGGAGCCTATAGTGTCGCGAGCGCATCGGTCCTTATCGTGCCCCTCCAGAGGGATCTAGGCTTCGCACCGACCGCACGCGCGTATTTTTGTATAAATACGTAATTAATTCTGGATAAAAAAATATATAGTACCTATACTTAGTTTTCTTTTGGCAATTTTTTTTTTTAATTATTCTCTTTCGTCCTCAAATACAAATATGTACAAAATTAAAACTATACTTTCTATAAATTTAAAATCTAAAAATTAATTTAATTTATGTTTGTAGCTGTTCGTCCCTCGACCATTGCCATAAATCAATCATAGATAACATCGTATCCAAAACGTCATTATAAAGAACTATGTAAAATCAAAGGTTGTTTTAATTTTGAGGACATAAATAACATTTAAATTAAAAATTACAAATAATTGTAAAATACTATAAAGTTTCTTTTTACAACCTCTACACTTCATCAAAGAGATTTTTTAATTTTCATCAGGAATTTTCTTAAGTATCTCAATTTACATACGTAAACAAATATATGTTGTAGAGTTTTTTTTAATGAACTTTTAACTAGTTCAAAAAAAACCACTTATGAGGTAAGGTCCCAATGGTTCTCTGCAAATCTGTATTCCAGTAGTAGAAGCCGTGGGAAAGAATAATTTTTAAGGTAAACAAAGTCATAAATCACATTTTTGTAAAGGGTTTTTTGCAGAGTATTCTTACCTGGAATCGACGCTTTTGTTTTAGCATAAACGCATAGGCGGGGTGCCTATCCAACATACCTTACACACAAAGACAACATAATGCGACATCTATTTGTCTCTGAGAACTGCTACCTAAAGCTTTAGCAAACAAATCAAACCCATTTATGGAATTAATTGCCAATTTTTTTTGTTTAGTTTTGCTGGGTATTTCCTATTACTTTGTGAACACCGTTTAAAATGTTGAAAGCTTTTTTTAAAAGACGTGATTTTGTTCTATAGTATACTATAATATTCAATTCTATGGTGTCTATTAAAGCGTTTACCCAGCTATGTATGGATGTTTGTAAAAAATCTGTGATGACCATTTGTAGATCTAAGTGTACACGTTTCGAAGTAAACGTAGTATTAGTAGGTAGGTACTTTTACGACCAAATCCAAACTGACTTAATTAAATTCAACAATATTTTATTAGTTTCTAATTAGAACCATTGGAAAATGCGCAGCGCAATTCATCTGTAGATGTACTTTCACTATTTTTTACGCTGAGCGTACCAACAGTCTAGACACAATGTACCAAAATGTCCACTCTTTAGCACAACACTAAAAAACTTGTCTTGCGTATGTGACGTCACAGCAGCACTTCACCTCAAGTGCTTGGCGTACGGGATATATCAAACAACTGATGAATGGGTTGCTTCGCTAGAGCCGCCCGCCTACCTTATTAATTGTTGTCGACATTTTCAAAGGCGAGGATTTGTAATGTGTTCAGTGGCGGACACGGTCGGCGTAACACTTCCGGTTTTTCTGTATTGCAAAATAGGTCTTGTTCTTTGGTAATACAGACTAGGGCTGTCGAAACCATAGACAAATCTGTTACGGCCTCCTAGTCCGCCACTGTACAATAAAGGAATCAATAGTAAATTCTAATAGAGATTATATTATTCCAGTCCGCACTATGCGTACACGTTATGAGATGGTTGAAAAAGTGTATAGTTATAATAATTTAAAAAATATATTTGGTAGGAATCATCGAAAATTCCGAGTAATGTCACAACACTAGACCACTTCCAGTAAAGTACTTGGCGTGGGAGAGCACACTATTTTTCATTTGAAAGTTTCTTAAAGTTTATCGTCTTATTATTCTAAGTTAATTAACTTTTCACAAAATCTGTTAACATGAATTACTTCATAGAAGCTTCAAGGACAGTATCCAATTGGATTTTTCTCTTTAGAACATATAGTTGGGTCATAAAATGTAAAAATGTAAGCTACTTCCAGAGAAGTGCTTGGCGTGGTGGGAGAACTTTGTGACTACTTCATATCAAGTGCTTGGCGGTTAAAAGGTTAAACTAAAAAAGTATTCCACTTTTTTCATTGGTAAGTTTATAGAGGTAAGATCCTTCCGTAGTTTAGTTATGTATCTATACTTGTGTGCAGTATTAGTTGGATATTCATCAAGTCTTGATTTCTGGCCGTCTTGCGATGCTATTTAATAAATAAATAAAAAATGTCTTCCATTAAAATAAAATCCATGTGTAAGCCCGACGAAATTGTCGAGACTTTAAAGGTGATTCGAATGCCACACTCCTGCATACAGTCTATCCGTATAGCGTCGCAGCCAGAATGTTTTTTTGAATGAAATATGCAACTAATGAACTCTAATACAACAGATATTCCCGCGACGAGCCGCCGCTGCTCGGCGCGCCGTTGCAAGCAAACTCCAAAGAAGCCATCCCGACCGTGTGCAGCCGCTGCGGCGCGCACCTCATCTGCGAGCTGCAACTTGTTCCTTCATTCGCGGACTCGCTGCGGCTCGCTGGAAGCGGGGTCGCGGGGAATCTTCAGCACCTTCACTTCCTCTCCGTGCTGGTTTTCACTTGCGCTCAGAGCTGCTGGCAGTCCGGAGACACTGTTGTTAAGGAAACTATCGTTTTTCAACCTGAGGTGTAGGCATGTAACTTACCGATTAGATGTGTAAATTAGGTACCCCGCATCCCGCAATAAGTCTATAAAATAGGTACTTTTTTAGTCTTATACTTAGTACTAGACTGCTATTTTAAGAGAAGGTGAAGGTAGTACCCGTCTCATTATGGCATACCTGTCACATCTTGCGCCAGTCAAATAGTATTCGTTTTGTTTTGAACTTTTCAAGTTAAGGCGGTAACTCACGGTATGGCGCGAAATTCAATTTTTTTCGCGTTTTTTAATTATTCTGGCGAAAGTATTCGCCATACCGTGAGTTACCGCCTTAATTTGAACTGATTTGAATTACTTACCTATGTCTATTACGCCATATAACGCCATCTACGGGCGTATTATGATTTTTTTTTTATGTGACTTTAAAAACCCCCAATTATAATATCACCAATATAATAATCACATTAAAATTCGTTAAGTACTTACTATAGTAAAGATAGTTTCCCAATTCTAAAGTTTTAAATAGTTATTCAACTTCCTTCAACAGCTTCTTAGCGTTAATATTGTGCACTAAAAATAGTATGTACTTAAATGCTGTAATTTTTTAAATGTTTACCAAAAACAAGACAGTAATTTGTGTTATGTTTAATTTATGTTATGAATAAGTATGGAGGTTTAGAACCTCATTTTCAGAGTTTTTTTAATAGATTAAGAAGCGTTCGATCGCTTTTCGCGACTAGTCCATTGTCAATATCGTGATATTCTATTTCAAAACCTTATTGTACAACTAAGTAAGTTAAGTATTTAATGTAAAATATTAAAATTATATAAAAGCATGAAATCAAATCAATTACTTATCTGTGTTAAATGAGACTACCTACTTACAGTACCACAAACTTATCTAACATCTAACCTAACTCGGTAATGACCTACTGACATACACATACGTAGCTGTTGTCACAGACCAACTAGAGATACTACGTATGTCGATTCCAACAAATAAATCCAATTTTGGCAACCAGCTCCCTTATTTCGTTACGCTGAAAGGCTAAAATTACAATGTTGAGTCCCCTCAACATTGTAATTTACAACAATATTGTAATCATAGGGGTTATTACGGCCGCTTTTGCAATATTGCTTTGCGTCCTATTTGCGTTTTTTTTGTATTAACTTTGACACTTGGATGATGAAAAGCAATGAATGATGCAAAAGCGGCCGTAATAAGCCCTCAGCGGCGGTAACATGACGGACAATTTGTCGTATCTATCTGTCACTTTTGTCGACCATCTCCATACATTTTCCCGCATTGAAATGTCAAAAGCGATTAAAAGTGACAGAAAGATTCGACAAATAGTCCGTCGTGCTGCGGGGGCAGAGAGCCGCTTTTGCAATATTGCTTTTGGTCCTCAAAGTGTCAAAGTCAATACAAAAAAACGCAAAGAGGACGCAAAGCAAAATTGCAAAAGCGGCCGTAATAGGCCCTCAGCCCTCGCAGCACGACCGATCATTTGCGGTGTCTTTCTGTCACTTTTAATCGCTTTTGACATTTCAATGCGGGAAAATGACGTCACTAATCGAGAGCGAACCATTATGTCTACGGATCGAGCATGAGCAGCACAGGATACAACTCTAGCGATGTTGAACTGTCAGTTTAATCAATTGTCTATGATCTTGCCAAATGTGCGAACATGAGATACGGTTTTTCTCTACGAATGACACATGAATCCGACATATCTTGTCTACTAATGGAAGGGGTGGAGACAAAATAAGACAGGAAGACAAGTTTAGTTCTAGGTTATGTTATCTTTCGTCGATAGCATAATTAAGTTTGGTTATTTACTGGAAAATAAAATAAAAACCAAATGGCAGGGGTATATATTATATACTTATAGTATAGTATAGACACTCTATTGCAATCAGTAAACTTATCATTATGTGACTAACAATTAATGTTCTTAAATTAATACATTGATTGCAATGGGCGGCCTTATCGCTTAGAGCGATTTCTTCCATAATAACATCAATACATTATTAAATAAAGTCGCTTTCCGCGTCTGTCCCTATGTATGCTTATGAGCCAGTTTACAGCGATACTAGCGCCATTCGCGTAAAAAAAAATATCTTCTAAACTAAGGTAAATATCAAAAATGTGGCACAGTATGACACTAGATAATATAGCCTAGTATTTTTAGGGTACTGTTGTATAGCTTTTAGGTTAAAGACCAAAGATATCTAGAAAGTGTTGCTAAAAGTGGCCACCTAAAAGCTATAATAAGGTGCTAGGCTACATTATCTAGTGTCATACAGTGCCACATTTTTTTATACTTATTTGTCTTACTTTAGAAGATATAATTTTTTACGCGAATGGCGCTAGCATCGCTGTAAACTGGCTCTTAAATCTTTGAAACTACGCAACGGATTTTGATGCCGTTTTTTTTAAAGATAGAGCGACTCAAGAGAAAGGTTTATAAGTATAATACCTGCACTAAAAAGTTACGTGTTAGGCGGTACCTAGTTCGCTTGGTCGTTTTAGGTTCTGTATAGGTTTTCAGTCTATCTAGGTAGGTATTGTCCATAAAACGATTTCTACTCCCGCCACCAAAACTATCCACTGTCCGCAAATTATGACCGAAGCTAGATGACCACACAACACATTGAACACAAACAACTGTTGCTCGCACAACAAAGTAAATAACTTACTACCGCTACTAAATAACTTACTTTTTTGACTCCATTTCACACTTTCTTTCTGCGTTTTTCTCTTTTTATGGCGTAAATCGGCGTAATTACTTGGATAAAATACTTAGAATACTTTGTTCAAAAGTTTTAAAAGTTTTTAAAAACAAAATGAAAACAATTACAACCACAGAACAAGGAAGATGCTCTCTCTCTCTCGATCATTTGAAAAACGTTTTGTTTATTCTTCACATATTCTAGTGCGTTCCATTTAAAACATTTCTTTTCATAATAAAAAAAAATGTAAACTAAACGCAATGAACGAATGAATAGTGCTGTGCTGCTTGTTATTTGAATCAATATCTTTCCCCGACCCTGTGTGACCACATCAAAAATAAAAGATTGGTCTTATTTTTTTCGTCTAGCAGCCCCATCTATCTCGATGGTGAGGAAGATTTAGACAACGATTAAATTTGTCTACGCACTGCTGCATGTTCGCACATGCGGGAAAACAAGACCCTCGACATAATTTTAAACATTTAATCGCGTGTTCAAATGAGTGAGTGCATGCTGCCGCGGCAGTCAGATAAATTTGTGGTACACAGTATCACCGATTGTTTGTATGAAATTGAAAATGACCTTAATTACAGTGAAAGTTCTTACCTACTTAATTGTATTTTTCTTTAAAAATATAGACTCGCGATTGGCGCTAGTGTCGAAATCAATACATAGTATAAAATAAAGTCGCTTCCCGCGTCTGTCCCTATGTATGCTTAAATCTTTAAAACTATGCAACGGATTTTGATGAGGTTTTTTTTCTATACCAATTTAATAAAGAGGAAAGATTTGTTTGTTTGTTTGTAACGAATAGGCTCCGGAAATACTGAACTGATTTGAAAAATTCTTTCACTGGTAGGAAGCTCCATTAACCCCGAGTGTCATAGGCTATATTAGATTTTCAAAAAAATTAGGGATCCTTACCTAAACTCAAATAATGTAACCCAAGGTGCAATATTTTTTCCGTTGTTTACATATTTTGACAGGTGGTTTGTTGTTGTTGTTTGTTTTTTATTCGGCCATTCTGGGCAGTCAAAAGAACAGAGTCTATAGAGCCAAGTCTTTTGTAGTATCTTATATTCTATGGCGTAACGAAGTAAGCCGGGAAAGCTCGTAATAGATAAAGTGATTTAAGAGAAAGGTTTATAAGTATAAAACATGCAAAATATAGTAATAGGCGGTACGAAGTTCGCCGGGTCGACTAGTACTATTATAAAATGGCTATTTAATAAATGGCCTTCTTAACTTAAAAGGGTTCAACCGAGATACTAGCGCCACTTTTGAAAAAAAAAACTTCTAAACTTGACCATGGCCGAAATAAAAAATATGCGTCACTACCACTATATAGGTAGATAATCTTGCTTTTTTGCTAAAAGTGGCCACCAAACAGTAGATTCCCAACAGCCAACAGTACACGTACGGCAGTCAGGCTAGCGCTCTGAACGTAGTGATTTACCTTCTCTCTGGCGCTCTGAAGTCTTGAAGATTCTATTTGGCACTCATTTGGCAGGTTTTGTGGTTGACAGGCGTGTGGGGAAGCCATATAATTTTATTTCAGTCTATGAATAAAGCCTCAAGCCTTTGTTCTATTGAATAAAGTTTTAATTCAAGTAACTAATTAATTTAAACTGTTATAGAGCGAGAGAAGAGGCCTATGTCCAGCAGTGGGCTATAAGCAGGCTGATGATGATGATAGAGCGTTAGAGTAGTTGTATTTTAATTAAATAAAAAAAGGTTAATAATGGCAACACTCATTGTTGATATAATATAACTCGCGCAGAAGAAAGAAACGTTGAAAAGTCATGGCAGTTCATACTTTCTCGCTCAAAATTAATATATCTAAGTAAGACAGCATCATATTTGCCAAGGTTTTCAAAACATTTCTTTACCTTTGCAAGTTATATAGTAGTTTTTAAATTCGTAGAATGTTCTAGGTTTTGGTAGAATTATGAGGTGTATATGTCACCGGAAAATAACAAAAACCGTAAATTTATAAATTTTCTAGGAAATTTATAAACTTTCGTAGGATTCTAAACGAGAGATAAATTGTATTATTTTACGCCTACATTTTCGTAAATTGATAAACTTACTAAACTCACTCGTAAAATAATAAGTAACCAATAAACAAACACCATGTATAATGAAATTGAAATTTACCACAGAGCTACGAAAGTTTTATGGTAGCCATGCATGACCATACATACACACATAATCTCACGCCTTTTATTCCCCGAAGGGTTAGGCAGAGGTACCAGCTCAAGAGCCGGACCCACGTTTAGCCGAGTTTATGCTTTTAATGAGCCATGACCAAAATGTTTTATTTTTGTAGAGTGAAATAGGGAACCCCCTACTAGGAAGGTAGGTAGGTACCTATAATACAAGGTTACTTTTTGTATTATATGTGTCACCGTTATATTGCGAAATACGTTAATGTGCACTTTACCGGGCAATGTGCACATTAACTGTTTAGGTCAGTTAATGTGCGAATTTTTTTGTGAAATATGGGGTATCCACACTTTACCTAGTTAATGTGCGTATTACCGTACCGGATGTCTCGCCGATTAAGTGCGGAAAACAGAAAACTCCGACCGAAAAATAAAATCTAGGGCAAAATTGTAGGTTAGGTTAGGTTTGGCTTGTGATCTTTAACTAGCGTAGCGAGCGAAGCGAGCGGAGCTTGGGTTACCTGTGTTAAACTGAAATCTAAGTCAAAAATTTTTGAGCTTAACTTAGTCGTTATTTGTAGATTGCCTAGGGATTTTGCAGATTACCTAGTTAATGTTGAGAACCACATTTTATTTCGAACTCTAACGTATTCAGCCAGTTAGTGCACTTTTACTGAATTTCGCACATTAGCGGTAACATTTTAACCTAATAACCTACCTAGTTTTTAGTACAGTGGCGGACACGATCGGTGTAACACTGCCGGTTTTTCTATATTGCAAAATAGCTCTTGTTCTTTGCTAATACAGTCTAGGGCTGACGAAACCATAGACAAATCTGTGACGGCCTCCTAGTCCGTGACTGTACCAGTAAAAATACTTTTAGTGTGATCGAATTGTTTGGCAAGTCTGATTGTACGTAAGTCTATGGACGCAAGCATTTTCACTGTCAACATCGACCAATCAGGGAGCAGTGTGTTATTTTCCGTATTTCAAAAAGCGTAAAATTAAAAGCTCTTCTGTGATTGGTCGATCCGTTTAGAATCTTATGAATTTATTTCCGTTAGTTTATAAATTTACTAAGACGCGCCAAAAATTTATAAATTTGCAAAAAAATGGGCGTAAAATAATTCAATTTATCTCTAGTTTAGAATTTATAAATTTCCTAGGAAATTTATAAACTTTGCGAAACTTATTATTTTCCGGTGACATATACAAATTATTATAGGCAGAGAAAGAAAGTTCTAAAGCTTCGAACAAGTTTGAAGTGAAATAGTTTCTATTTTGCCGTCCTTATATTCCGTTATTCTTTTTCATATTATAGTGTTATTGAGGAGTAATAAGTCTTAGATTGTCGCATTAGGGTTTCCTGTATGGCAATATGATGTGTGAATAAATATAATAAATTTTACTAATTTGCTGACGAATACGAAAAGCCCTCGAGAATGCCATAAAACGTAGAAAATTAAAGGTGGAAAATGTGTTTTTGTGAATATTCAAATTGCATTTTTAACGATGAAGTTTTTTTTTTAATTAAACAATAGAGTTTAAAATTTTCTATATTTTATTTTCATAAGTGCCCATTGCCCAAAACCAAAAAATGTGATTTGAGTAGAATTTCAAAATAATAAGCATGGTAACCCTAAAAATACATATTTTTAAAAAGTTTATTAGAAGAAATAAAATCCGAATCCGTGAGGCAGTGAAATAACGTGCTTTTCTTTCTATCGAATTTTGAAATAATACTCCCTTGATCTTATTTCCGTGTTGTTTAATCAATTATTTTAGAGCCTTAACGAATCTACTACGATTGTTGTTAAAGCCGAAAGAAAATGTCTGCCGAAATCGCTGTTCCACCACAAGTTTTATGGGCTCAAAGAAAGGACGAACTCCTGCTTACATTTAGCATAGAAACCAAAGACCCCGTTGTCAAAATAGAAAAGGAATCCATTTACTTCAAAGGCACTAGCGTTCCGGACAAGAAGGTGCACGAGGTAACAATCACGCTACACGATAATATCAATCCTGAGAAGAGCCTGTGGGTCAATAAAGGCCGGTGTTTGGAAATGCTCATCCGCAAAGAAAAAAGCGGTCCATACTGGCCTAACCTAACAAAAGACAAAAAGAAGCCCCACTACCTGAAGATCGACTTCAACAAATGGCAGGATGAGGATGATGATGATGAAGAAGGGGGGATGGGCACAAATGGGATGGACCTCTCAGAAATGCTCAAAGCGATGGGCGGAGGAGCCGGTGCTGGCGGCGACATTCCTGACAAACCCTCCTTTGATGACCTAGAAAGTGATTCTGATGATGAAAACTTACCTGATCTTGAATGAGTGCTTTGCTGGTAGTGGTTTATTATTATACACAATACATACGTATGTATGCTAAGGTTTTTACAGTTAAAATAAAGTAATTCACAAATAATTTAAATTTTTTGCATTGTGTCTGAGCGTTCTTTTAGGTTTAGGCCCAGTGCTCATTTGGAGAGGCAAGGCAAAGATAAGAAGACAATAACAACTGGCCCCTTATTTTGTAATGTAACTTGTTTAATTCCCTTCAACTTATCTACAGGTTTAATGATATTGTAAAAAGTATTTTGTAATTTCAGTAAACCAACATGCAAATGTCTTAATTACGTCTAAAGATAACACTTTAAGAATTTTTATTTCTATTAAGATGTGAATAAGTTAAAGTTAATGAAACAAATTGCGTTACGGAATATGGGGGCTGGTTGCTAAAATTCTATGGCATCCATATGCTGGGCTGAGAGAGGACCTATTCCGTGCCATTTGTTATGGTAGCTTAAAATAATTTCATTTAAATACCTGTATTAAATTAATGTGTGATTAAAGTAAGTTTTATTTATATTATTATCCCCTCACCTTTATAAATGTGTGCTAGTCATTGGGAAAAAAAAAAATATCCCAAGGAATGAAATAAAAAACTTACAAGAGGATACAATTTTAATTACATGTAGGACATATTTAACTACCTAATTCATTAAGAATTTTAATACCTCTGAAAAAAACAAAGCATTATCGTAATAGAAGTATAATCGTCAATATCATATTACGATTGGGTCAAGAATTGCAATTCTTGAGATATTGATAGTATCTTCATTCTACTATTGTAATCGTAAGTTTATGAGACTAGAGGCCCTGATCGCAGTTTCTGATTGTATAACCCATAAACATAGTAGAACGATAACTAGCGCACACTAAACCAACCTATCCCATCTCACTGCACCAACCAGAGAAACCATTAGCTATTTTTTGGAATGTGGCGCTAGTGTGCGGTGTGCGCTTGATACAGCCAGCTGCCAATGACTTCTAGGCGGTTATCACATTGCCACGCAACACGCAGCGTGGCGCGTGAATGCGTATTCCAACGTTGATTGTAAGTACCTACCTCCATTTGTATAGAAACACGCGCAGTCCAACACATAGAAAATGCATCCACGTGCGCGCGCGTAGGTGCGTCGAAACGCAACATGCAGCGTGGTGCGTGGCAATGTGATAACCGCCGTAGAGTTTCCTGACTACAATAGAAAAACTACTAAGGCGATCTTCACACTGCCACGCAGCGTGGCGCGTGAATGCGTATTTCTACCTCCATTTGTATAGAAACACGCGCAGTCCAACACACAGAAAATGCATCCACGTGCGTGCGCGTAGTTGCGTCGAAACGCAACATGCAGCGTGGTACGTGGCAGTGTGATACCCGCCTTAATCTTCAATGCATAAAATTAAATTCAATTTTAGACTGTGGTTTTAATTAACTGAAAAAAACTTCCTATTGCCGCTATTGCCCAACATGCTTCAAAATTAAACAATAGATTTTAAAACAAAAACCGACATTTATTTAGATTTCTCAGCAAGACTTACCGTAACACTATACAAATGGAACTGCTGCCCATGTCTTCTTATATTCAGAGTTATTGCCATGCAGTAAATAAGTCTGTTTAGACTCTCGCACTTCAGCATGTAGGCAGCTCCTTGTCCTGGACTGAAGATCGGAGCTCCGTAAGATTGGCAGTCGAACATGAAATAGGAAGATCCAATTTTCCCAAACGCGAGATTTTTCGAAGGGCTGATTAACAAACCCGTGGTGTGCTTCTCAAAGAAGTAGCACAAAGCCTTGCTCAAGTTGAACCGATCAGGATAAATATTATAGAGAAATCCGAAGATAACCTTTTCGAATTTGACATTGAACGAATAGGGGTACATGTCATCGAACTTGGGTTCGAGGTCGTCTGGGGTGAGTTCGACGTTCTTCTTGTTAGAGATCTTGGCGAGGCACTTGGCGTGGTAGCGGTCGCCGGCGGCCACGGCGCCGTCCAGCAGGCGCGATGTCCAGGCGCTGGGCGGGGCGGCCTGCAGCAGCGCTAACGCCACCACACTAGTAGCCAGGTACTGCTGCCCGCGCCGCTCCTCCGGGAACCGCCGGTCCAGCGGGTGCACCGAGCCCCACAGAGAGTACAAGTCGCCAGGGAACTCTATATCCCAGTCGTGCCATAAAGTTTTTGGTGTTCTGCGCTCGAAGCCGAGATCATTGTTGGGGTTCATCCGTCCCCAGGGCACGTACTCGATGTTGAGCCAGTAGAGCTTCTCGTCGACGACGGGGCGCACGCGGCGCGGCTTGAGGTAGGGTAGGTTGGGGTTCTCCTCGGGCCGGTACAGCGGACCCAGTCTGTAGCCCAACGCGGCGCCGCGCGGGGCCGTCTTCATCGAGGTCAGCTCGAACGTGTAGAACTCGGGGCTCTCGGCCTCCTTGCCCGACACGTAATATTTCCTGAGCCGCTTGATCAAAACGTCCAGATTAGGATGCAAAGTCCAAGAAGCTACAGCGGATGCTTTCTTACTTGATTCAACTATTTTCGTTTTGCTTTTTCCTTGATCTTTGTCTGTTTTATCAGGTTTCTCCTTTGGGGGCGGGTATGCATCGAAGAGGTGGAAGTACCCGTCGCATTTGCAGATCACCATACTGAACTTCGGAAACTTAATGATAACGTAGCGCAACCTGCGCAGCACCGCGTGCAGGACTTGCTCCAACGTTTTCTCTGGGTTTTCGTTGACCACTAGGATCTTCTTTATGTTAATATTGATCAATTTTCCGTTAAGGACCAGGTTCTTGATGACTCTCCTCTCGCAAGTGCTCAAGTTGTTTGCCTTCTCGTATATTTCCAGGCCTTTTTCAATGCAAGTGTCAACCATGAAATGGTCCCAGGTCCGGATGGGGTGCATGGCGGCCATCAGCATCGCTATGAGGCTGACGAAGTGGCACGGCAGGACGCTCCCGGAACTCTTATCTTTATCCTCTTTTTTCTGCTCCTTCTTCAGTTTGCTCATCTCTTTTTCCATTATCTGTCTTTCTTCCTGTTCGGCTTTGCTTTCGTTCTTTTTCTGAGTCGGCTTCTGGTCCTTGAGCGAGACGGTGCCCTCTATCCTGTAGAGGCTCTCTATGAGTTGGTAGCCGATTTCTGTTTTGCTTTTGATGTCTGGCAGATCAATCTGGGTTTTGGATTTGTTTTTGGTCTCGGCCAGCGTGACCTTGGACTTCTTGTTCTTGGGCCGTCCGGTGGCGTAGTCGTAGTCTTCCGGCAGCTTCATGCGCGGCTCCCGCTGCAGGCGCCGCACCAGGATCCTGCTCAGTATGAACTGTTGGTCGTCGTTCTTGCCGTCCTTGTTGTACAGGATCCTGTTAACAAGCATTATAAAAATTAAAAACTTTATAATAACTCCAAAATTGTAATGGTAGGTACCTACTGGTACGGTTCCACCAGTGAGCTGAACTGTGCGCCACAGTGTACCTACAACTGTGTGTGCAGTGTGCACACAACTTTACTGTGCGCACACAGTACAGTAGTGAACTCGCGTATTTTTTACCTAATATTTCAGATAATTTTATTATCACTATACTAACTACAATACAAAATGTTTGCTAGCAATACTTAAGTGTCTATCGATCTTAAAACATTTCTCAGGAAATAAACTCACCTAGTAACCATATCATGAAGCGTTTGAAATCTCAAAAAGCAAGCCTTTCCGCCGCCGCCTCCCTTCTTGCCTTCCTCGAGCTGCCTCAATCCCATCGGACTGCAGGCCGAGGCATCGAACAGATAGTAAAGTCCGTTCCGTTTGAACACAGCGCAACTGTAGTCCATGGTCGTGATCATGCCGCGGTCGTGGCGCGGGAAGAACTTGTTCTCTAGAATGTTCTCTAGTTGCCACGTCGCGCCCTCGCCTGCCACGTCTATGGCCGCTTTGTATGCCTGTTGAAGTTTGAACATGGTTGGTAAATAATTAAGTAAGTTTGAGCCATAAAGAAAATCGGTTCAAAAAACTTATCCCTTTTTCATTTATCGCCTAAACTAGGCTAATTTACATTTACATGATAAGTAAGTACCCTCATTTTTTTTTTTTACATGATACTCTTACAAAATCGAATTAACGACCGAACCGTGTCGAAGCTACGCAAATTGTCCTGAGCTAGGTACCTTAAAATTCTTAGTAGCTAATATGTAACGCAAACTTTAGTCTCTGACCTGTTTCCCGATAGCGATCTTCGGTATGATATGCACGGGCGCCAACTGGAACCTCTCCTGCTTATTCTTGTGCAGCTTGTGCGCCGTGTCCACCACGAAGCCGACGACGCCCGCCGTCCACGTGTTGATCATGTACTTGTATGACGTCACTATCGCCATTATCGCAGCAAACGGCAAAACGTCACTAGCTTCCTTGCCCGCACTAATCCCAGACGAACCTTTGATGATCTGCGTACCGTCTGGGAGAGTCTTAAAGTTGCTTGGCAGCTCTAATTCTTCTTCCGGCGATATTTCAACTTGTTTCTCCATAAGCGGTAGGGTCATTTTCTTTCTAATCTGACGTAATTTATGGCGACGGCGCGCGTCCTCAGTTAGCAAAAGCCTCCGGTCAACTTCGACTGGTTCTAACATTTCTACTTCCTCTTCTACCACTTGCGGCGGTGCTTCGGCAAGCTAAGAACAAAATACTTGTTAGTAAAGAAATGGAACAGAATAACCATAAAATGTGCAGTCCAGACAGCGGTAATGACTGCGAAGCAGAACTTAAGTTACTATGAGTATCAATCTTTTGTTTAAGTGTTCTGTTCATGCCGTTGTTTCGATTCGGGCACCCGCGACACAGGATCTTCTAGGATCTTCTTACTTTGTGGCCTAGAGACTAAGTGGAAATGCGTTATTTTTGTTTCTCAGACAAAGAAAGATGTATGTATGAAGTATGTAGGTGTTCTGCTCAAGTCACCTGAAGCTCGGGTTTGCTTTAAAGTCAAGTGCAGAGACAGATAGAAGGTAACAAGAAGTAATAAGTAATTCAAAATCTAAACTTCTCAAAAAAAAGAAAAATAAAGGCATCCGCTAGTCAATATCATGTATACCTCGGGCTCGGGCTGCGGCGAGGGCGGCGGCGGCGGCAGCGGCGGCGGGATCTCTTCCGCCTTCCTTCTCGCCTCTTCCTCGGCCTTCCTACGCTCTTCCTCCGCCTTCTTCCGCTCCAGTGCCTCTTCGTCTTCCTCTTCCTCCTCTTCCTAATAAAATATTTTTTTTTATAGAATCTTTAAAATTTAGTCATGAAACAAAAGAAAATAGTTTATAGAATGACGTACCTCTTCACCGCCCTCTGGTGCCTGTAATCAAATAAATAAATTTGAGTTAAAATTACTTTTACAAGTTTAAATTTTTAGGACACCGATAGGGATACGCCTACGCACGATTTTTTTTGACGGATGCCGTCTACAACGTGCTGCTGATTTCACCTGAATTACTATGAGAGTAAGTAGACGTGGCTTGCCACGAGGCTGGGATGCCAGATGGTCGCAGGATGGAACATGACCTCCACTGGTAGGTAGTCCTCCATAACCCTCAAGAAGATAGGCGAACGTGAGGAGTCCTCTAGGGTAAGACCTAAGGCGGGATGCCGGAACGATATCGCGTGACTAGCGTGAAACACGTGGACTAGATTCGCACAATATAAAAATATATGGAACAAAATTGAGAAAGCCTTCTATTTGCTTTATATGCCGTGTCTAATGCCGTGTGGTGGCGGTACATAATACAACCAACCCCATCTCTTCCCGTGGGTCACGTGGGTGTTCTAAAAGGCGAATTAAGGGAATTTCCGAAGGACAGCAGCGGCCTCCGTTGAAAAATTAAAAGAGCCATACTGCGATGACAGAGTCACGGTACAGACCGGCATCTCGGGCGGCGTGGGCGGCGGCGTGGGCTCGGGCTCGGGGTCGGGCTCGGGCGGCTCGTGCGCCTTGTCGCGCGGCGCGGGCCACGGCGGCACCACCTGCGTCACCGACACCGTCGGAGAGTCCAGATTTACTGAAAGGAAAACGTTTATAGGATAGGTTATTTGCACATAGTGCTGCAAATAGTGCTCGACCGACGTTCAGCGCTGACGTCGGTCGGACGTAGCTACCATGAACGCTTATACTGTAGTGCTCATCGATCTCATCGCTAAAAGATTTCGTGCAGGGGCTCTAAGAAAGCATCATTTTATAGAATACTTTTCGATCATCAAGAACAAAATATTGTCAGAACAAAAAAATAAAAAAAAAGAAGTTGCTCTATATCGGCCATGCTCGAAAAAGTAAAAAAGGCAGTAACGGTAAGTAAGTATATATACTTATATGTAACTGTTAATAAAAAGAAAAAAAATATTTAAAAACCAGAGCTCCGTGGTATTAGAGTCCGGAAGTAAGTAACTCCCCGTTATATTTCAAGAACATAATGTGAACATTCCAATGTTATTCTATTGAAGAAAATGATATTTCATACCGATTTTTTGTTCGACGGGTTCCGGAGGCAGATTCTTGTATCGCAGCGGTATCGGTGGCAAGTAGTCCTCCTGAATGCTGTCCACAAGGGACATTATATCGCCCATGTGCTCTTCGTCTACTTGACGCTGCGTTACAGAAAATATATTAATAATACTTTCCTATACTACCAACGTACACAGAGGGCAAAAAGACCGCGCCGCCGCCGGTGCCCGGCATATAAACCAGTTTGTATGCAATACATAACGCAGACAGCGGCACGGGCAGCCGCCGGCATCGACGTTCAGTTATTCTTTATTGTTCGCGGTTCATAATCCCAGAAGTAAATAACACAAAAACATATTTGGCAGGCCCGGATTTACGTGAATATTTACTTGTTTACAAAATGTAAGCTATGGTTGTTTGACCGCGCTCGGTTTAAGTAAGTTCTCGGTTGTATATGAATATTTCTTGATACTTACCACTATAGGCTCGGGCTCCTCAGGCATATCCGCTGGAAGGAAGTCGTGCTCTCTCTCGGCATCCCCACGAGGAGACCTCCTTTTTACCGCCCGTCAGCTGAGCTGTTCGTCGCTCAGTGCGCACTAATGTGCGCGTTTCATGAATACTTACAGAGCGACTCATTCGCCGGTCAAGACACACACAAAATATTGACACTGAAGAGTGAAAGGAGCCCTAATCCTCCCCCTAATAACTCTATACGGCCTCGGGTCCTAAAATCTTTACCCCTATGGGCTCGGGCTCCTCGTTTTCGTCCGCTGGAAGCACGTCGTGTTCTCGCTCGGCGTCCCCGCGGCCGCGCGCCGCCGGCAGCACGCTTCGAGATACTTTTCTTTTGCCGCCCGTCAGCTGCTCGTCGCTCAGTGTGCACATTATCTTTGACTGGCAATGATAACGAATATTACAATTTGTCTATCGTAAGAAAAACGTTGTGACGGCACACAAAGTTAATTTTACACATACCTTGTTGTTTAAATAATTCAATGAGCAGTAAAGGAATAAACGACTTTTTGAAAAAAGTTTATTCCTTGACTGCTCCGTGGCTAAGTTGTCAGTGATGTTGTCTGTAACGCGGAAGCACTTACGTTATAATTAACCCTGAATATAGAAGTTTGTATCCCGGTTGTTTGTCTCACCAGACACAGATTCTTCTACTGCCATTAAAAAAAAAGCTAACAAACATACAGACAACCTTGCTAAAATCGCTAGTATACGCAAAATAATATTAATAACCTTTGGCTCCTTCTTCTTCAGTTTGAGCACTTTGAAGGCATGTATGTAGAACTGCGTAGTAGGCGGCAGGTAGTCCCAGTTCCTCGTGAAGGCGGCGGCCGCGGCCTGCGGGTCGAGCAGCATGAGCACGCACGCGCGCCCCGTGGTCGCCGTGCGCAGCCCGTCGCCGGTGCGCGGGTACGAGTCGAACAGATAGAACATATCCCGCTGTTTCCAGATCGCTAGCGTGTAGTTGTTGAACTCCAAGATACCGCTGCTGTACTCGTGACTAAAGAACTCCTCCAACCCTGTCCGGATATTAAACAAACACTCTTTTGTTGTAAAAAGCTGCCCTTTAACCCGCTCCCTGTAGATAATAATCTCGCACGCGTACGGACCAATCACGATCTCGTTCGGAATGTTGTCTATACTTATATCGATCATAACTTTAGGGTGGATGCAGTCGACGTATAACTTGTTACCTAACCGAAGGATTTTGTCTAAAGTTTTGCTATGCCACGTGTTTGGCGGTGATATTTTACAATACGTCATAGCGACGACGGCTATTGGAAGCGCCTGGCGGTACTTGGCGTCTTCGAAGCAGCGATCTCCCAAATGCATGTTGGCGTTCACTATAGCGCAGTTTTCGTCTAGAATTCTGAATCCCATCATGGCTTTCTCGGCTTGGGTTAACTCTCGGTCTGACTCGAGGTCGTCATCCTCTTTCTCGTCGATCATTTTGAGGACTTTGAGTGGTGAGAGGACGAACTTCTGGTCTTCGACGACTGTTCTGGCTAAGAGGACTTCGGCGACGGATTCCAGATCTTTGACGTTAATAAGCGCGGCGCTTCCGCTGGAAAAGTTGGAGTAGGCGCGCGCGTCGCGGCCGGCAGGGTCGAAGATGTAGTAGCACACGCGGTCCTTCCAGATCACCACCTTCAACACCCTACCGGACAATTAATAATTCGTTATTTTTACTGCCAGAGCGATAAGTACCTACGCTCTATGTTTTTTTTTAAATAGCGTATGTTAAGACTTTTGGAGTACAATACAGAAATCAAGGATCTTAATTATACATCACGCCATAGCAGTTTAACGAAGTTAGCATAATAGTTACAATTTCCAAAGTAGATACCTCAGAGCGCCAGCTTCCCTATTTACCAGCCCTCGCAGCACGACCAACCATTTGCGGTGTCTTTCTGCCACTTTTAATCGCTTTTGACATTTCAATGCGGGAAAATGACGTCACTAATCGAGAGCGAACCATTATGTCTACGGATCGAGCATGAGCAGCACGGGATACAACTCTTGCGATTTTGAACTGTCAGTTTAATCAATTGTCTATGATCTTGCCAAAAGTGCGAACATGAGATACGGTTTTTCTCTACGAATGACACATGAATCCGACATATCTTGTCTACTAATGGAAGGGGTGCAGACAAAATAAGACAAGAAGACAAGTTTAGTTCTAGGTTATGTTATCTTTCGTCGATAGCATACTTAAGTTTGGTTATTTACTGGAAAATAAAATAAAAACCAAATGGCAGGGGTATATATTATATACTTATAGTATAGTATAGACACTCTATTGCAATCAATAAACTTATCATTAGGTGACTAACAATTAATGTTCTTAAATTAATACATTGATTGCAATGGGCGGCCTTATCGCTTAGAGCGATTTCTTCCATAATAACATCAATACATTATTAAATAAAGTCGCTTTCCGCGTCTGTCCCTATGTATGCTTATGAGCCAGTTTACAGCGATACTAGCGCCATTCGCGTAAAAAAAAATATCTTCTAAACTAAGGTAAATATCAAAAATGTGGCACAGTATGACACTAGATAATATAGCCTAGTATTTTTAGAGTACTGTTGTATAGCTTTTAGGTTAAAGACCAAAGAAATCTAGAAAGTGTTGCTAAAAGTGGCCACCTAAAAGCTATAATAAGGTGCTAGGCTACATTATCTAGTGTCATACAGTGCCACATTTTTTTATACTTATTTGTCTTACTTTAGAAGATATAATTTTTTACGCGAATGGCGCTAGCATCGCTGTAAACTGGCTCTTAAATCTTTGAAACTACGCAACGGATTTTGATGCCGTTTTTTTTAAAAGATAGAGCGACTCAAGAGAAAGGTTTATAAGTATAATACCGCCCTCGCAGCACGACCGACCATTTGCGGTGTCTTTCTGTCACTTTTAATCGCTTTTGACATTTCAATGCGGGAAAATGACGTCACTAATCGAGAGCGAACCATTATGTCTACGGATCGAGCATGAGCAGCACGGGATACACCTCTTGCGATGTTGAACTGTCAGTTTAATCAATTGTCTATGATCTTGCCAAAAGTGCGAACATGAGATACGGTTTTTCTCTACGAATGACACATGAATCCGACTTATCTTGTCTACTAATGGAAGGGGTGCAGACAAAATAAGACAAGAAGACAAGTTTAGTTCTAGGTTATGTTATCTTTCGTCGATAGCATACTTAAGTTTGGTTATTTACTGGAAAATAAAATAAAAACCAAATGGCAGGGGTATATATTATATACTTATAGTATAGTATAGACACTCTATTGCAATCAATAAACTTATCATTAGGTGACTAACAATTAATGTTCTTAAATTAATACATTGATTGCAATGGGCGGCCTTATCGCTTAGAGCGATTTCTTCCATAATAACATCAATACATTATTAAATAAAGTCGCTTTCCGCGTCTGTCCCTATGTATGCTTATGAGCCAGTTTACAGCGATACTAGCGCCATTCGCGTAAAAAAAATATCTTCTAAACTAAGGTAAATATCAAAAATGTGGCACAGTATGACACTAGATAATATAGCCTAGTATTTTTAGGGTACTGTTATATAGCTTTTAGGTTAAAGACCAAAGAAATCTAGAAAGTGTTGCTAAAAGTGGCCACCTAAAAGCTATAATAAGGTGCTAGGCTAGATTATCTAGTGTCATACAGTGCCACATTTTTTTATACTTATTTGTCTTACTTTAGAAGATATAATTTTTTACGCGAATGGCGCTAGCATCGCTGTAAACTGGCTCTTAAATCTTTGAAACTACGCAACGGATTTTGATGCCGTTTTTTTTAAAAGTTAGAGCGACTCAAGAGAAAGGTTTATAAGTATAATACCTGCACTAAAAAGTTACGTGTTAGGCGGTACCTAGTTCGCTTGGTTGTTTTAGGTTCTGTATAGGTTTTCAGTCTATCTAGGTAGGTATTGTCCATAAAACGATTTCTACTCCCGCCACCAAAACTATCCACTGTCCGCAAATTATGACCGAAGCTAGATGACCACACAACACATTGAACACAAACAACTGTTGCTCGCACAACAAAGTAAATAACTTACTACCGCTACTAAATAACTTACTTTTTTGACTCCATTTCACACTTTCTTTCTGCGTTTTTCTCTTTTTATGGCGTAAATCGGCGTAATTACTTAGATAAAATACTTAGAATACTTTGTTCAAAAGTTTTAAAAGTTTTTACAAACAAAATGAAAACAATTACAACGATCATTTGAAAAACGTTTTGTTTATTCTTCACATAATCTAGTGCGTTCCATTTAAAACATTTCTTTTCATAATAAAAAAAATGTAAACTAAACGCAATGAACGAATGAATAGTGCTGTGCTGCTTGTTATTTGAATCAATATCTTTCCCCGACCCTGTGTGACCACATCAAAAATAAAAGATTGGTCTTATTTTTTTCGTCTAGCAGCCTCATCTATCTCGATGGTGAGGAAGATTTAGACAACGATTAAATTTGTCTACGCACTGCTGCATGTTCGCACATGCGGGAAAACAAGACCCTCGAGATAATTTTAAACATTAAATCGCGTGTTCAAATGAGTGAGTGCATGCTGCCGCGGCAGTAGTGGTAGTATGACGGACAATTTGTCGAATTTGTCGTATCTATCTGTCACTTTTGTCGATCATCTCCATACATTTTCCAGCATTGAAATGTCAAAAGTGATTAAAAGTGACAGTTAGATTCGACAAATGGTCCGTCGTGCTGCGGGGGCAGGGGTGGTAGCATTATAGACAATTTGTCCAATTTGTCGTATCTATCTGTCAATTTTGTCGATCATTTCCATACATTTTCCCGCATTTAAATGTCAAAAGCGATTAAAAGTGACAGAAAGATTCGACAAATGGTTCGTCATGCTACGTAGGCTGCTACCTAAGAAAAAGAATTGAAATTTTCCTTCTGACTTATTCTGCGTTACTATCTGCGTTATAAGCTGAACTTCAAAGGTACAATAAATTTAATTTAGAAAACCTTGTCAACAGGATCCCGGCACGGTTGTCCTTGAAGAAGGCCTTGAGCCCTCTGCAGAGATTATACACGGTGGGGTCTAGTGACATTGTGTAGCCCACTATATCTGGCTCACCCAGCAATACCTGTTGTTATTATATTAAATTGTTTGTTAATTACTCTAAATCGTACGGAGCAGACTATTTACGATTTAATCTCGTAAAAATTACCTGCATTCTCTTCCCATTAAAATTAAGTGTTTGCTTCTTGCCGAAGGGTAAAACTTCACATATTCCCTGCACTGCCGAGTGGTCGTGCACTTTATCCGCACACTGCAAGTACCTGACAAAGAACACAATTTACCTTTAATACAGAGGTCAGCAAGATGCCTGATGTCTTCAGTTGATATTGGAACATAATCTAAAAGAACGGGAATGAAAGCTTGACTGCAAATTACTATTGGACAAAATAGCTGACTCATCAAGATAACTGGTAAAATATTCGAAAACAATACGATACTTATGCGCTGAACAGCATTTGAGTGTCATGTCAGTCTCAATGGCTCAACACCCCATATGGTACGTATTATATAGACAACCGTACACCATCACGCGCATCGTCAGCGCTTGTTATAGCAGACAGACATACCACTGGTCGCCGGCGTCCAGCAGGTTGTCCAGCAGCTTCATGGTCCACTGCTTGGGGTGGTAGTGGAAGGCGAGGCAGTACGCCATCACGCTCATCGTCAGCGCTTGCCGCCCGCGTGAACGTCCGCCTGAAAACGAATTTCATGACTTGAATTGGGTTTAGTGCAGATAGATTTAAGGTCTTTCCGTTTTAAGTCGAAGTCAGTTAATAAAAGACTGCGTGCTTCTGCCGTGAGCCTCGTAAGCGTTTCTATACATTTTCATACTCTGACTACTGTCGTATGACGAAAACTAGTTAAGTTTTCGTTTCGTAAAAAACAACACACCTAAATGCTAACATTTACGTAAATAATTTCATAGTGATTTTTATTGTTTCGATAAACCATCCTTTCAGCCGAAATACTTCCTCTATTGGACATGGGTCTCTACCACAGATCACAATAGGGACAAACCATTAGCCGTCCATCGATGATCCCTTAGTCTCCTTTTATGACACAGATGGGAGGAGATAGGATGGTGGTATTCTATGCCCCCCTACCACACGGCGAAAAACTCTGTAGTGTATATTAAATTATGATTAATTGATTATCATACCTACAGTTAGAATAAGATGCTTACTGAATTTACTGTCGTACATATTGAAGGAGCCAGTAAGAATGCCGTAGTGTATCCGCGGCTTCCGCTCCTTGGTGCACGGAAGCACCGTCAGCGAATGAGTTTGCAACGTGCCTCTCTTTAAGTGAGATGGGATGCGGGCCTAAAAATCAAAGTAAACCAGTTAGTCTATTACCGTAATGCCCCTTCCTGACTTGGCAGTGCGGCATCGGCATATATATCTCCCCACTTTATCGATTTCTTGTTAGAAGTTGTCAGCATGTTCGGTGCTAACATTCAAACGCGTTTGAGCCCTCATCGTAAAGTACCTACGCTAGCACGGTATACCAGATTTTACTTCAAGTCAGGAAAGGGTCTAATGGGAGAAAATAGTATATAAATGCGAAAGTTTTTAAGTATGGATGATTGTTACTCTTTGACGTAAAAACTACTGAATAGATTTTAATGAAACTTTATAATAATATAGCTAGCTATCATACATTAGAATAACACAGACTACAGTAGGTACGTACTTCTTTATAAAGATATTGTTGGGATTTTGCAGTTTGAAGGGAAATTGCGCTGGCGAAGCAGCGAGGCGCACACTAGGTGTAAGAAATAAATGAAAGTATAGGAAGGTAGGTAACTGACATGCTCGGGCTGCGGTATCTCGTCGAGCCCGCAGCCGTCGTCCTCCTCGGCGGGCGGGCGGCCCCGCGCGCGCGGCTTGCCGTCCGTCACGCCACTAGAGTACGTCGCCTCCGAGTACGATCTGACCGACAAAAGACAACTTCTTATCGCTCCCTTCTGTAACCCTACTCTATTTTGTTGCACTAAGTCTTTTATGTAGTGGAAAATATTGTAGTAGTAAAGGTGGTAGTTTGGTGTGCTGTGTTCTACTGTATTTTATACGCAATATAAATTTACAGTGTAAACAGTATACAACCTTAGATAGTAACTCAAATTTCTGCGGCACGAACGATCACATGATATCAACGTGCGGCCAGCCCATTGCTAAACTTCACTGGTTAGTCAAGCAAAAATCTGTCCTATAAATTGAGGTCAGCCATTTGGCAGATATAGGTACTACTCGATCGTAACTATGTAAGTATAGTAAATATTGAAATGATAGGCCTACCTTTTTAATTTCTGTCGTTTTAAACGCAGCAACGTGGCCTTTCTGAAAAATATAATATAAAATCTTGGTTCTTTTTCGTGTTGATGGTTTTTTTCTGGTAATAAGATTTAAAAAAAATCTTACCGACATTTCTTGCGAGGACATTTTGGATTGCGACATATTCTGTGGAAAAAATAAAAACATTAAATATCTATACCTATTTAATACGTAGAAAAAGTGCATAATTATAACCAATGGCTGCCATTACATACCCTCCTTTATTACACGGCTTTCGTTTTCTCCTTTTAGGCCTACAATAAAAGAATAACATGGAGTGAAATATGTAGGTACAGTTAATAACAGATATAGTCCTTAAAAAATAGTCGTAATACCTATATCAATACATAGTATGAAACAAAGTCGTTTACCGCGTCTGTCTCTATGTATGCTTAAATCTTTAGAAGTATGCAACGGATTTTAATGCGGTTTTTTTAAATAGATACAGTGATTCAAGAGGAAGGTTTATAAGTATAATACATAACACAATATAATAACATGTTAGGCGGTACGAAGTTCGCCAGGTCGACTAGTAGTTTAATAAATAATACGCTGTGCAAAATACAGTAAAAAAAAAAACGTTATCGAGAAGATCGCAAAAGTGAATAAAAGAGTAGACCGTCCGTAAAATAAAGTTGATAAAGAATAATAATACTTATTAACTTGATAAAGCGCGAGGAGCCCGGCACCGCGACCACGTCGGGCACGAAGTCCGGCTCCGCGTTGATCACGATACCGCTGTGCGGCTTGAACAAACTGGAATATAAACATGACAGTACATCTTAAAATTATAAATTAGAAATGAGTGTGTATTAGGGTCGCTCAAGACCGGTCGTTGGAGGATTTATGGGGGAGGTATAGGTGATGATGATGATGAATCAGTGTACACATTTTGAACAAAACTGCACCCTAAGCACGATATAGTGATAAAGCTACACAGTAACATATCGTTTGGTAGGTCTTATTTAATAAAATGTAGGAAAGTAGTAGTAAATAAAACTAGAGGCTGCCCCGCGGTTTTTCCCGCGCAGATTTCTCATAAACACAAAATTCCCGTTTTTTCCCGTTCCCGTGGGAATTTCGGAAAATTCCTTCTTAGTGCTCACCTACACTCCCTAAGGAACCTACATGCAAAATTTCAGCCCGCTACGCCCAGTAGTTTCGGCTCTGCGTTGTCTGTCAGTCAGTCAGTCAGTCAGTCAGTCAGTCAGTCAGTCAGTAACGGAAGAGTTTTATATATATTGATTTAGGATCAATATGAGATAACAGAAGGTTGTAGCATATCTCTATCACTACTTATGTATGTGAAGAATATCTTTACTTTTAAACTAACGTTACGGATACGTATAGGTTACTTACTCATGTCCGGACTTGGCTGGCAAGGTCGGCACTGCTTCGCTAGGATGGACGGAGGCTTTTTGAGCTTGGATCACTTCACCGCTGGTTTTGGGACTAGCCACCTAACAAAAAAAAGAAGGTTTGTATCCAACGTAAATACCCGGATCCTATCAAAACGATCTATCGAGATCCGTCCGATCGCGTGTGGCTGTGGGGCTCCAAAGGCACGTGCATCGTTGTAAGGGCAAGCAGACAGGTGAAGCATTCCCTGCTACGCGGGGTAGGAGTGGAAATCTATGTATATTTTTTTATTGTTGTATTGTATCTGCAAAAGCCCACATAAGTTAACCATGCTGCATGTATCATACTATACTTACATTCACGATAGAGGTGTCAGACTCGGTATGTTTGATGACAGGCCGCGGCGGGCGGAGCACGATGTCGTTCATCAAGTCGAAGTAGTGCACTTTCTTCTGCCGCTTCCTTCGCGCGATGCTGCCCTCCTCGTCTGACGTGTCTAAGTTGAAACTGCTATAGTAGCTGTAAGAGATAAAATACTTATATATAAATTATATATAAAGTAATAATATATAAAGCATATATTTAAATCTCTAAACAGAAGCGAATAGTTATTTTTTTCCTAAAGAGGTACAACAAAAGACATGATAAGATAATGTTTCAATTAATTTTCAGTATCTTAGGAGTCTTGCTCGAGTAGCAACCGCGCATCAGAAGACGCAGAGTAGGCAGAATGGTCAGGCGACCCGGTGAAAGTTGCGAGATTACACTGTACGAGAGTCGATCAAGACCGGTCGGTGTGGCGAAGTGTTGGGGAGGCCTATGCCCAGCAGTGGACACGTCTTATGGCCCCAAGCTTGGGGCCCTAGGCTTGAATAAAAAGATTTAAAAATTGAATTGAACGGATAAGAAACATCGAATGTAGGAACCATTCTTAGTTAAAAACTTAGAACACTTTACTTACGAGTGCTGTTTAAACTGGAACGGCTCAACTGGGCAATGACTGATGTACCGCAACCTATAAAAAATAAACAAAGTAATTTTTTTTCATAACTTGAATGAAATATTTTTAAACATTGTAAGATGATAACAAAAAATCTATAGAGAACGGCCCTATACTTTCGTATTTGCATGTGTACCTTATTTACAAAGGATTAAATTTATTCAGGTCAGGAATAGCGCCGCCTCCATTATGGATTAAGTAAGTACTCACACTCATTCAGCTCTATTCAACGTTTTCTATTAGAAAACCACGATTTTGTATGGAGACGCGTACGTTCAGCTTTCAGATGCGTACGCGTCTCCATACAAAATCGTTGTTTTCTATGGGCAAACGCTGAATAAGTGTGAGTGAGTACCCTTATCCCTATTATACAGACCTTGTATGCATAGGAGGTGCCATCGGGATAGTCGGCCCTCTCGACCTCTGCCTGACTACATTTCGCTTGATTTTTAATTCGGGTTTGGATTTTTTTTCTCCTGCTGAAATATAAATTTATTTGGTTAAAACCGTTAAAACTAAGAGTGACCTGGCAACCATTACTCCAGTATCCTAAGTCGATTCCTCTGTAGGTGTAACTGCGTAAATTATTTAGGAAACTACATTTAATGTTTCTGCTTGCGAACTTAACAATGAACTTACTTAATTTGATTAAATAAAATTGTTTAATTAATGATTTTAATTGTGTATCATGACTTAAAGGCAATGTCTGACAATAAATATATGGTATACTATACATAGGAAGGGAGGGACACACAGTATGTAAGTGCCTATATGATGCAAGTTCCGGGTAAGTAGGTAAGGTAAAGGCACCAGTCTTGGACGCTATAAGGATTTTTTTTCAGTTTTTCGCAAATATTTTCTAACCTATGATTGCTATAGGTGTAAAAGTTATAACATGAAATGAAGCGAGTTTTTTTTAACAATTACGTATTTTTTTTATAATTTTATGAAACAAATTGTTTAACAAAATATAGGAAAAAAGAAACGCTTTTTTTTCACCAGTCATGGACATGAAAAATCCAGTGATGGACACCCAGTGATGGACAGTATCCAGTTATGGACATCCAATCTTGGACGGAATTTTTAAGAGTAATTTCATCATCTAAGCGGACAGACGTCCACTGCTGAACATATGCCTCTCCTATATGGCTGTTCTGAGTTTCTCTGCGTGATCAAATAAAAGATCCGCAGAAAAACCAAACCAAAAATCCCAGAGAAACAAAAAAAAAACGGGGGCAGGTAGGCCAAATATTATTATGTAGCTCGAAGAATAGATAGCCGCTGGTGCCGAGAAAATCTAGTGGCAACTGGCAACAGTGCACTGAAAAAGGCAAAAGAGTACTGCTCCAAAAGGGTTGACATGACACCCTGACCCAACGGTCACCTGACTGTCAGATGAACTGTAGAAGGTTGAAATGAGGATCGCGCAAGACCGGTTATTATGGCAAACTTAGATTATTGTAATAAAAAATGGATGGAAATGATGGAGCGACGAACTGGGAGCACACGCCAGGCCAGGGCCTGGGGGCTAAGTTTCTTAACCAAAAACTAACAACTCGCAACCGTCCCGCTAGCGACTTCGTTAACCATTGCTGTTTTCTTTGGGCGTAAAACAGAATTGCCTTTGTTAAAGCGGCAATGGTTAACGAAGCCGCCAAAAAGACAATTACGAGTCGATAGTTCCCAGTCAAGAAACCCGACCCCCTGGTGGGAGTCCGCTCAAGATAGAGAAGTGTAGATAAGGGGAAAAAGACCATTGTTCAGCAGTAGGAGTTTAGGCTTATAATAAAAACTTAATTCTAGTTATTTTAGCGAAAATCTAACTGAAAGATAATGATATCGGTGCTCGAAAAGGTATAATTGCATCTTATTGGGTTTCGAATAGGCTTCAATACATAGTATAAATTAAAGTCGCTTCCCGCGTCTGTCCCTATGTATGCTTAAATCTTTAAAACCACGCAACAGATTTTAATGCGGCATTACTAAATAGATACAGTGATTCAAGAGGAAGGTTTATAAGTATAATACATGCACAAAATAGTAATAGGTTAGGCGGTACGAAGTTCGCTGAATCGACTAGTATAACATATGATTAAGGTCTCGGAGACATATTTTTAGTTATTTAATTGGTTTGTGTACCAATAACATTTAGATGAAAGTGATCGATATGGAAGTTGAAGCTAGGAAATATTAAGAAAGTGAAGGGCCAACACTTGTCTCAAAACTTGATGCTAGCGTTCCTGTTGATTTCTCGCCCTACACTTGTTTAGGAATCTAAATTCTGGGAACACTATATCAGATGTACTATAAAAGTAGAGTAGATGATCGCCACGCCAGATTAAACATAAAATTTCCTAGAATATGACGTTTTATAAAATGTGTCGCTTAGGCTTAGGCAGTCGCTTAATAAATTAGAAGGTTTTTATAAGATTGATATGAGTTTATATGATAGCAAGTGCGACTTGAACTTCTCATAATAATATGCGTCATGGATTCTTTCTTTTATGGTTCTTTAATATCTTTGATAGTTCTTTGTCTTTCTCTATTCCTCTTCTTTATTTGGGATTTTTTATGTTACTAAGATTCTAAATATAGGAAAATCAAATCCAGTGATTTAATTGTTTGAATTACTATGTAGTAAAAGTTAGCGCTTTACTGAAATCAGCTTTTGCGTTCGTAATTTTCATATTTTATGTTTTGTATTTGTTGGAAACCATTAAGAAATAATAAAGTTTAGAAGCGACAATATATGAACTGTTGCTTTTGATATACTAGTCATTAAAAAAAGACAATAAAAATTTAATAAACTTACTCCATAGTAGGAGAAATTAACGGGCCCATTTTAAAGGCCCAGTCATGGACACTCCAGTCATGGACCTATGTACAAGACTGGATCTAGATGTGCTAAATCAAATCTGATTAGACTACCTAAAAGGATATAGTCTCGTAGCCATAAATGCATACTGTTACAAAAATATTAAAAAATCCAGTGATAGACAAAATGTCCATGACTGGGGAGTACTGACTAAACCGAACCAATCATGAACATTCATTTTCCACCCATTTTCTAAAGGCAGAATGTAAATATGAGGTTTTAGAGGCACTCTGAGTCTATTAAAGAACAGATAACTGTATAGTAATGTAAAAAAAAACTTTTAAATTCTTAGTAAAATCAACATCTTCCAATCAAGTCCTTAACGCAAATCACTTAGTTTTTACCCATTCTCTGCCCAAGTTACTACTTATATTTTTCATTTCGAATCTATTATAGTTATTAACTTTTAAATGTTTGTATGTGGTAGAGGGATTGTTACCAAACATAAAAATAATTACAAACGGGAATAGGACACAGCTGATTTCTTATTTTTTTAATCTGAATTTAAAATGTCCATAATAGGAGCCATGTCCAACACCGGTGCCTTTACCTTAGGTACTTATATAAAACTTAATGCTTACATTCAGAGAGGGCAGTTAGAGCCTCAACAATTTCAGCCACATCTTTGTAATTCTTTATTGTGTGTTTACAAATTCGCTTTACTTTTGGTGGACACTTGCATTGTCTGAAACAAATAAACAAAGTTGAGAAAAGTATTAAAAAAAAACTAAGTAAGTATGTATATTGAATTATAGGCACTTACTTTTTACAATTCTTGGACATTGTTACATGTAAATTTTGTTAAATTTTCCATTTATTTTCTATTAATTTCGATAATCCAAAACTCCACTGGTGAATTTTGACTTTTAAAATGATTTATAACTGTCAAACATATTGTAGTTTGTCAAATATAAATTTTATTATGAAACAAGAAGGCTTTGGTATTGATAGATCTACCTGTCTACCTCTACCACCTACCATGTCTACCGCCTCGCCTACCTACATTAGCGGCGGTTTCCACCTCTCTGACCTACATTGTATTGTTTGTTAATAAGTAGGTAGGTATGTAGTGTAATAAATGTAAAAGCGGTAGTATGCATTCATCAATGTATAGAAATTGGAAAGATATGATAATCAATCAATCATCAATACATAGTATAAAATAAAGTTGCTTCCCGCGTCTGTCCCTATGTATGCTTAAATCTTTAAAACTACCGAACGGATTTTGATGAGGATTTTTTATATAGATAGAGTGCTTCAAGAGGAAGGTTTATGAATATAATACATGCACACATAGTAACAGGTTAGGCGGTACGAAGTTCGCCGGGTCGACTAGTTGAGAATATAAAAAAAAACTAGATTATAAGAGACACAATAATAAGAATTTAATAACTAGCAAGGTTTTTAAAAAAGATAACATAATTATACATTATTTTACAATTTAATTGATATAAGTATGTTAATTAAAGCTAACCACCACAGATCACATTCTTTTTAACTATAACACCTAAACCAGAGTTCCATATGAAATTAAATGATTGTGAACTAATATTAAACTATAACGACCCTACCACAAAAACAGTTAAACCTGGTCTAAATCACTATACTAGGTTAAAATCACTAATTTGTCATACAAATTGGCGATTTAGACCGGTCTAACTTTTTTGTGGTAAAGGGTTAAATTGCTATAATATATTAGCTAAACATGGAGTTGTGTAGAGTATCAATATCCTCTTTCCGCTGCTCAGCTCGTTTCTTCTCCTTCTTGAAGGCTTCGTAACCTATGTCATCTGTGGGCAGTTCGTGGCGACAAAATGGGCAAGAGTTTGTCTGAAACATTAGAAAAAAATAACTAATAATTTTGAGACTAAATAATTTAATCTTTGGCTACTTGTACATGATAAATCAATACATAATATAAAACAAAGTCGCTTTTCGCGTCTGTCCCTATGTATGCTTATATCTTTAAAAGTATGCAACGGATTTTGATGCGTTTTTTTTAAAAGATAGAAAGATTCAAGAGGAAGGTTTATAAGTATAATACATGCATAACATAGTAATAGGAAAGGCGGTACGACGTTCGCCGGGTCGACTAGTAAATAATAAAATCATTTTATAGCAATCATATTTGACTGTAGTGGCTCAGTTGGCAGTGATGTGGACTGAGTAAGCGTGTGCACCCGGGTTCGATTCCCGGGCGGGGCGAATGTTGATATGATGAATATCAGTGTTTGTTTCCGGTCTGGGTATGATGTTCGGTTCTGTGTGTGTTTCGGGTACCCTATATACAGGTTCTTCCTAGTTAGGGGAAACGTAGTGATTTACCTTCTCTCTGGTTAGGGGCTCTTAGTGTAATGTGTTATTTATTATTATTATTATATTTTCTGAGTAGACTCATTAAACTTTGGCTATATCAATATCAATATCAATATCATCAATACAGTATAGTATAAAAAGTCGCTTCTCGCATCTGTCTGTTGCTATATAATATGCTTAAATCTTTAAAACTACGCACCGGATTTCGATGCGGTATTTTTGAATAGATAGAGTGATTCAATAGCAAGGTTTATAAGTATAATACACTAGTCGACCCGGCGAACTTCGTACCGCCTAACCTATTAATATTTTGTGCATGTATTATACTTATAAACCTTCGTCTTGAAGCACTCTATCTATTAAAAAAACCGCATGAAAATCCGTTGCGTACTTTTAAAGATAAGCATACATAGGGACAGACGCGGGAAGCGACTTTATTTTATACTATGTATTGATGCACATAATAGTTATAGGTTAGGCGGTACGAAGTTCGATGGGTCGACTAGTGATGAATAAATTAATGATAGAGAGTTCAATAATAATAATAATAAATAATAATAATAACACATCACACTCAGAGCCCCTAACTAGGAAGAACCTGTATCTAGGGTGCCCGAAACACATACAGAGAAGAACATCACACCCAGACCGAAAACAAACATCGATATTCATCATATCAATATTCGCCTCGCCCGGGAATCGAACCCGGGTGCACTCGCTTCTCAGTCCACATCACTGCCAACTGAGCTACGGAGCAGTCAATAAGAGGTCAGATTTGATTTCAAAAATGTATTGACATTTTATTATTTATTTTTATGAATGTTTTACAGTGGCAATTAGGCATCTTTGTTTTAAAATGTTAAAATGACTGATTTACAAGGAAATAAGATGTATGTATGAATGTATGTTATATGTATGTAAACTTACCCTTTCAAGCCAAGTCAAAATGCATGTTGAATGGAACGCATGAAGGCATGGCATCTGTGTAGCTTTCTCTCCAACAGTGAATTTCTTTAGGCAAATGGGACAGTCCTTGTTTATACTCTCAATTTTAATTTCTGGCAATTTTTTCACAGCTTCTTTTGATGCTGCTGGCGGCAATCTGAACATAAAATAACAAATTAACACAAATGCACACAGCAATTATACAATATCTTTTATAATATTTCCTTTTACTTTAACTTGACTTGGAAGAATCACCTTTAACAATAGGACACTAATTTCCTTCCGATTTCAAGGTCAATATTTAATTGTTTTTTATTTTTACACAATAAAGAATGTGTTGTTGTAGGTATATGACTTAGCATTTCTACATTTAGCTCAAATTCAATACATACTTTTTATAGCAATTTATTTTAAGTTCTAAGTTTTTACTTTATCTCTTGTTTTCACCAATGAACATTAATTTATACAATTAATAATTGTTTAAGTAAGTAGTAGTTTAATTTTTTTCAAAGATTTCTCTTGAACATGTTCATCACTATTGAACTATTATTTCAAAACCTTAGCTTACTCTTTGAAAATACAGCAGGGCCTAGTTAATCTGGAGAGGCAAAAACAAGTCCCTTTCTGGATTATTGAGGCATCCAGAATATAATAAACTATTTAATGATACATCACTAAACACATGTTAAAGCTTCAGTTTCTTTAATAAATTTTTAAATAAAAGCATAAATCAAAAATTAACATTGTACAAAAATGCACCTGTACAGTACATACAACACATAAGTTGATAAACAAAAGACTGGTAGACACCCGCATGAGCCAATTTCCTACAACCACCTGCCTCCCCCATGAAGCCTATTTCCCGGACAGATTAAAGCGATCACTGAACAAGCAGTAGTACAGTTACCAAGGCCCTACTGTACTAAAAGATTAACCTATGTGATTCTAGTCTTATTAATACCTTGGCCATTCACCAGTAAAGTTGTCTTCGTACATTCCAAAATCAATGAGAAATCTTGCCATGTCGAGGAGGTGGTTTGGCTGTTCACCATTCTCTAGCGGCCGCCAGCCCATCTCTTCGAAATAATCAGCCATTGCCTGAAAAAATTGTATAATGTAAAGTTTACGTTTAGGTTCACGCTCGCTGAAGCATTATTTTGATAATCCCTGTTGTTCATTCTAAATTATTGAATAAAATATCTTACCGAGTACGATTGCTGTAACTAAATAAAAGGAAATATATAATATATAGGTATATGTATCGATAAGTATTATTTTATTGAATTTAGGTAGGTACTCTTAGTTACAATATGTACCCAGGGACCTGTTTCACCAAAATTAATTTCTTTCTTTCTTCCACAAACTTTCTTTTAACCCACAGACAGTGTTGCCAATGGCTATTTACCAGATTCCCCAAAATCACTGGTCAAATTCCCCAAATTTGGGGAGAAAAATATCCTGATTCCCCACAAAATCCCCACACAATGAGATAGTGAACTATTTACGAAAAAACTTAAAAAATCAACCATTTTTTAATGACGAACACTTAAAAAATCACATTATCACTTTAAAAAAAAATCATCCGGTAAGTATATTATAATCCTCCATCGGTTTTCTCTTATGTTCAGGCTTAATACATGTAAAAACTAATAAAGTGTAAATTAAACTTGCTCGAGCAAAAACCAAAAAAAGAAAAAAAAATCAAAACTTCTAATTTACTTAAAAAAAAAACAAATATTTATACATAGGTATACATTACATAGCAAAGACTATCAACTAGGTCATTAGCAAAGACTATACTAGCAAAGACTGTACTAAGGATATCCAACTAAATGATTTAGGGTGGGGTGATACATTTTCACTATTAATACCTTAATCCGCAAACCGGCCAACTCCAAATTTTGAGAAATCGACTTTTTTATGTCAAAAAATAAAATAAAAAATAACGCATGCTTCAAACTAAGAACAACTCCAATATAATTCATACTTTAAGCTTAAATCGCTGTGCGAAAAACGAACAACTCCAAGCGCTCCAAAATACGTAAATCTTGACGGCCAACTCCATCTATTAGGCCAATTTGTATAGGAACTTGCGTGTGCGCGTCGAGCTCCGTTGTTTTAATAAATAAAATAATTATAAAAATGCCCATTTATTGGATTAAATAAGCTTTTTGTATTATTTGTTTATACCTTTTTTTAACTTCTAATAAAAAAATAACTTAACATTTTTTTTTTTTTCAATTAATCTTAGTTAAAGACCTCTGCTAGTGATAGTGGCTTACTCCAAATCCTTCCATTTCTTTATGTTTGAAGCTTTTCCTACCCACAAATTTTATTCCTGATGTCTTGACTACTTTGTTTGCCCACTATACATCAGGTTTGCATACATTTGGCTTTCCTTGTCCAGCAATATCAGTATATTACGTGTTAGCTGTTGTGGAAACCCATTTCTCTTTGAGCTTTATCGTATCTTATTAGGCATCGACAACATTGTTTTTTGTGACTATACGTATTTACCTAAGGCTTACGTGTTTCTGACACTTTTACAATATAGTCAGCCTGACGTAAGCAACTCATGATCCTGCCATTAATGTTGATGTTTTATGCTATATGTTGATACCCTTCTACGACCAGTCCAAGTCCTTTTGGATGTATTCAATACCGCAATAAAGCTTGATCGACATAGTGGGTAACCTTGGCGCTTACTTCTACATATTTTAATGATTGCTCCTTGTTGATTCAGCATGATCCTTCTCACGATCTGCTTCATAAAGTCGATGAGAATTCTGACATAAGTTTGTGGGGCATAATAGTCTCGAGGAGCTTCGCAAATGCTTCGTGAGTTAAAGAGTCAAAAGCTTTCGTATAGTCGACACAGGCAAGTATAGGTTTTGGAAATCTACACTACAAGATTTGATCATGATGAAAACATGGATGCATGAGGCAATAGATTTTGTAGGCAGGCTTCCAACTGATAGCCCCATAGTTTTTAATTCTAACTTGTCTCCCTTTTCTTATATCAATATTATGTAAGATGATTACTATTTTTCAGGACATTCTATTCCATTAGAACTAGGTTGAATAACCGAGCCTACGGTGTTTTCAAGAACCGTTTACCAACATTAATTGCTAAGCAAGATTGTTCCCGTCTTCAGTTTTTTAAGATTAGATACATTTCTTTAAGTGTTTATTATCAATATATATAAAACTCTTCCGTTACTGACTGACTGACTGACTGACTGACTGACAGACAACGCAGAGCCGAAACTACTGGGCGTAGCGGGCTGAAATTTTGCATGTAGGTTCCTTAGGGAGTGTAGGTGAGCACTAAGAAGGGATTTCCCGAAATTCCCACGGGAACGGGAAAAAACGGGATTTTTGTGTTTATGAGAAATCTGCGCGGGAAAAACCGCGGGGCAGCCTCTAGTGTTTTATATTTTTATTGTTGCTCAATCTTACCAATCTGTGGTCGCAAGGGATTGTTCTATATTGTTCATAGACTTCTTGTCAGGCTTTTTTCAAGTATTCATCTTCTAGATCTCCTAATAAAGGATGTTTATAATATGAGCATTTTACATTACATAAAACTATATGCATGTAATTCTTTTAAATTAATATTATGATTTTTTTAGAATAAAATCCTATGCCAAGAGCACGATATTTCATTGATTCTATCGTATAAAATCGAATAACTCCCAATTAAAGTTCGATTCGAGCTAAATAAAATTGAACAACTCCAAAAATGGCCATAACTACGTAGAAAACATTTTTTTTTTAAATAAATTATAAAAATAATCGTAGATTTTTTTATTTTGCACCAACGGGATCTTCAAATTTTTTCTCTTTAGTAAAATGTAATTTTGAGAATGTTTTTAGTGTCTCCTGTAAAAATGACTGTCATGGAGTTGGCCGGTTTGCGGATTAAGGTATCGTATTGTATTTTGCTATTATTCAGTAATTTAAACGAATAAGGTAAATAATCACTTCCCTAAAGATAAGTTTGAGCCTTTTTTTATATTAAAATAATTATAGGCCGTATTTTATATTTGATCAATGGATGTTTTGGTTGAAAGTTTTTTTGAATTGGTCAAATGCTAAATTCCCCGCATATTCCCCGCACAGTGCCTCTCCCCACAAATTCCCCAATCACTTCGGGATTCCCCGCAGTTTGGGGAATTCCCCACACATTGGCAACGCTGCCCACAGACCAACTAGAGAGAGATACTTCTAACCAGAGAGAAGGTAAATCTTCTAACCTATTCAGTCAGTCAGTCATCATCCATCACATTACATCAGTATGTATGTACGGTATGTACAGTCACGGACTAGGAGGCCGTAACAGATTTGTCTATTGTTTCGTAAGCCCTAGACTGTATTACCCTCAGGTATTACCAAAGAACAAGAGCTGTTTTGCAATACAGAATAACCGGAAGTGTTACGCCGATCGTGTCCGCCACTGTACTAGTACTAAATCAGTACAGTCATCAATGAGAGCGTTCCACTTTGTCCATGGTTTCAGTGAGTTCTTCAATCAATAAAAGATGGCGCTAATGTCTTTTTTAATATTCCCGTGGGAATATCAGAATTATTCCCAGCGTTGCCAATGTGTGGGGAATTCCCCAAACTGCGGGGAATCCCAAAGCGATTGGGGAATTTGTGGGGAGAGGCTCTGTGTGGGGAATTTGCGGGGAATTTAGCATATAACAAATTCAAAACAAACTTATAACCAAAACATTAATGATCAATTAATATAAATTACTGCCTTTATTTATTTTAATAGTAAAAAAGCTAAACTTATCTTTAGAGAAGTGATTATTGATGATATTCCTCCCCCAATCCGTGAAGCGACAAGTAGAAACACCTTTGGGCGCAAGCTCAAGGTTTACCTGTTTGCTCAGCAGATTAAATCCTCCTCGTGACATTATCCTCGCCGCTATCCATGGTCCTCTCCTTTCCATTTCATTCTTATCCTCTCCAACTCTCCTTGACTACACTGACTCCGGAAATCGCTGTCTTTATTCATTTTTTCTTGTTACCTATATGGTTTTTATTTTTGCTAATATTGTTTCTTTTTTTTAATATTTTTTTTTTTTTTTTTGTTGGTGACAACATTTATTTTGCGCAAATAAGTAACGCACCCCATGGACGCTCGTAAACACTACCGGCACTGACTGAAAACCAGCGCTTTGGGTTCACACCCATAGCAAATGCTGAGGCAGTGCCCTTTGCAACAGTGGCATAAAATTACGTTTTTTTTTTGTATTTTGTTTGTCTGTGTTGTTGTTAATTGTGTGTCACTGTTTGGCAATAAACGCTTTTCTTTCTTTCTTTCTTTCTTTCTTTCTATTTACCTTTTCGTTTTAATTACTGAATAATAGCGAAATACAATAATGAAAATGTATCACCCCACATTACAATCAGTCAGTTGGTTATCCCCAGTCGTTGCTAATGTACCTATGTACATATTTGGTTATTTTAAGTAGAAAAGTTTTTGTTCGATTATGTTAAATTTACACTCCATCAATTTTTCCATAATATTTAACCTAGTTTTTACATTTAGGCCTGAATATTAGAGAAAACCGGAGGAGGATTATAATAAACCGGATGATTTTTTTAAGTGATATTGAGATTTTTCAAGTGTTTGTCATTAATAAATGGTTGATTTTTTAAGTTATTTCGTAAATAGTTCACTATCTTTGGTGAGGGGATTTTGTGGGGAATCACGATATTTTTCTCACCAACTTTGGGGAATTTGACCAGTGATCTTGGGGAATCTGGTAAATAGCCATTGGCAACACCAGTGTTGCCGTTTTAGCGCTTTTCGCGCTAGATCTAGTGCATTTTTTGGGTCTTTAGCGCATTTTTTTTCGTAACTATGCGCTAAAAAATATTTAGCGGAATCTGGCGCATTTTTCAACATTGGCAACCCAATGAACCCATAGACTTAATTAAGTCTATGGTAAGGAGGTTTTTGGTGACAAGTGTGAAGATTATTTCGGCTGTATGGACTATGAACTTTTGCCTGCCTAAACTGAGCGAAAGAAAATACAGCAACAAGTCTATGGTCGGTAAAATCAACGACTGATGATTTTACCCAGTGTTGCCGTTTTAGCGCTTCAAATTTATTTAAAGTCTCGTGTTCTTATTTTTTTCCATTTTAGGTAAACATAAATGAATAATAAAAATATAAATAAAATTTAATAGGTGCTACAGTGCAACACAAAAAACTAGAAATTAAAAACTGGCAACACTGTATAGAAAATTTCAAAAATCCGACTAATTACGATACAGTGTTGCCACTTTTTAATTTCTAGATTTTTGTGTCGCACTATAAGAGGATATTTGCTCAATTTCTGAAGGAAAAAAAAAATTCAAGTAATATTTACGGAACTTAGTGGAAAACTGGTGCAATTTTGGCAAAAATTTAGCGCATTTTAGCGGATTTCAGAACCCAAAATTTAGTAGGAATCTGGTGCATTTTTGGCATGAGTTTAGCGCATTTTTTTTTCTTTAAACGGCAACACTGTTGCCTGATTATTCCTTTCTGAAGCGAAAGAACCTACCTACCATAATTAAGAGGTTCCTATTCAAGATTTCACTAAGTTCATAACCTACCTACCTTTTTACTGTTACTTCAATATAGTTTCTGAGGAAAAGAACGCGACAGGCAGAGAAAGACGGAGAGCAAAACTAAGGGTGGTTCTATGTTTGTGACTAAGGGACCCAAGTCAAGTTACCTACCGTAGCGGCGGTTTCCTACTCTGAGCTGAGTACCTACCAATGAATTTCATGAATTTCAGCGACTTGTCGTTGAGTTCGCTTTTGTTTATTAAGACCTTGTCCAAAAGGGGCGATTTCGCCGCGAATCGATTCGCGCGAATTCATACGCACGTAGGCGAGGTACTAGACCAGGCCCTATTGCGGCCGCTTTTGCAATATTGCTTTGAGAGAGTGTCAAAGACAATTCTGGAAGTAAACCGGTTAATTTTGAAAACAAAGAAGTACTTACTTAATTAGGTACTGTTAATTGTACCAAAATGATTTAAGATGATTTTTTGTACTGGATCGCGATCATTGCAAACGTCCTTAAGGCTACGGAAATGACCATCTTAGGAAAATTATTGTCCTATAGTAACAAAAACAAATGTCCCGATGAATAGCCGTGCAAAAAAAATTTAACACGACATCAAGTTTTCATTTGATTACTGAAATTGGGATTGGGCCACATTCCGTACCGCTGAATGTAGCTTATACTTATGTACCTATTAATTAATATCAAAAAACACACTCAATATCTGAGCTGAAGGTTTATTAGGACTACCTAGGTACTTCTAATTATTATACTGTGCTTTCACACAAGACTAAGGTTGACGTTTAGTTAAAGACTTATCACTGAGAGCAATTTCTTTATAAGTATAAAAAAAGTTTATTAATCAGGTATAGGATAGGATGTTAGGTTTTACCTAGGTACTTACTCGTGTTTTAATTTGAATACCTAGTTTGTTACTTATACTATCTACGTAGTCGGAGGGGTGAAAGGTGGGTGTCAAACCGTCCATTGTCCAGCCGTGGTCCAGCCCAACGTTGCTTGAAAAACTTGCATCTTTAGGACTTAATTAGGTACTTAATATTCCAAGCCTTTTCGCATTGAGGAGCGAGTCATCATCATTTCAGCCGTAGGACGTCCACTGCTGGACATAGGCCTCCCTCAAGGCTCTCCATCTGTACCGATCGCAGGTGGCCTGCATCCAGCGTGGACCCGCAGCCTTGCGCAGATCATCCGTCCATCTGGTCGGTGGACGTCCTACGCTGCGCTTGCCGATCCGTGGTCTCCACTCGAGAACTTTTCGGCCCCAGCGGCCATCTGTTCTGCGGGCTACAACACCATACTGAGGAGCGAGTGTAATAATTAATTTCGAATAGGTAGGTAAGTATCCTATTGCATTTTAAACGTGACCTATATTTTATAGTCGGCTCCGGTTAAACTGGATCGTACACCTACATTGCATGTCTAGTGCAGTGACCGAGCAATGGTTTTATTATACAATGGTACTCTGTGCAACCGGTCCACGGATGTCAGGAACTGCGATGGGGCGGTGGGTGCTTGACGGTCGTGGTGGGGAGCGGTGCAACTTGGGTGCAACAGGGCCAACGGGGCAGCGGCGGAGGCGGCAAAACCACCTTTTATTCATACCGCTAGTAACTATTTAGTAATCTATACCAATATTAATCTATACCAATATTATAAAGAGGAAAGATTTGTTTGTTTGTTTATTTGTTTGTTTGTAACGAATAGGCTCCGGAAATACTGAACCGATTTGAAAAATTCCTTCACTGGTAGGAAGCTCCACTATCCGCGAGTGACATAGGCTATATCAGATTTTCAAAAAAATTAGGGATCCTTACTTAAACTCAAATAATGTAACCCAAGGTGCAATATTTTTTCCGTTGTTTACATATTTTGACGAGTCGGTCGTCAACTCGAGGTGGTTTGTTGTTTGTTTTTTTATTCGCCGATTCTGGGCAGTCAAAAGAACATAGTCTATAGAGCCAAGTCTTTAGTAGTATCTTATATTCTATGGCGTAACGAAGTAAGCCGGGACAGCTCGTCTGTGATAAAGCATTGAATAGTTTGTGAAAAATTAGCAATAGCACGTATCATAGCATTTAACCCGTACGGAGCCGTACGCGTTAGAGTTGTTTCCGAATTATGAGCGTTATGAGTTTATCACATAACGCAATTTTGTTTCATAGGAAGCCCAACTTTATCAATAACCATCTATGCTATATAACGCCCACTCCACTTCTAGACCTTACATACCACAGATAACTATTACCTACTATGCATGAACATTGCATTGGGCTAGCGAAGCCACGGGCCGCACACTAGTAAATTATAAAGAAAAAAAACAAGCACCTACACCATACTAGATCCTATCTACCTAGCTACCTCATAAAAAAAGACCCAACAGCCCCAAACGTTTAAAACATTGATCTTTTGCAAGAAAAAAGGGCGACATCCCGGCGACCCTGGCCATAAATGTTTTTTTTTTCGTGCAGCGAACCTTCCTAACTGAAGTCAAACATGTGCATGTTGCAGCCACTTGTAGGTCGCATTTAAAACAACTAGAAAGTCCAAGAAACAACAAGTCGATGCTCAAAACTGGAACCAAGCCAGAATAATAAAGCTTTACTATTGCAACTAAGTATTGTGTATTGTTGTACAAACTGAAATTAAATAAATTAGGAAGGCACTGCTAAAATTTCGCAATAAGTTTGCACTGAACACAACGTCAAGGTTGCAAAGTTTACGCATGTTGACCGTAATTACCTGGATTGAAAATAGGTAGGTAACTTAAAACTGGTCCAGCCATGGCTTAAGTTTGACTGATAAGGCCTTATCGGTGCGATAAAAGAAACTGTATCAGCCAAATTGCTGCATATACTGCATAAATAGGCACATTTATGTTACGAGCTGATGATTGAGCATTTGTAGTGAAGACGGCATTCCGACGTCGACGACGCCCGACGCCCCCGATAAGGAACGACCGTTGCCTCTACCTCTAGCTAGAGAGAGCAGGCTGGCTGCGGCTGATCCCGCGCAGTTTACTTTTGTGCTTGGACTGTGCGTGAGCGTCGTCGGTGTTGTTTTGTTTGGAGTGTTTTGCCGCGAATTTTGTTTACGAAACTAAACTACTTAAAGTCGGTAAGATTATTCCTTTTGTAATATGTTAATTAATAAATCTGTTCAACAGACATTCTACTAGAATTTTAGTTAAGTGTCTTGATGATATCACCACACGCTGGTTGTTGACGTGACGCGATAAAATTTATAAGAAGAAAATAAGATTGCATTGCAGCAGCAAGGCCAAAACAAGTTCTTTAAACCTTTACAATGTAAAGAATACTATTGCAACTTAGAGTCCTGCTTTAAGAAATACTGTTAAAGGCATTATTAGCTGTACCTCTTTACCAAATTCTGAAAAGACGAAAGACTAGTTCATTATAGAAACCCATTAGTATAAACTTGTTTCAAACTATTCCGAAGGAATTCCGATTATTATATAGAATTAATAAGTACTAATTAATTATAATAATATGTTTCCCTTAACTTATAATTAATACTTAACAATTTTTTACAACATTCCTTAAATTAATATTATGAACTAATCACTAACCACAACACGAAATATTCAACAAAAAAAAACTAATACAGTTCTTTTGCCATAGCCTAATAGATTACCTAACTGATAAATAACATTTAACCTACATGATATTTACAAAGTGAAACTAAGTTAAAAATAAAAGCATTCAAAAATATATTGAATTAAAAGATTGAATATCATCAGGTATTGGTACTGAAATAGGTAATTAATATTATATTATGTAGAGTAAGTACCTACCTAGGTAGCATAAACCCACAGATCAGAGAAGAAAAACACTTTATCAACCTAAACCCACCCGTACTGTACTACATTATGTAGAAAACTATTTAACAGTAACCAGCACATCAAGCATCCCATTTGTGTTGTTAAATATTTATTTACGTATAAGGTACAGTCAAGGACTATGAGGCCGTAACAGATTTGTCTATGGTTTCGTCCGGCCTAGACTGTATTACCAAAGAACAAGAGCTATTTTGCAATACAGAAAAACCGGAAGTGTTACGCCGACCGTGTCCGCTTACTGTACGAGTAATGGTGGTGATTTATCCAAGTATTACGCGAGATTTTTGTTCTCAGGTTTTATTATCTGCCAGTCCACAGTCTAGCAATTGTTACCGGAATAACATTTATTTTAAAGAAAGTAAATATTATTATAATAATAAATAATAATAAACTTTATACTTACTTAGATTAGTTTTTAAGGGTATTTACAAAAAACATCAATATATGTTAACGATCTAATAAGAGCATTTATACCTATCAGCATTATAAATACTGCAATATAAATAAATTATTAATGAGTTTCTGCAGCAGCATTGTTTTTGTAATAGAATTACGTTTATTTGGTTAAATAAAAAAAAATGGATAGAAAACGGCACCCATAGAAATCATGTCAATCACTCGGAAATAATTAAATTTAGAATGCTTTCTGTTTCAAATCTATTGAATTACTTATAATACCTACCTACCTAAGCCATAAAGATAATAATATTAATTCTTGTGCGATAATCCTTGTGGTGTCTAATCTATTATTGTAGTACTTACTCAGTACACATTTTAACAAGTATGTACATAATGTAGGTATCTAACGGCCCGCATATTATCATAGTGTAGCTTGGTGATATACAAAATCGTAAAACCTTTATGCACCGATTGCCCTTAAATTATTTGAAGTACATAAAATCAATAAAAAATATATCGGGGCATTCAGGGTAAACGGGTAAAACATACAGTACCTATATGTAACGATAAAATAAAGTAATGCAAATAGTACGACCTACCTACGACACGTTACATTTATTACATATAGTTAGTCATCTGTCCTTAGAATTAAACTATCATGTTTTATGAACTGTGTGATGTAATCACCATCAATCATATCCATAACATAATATAGTAAGTAGGCAAATAGCTACTAAGTAAGAATACGAGGTCCATGGGTAAAGCTTATTATTTTAGAAATAGATAGAATAGAATAGATTAGACATTTAAAGTTGTTATTAAGAAAAACATAAAAAAAAATCGTGTTTCATTAATCTCGCTAAAACTCGAGAACGGCTGGGCCGATTTAGCTGATTTTGGTTTTGAAATGTTCGAAGTAATCCAGGGAAGGTTTAAAATGTGGGAAAATATGGAAAAATGGAGAGGAAGTTAATAAAAACAGCAATTTATTAATAAAAAAAATTAAAGCGCGATATTAAGTTCGCCGGGACAGCTAGTACTTTATAATTTTACTGCAGTATACGTATACCTACCTACTTTAATTTCCAATAACTATTTGTCGTGCTTGCGTTATCATTTTATTATCAGACTTTTTTTGTGTACCTACCTACTTCCTACCTTACTCACACATTAGTAATACTAAAAATATTATTTTTTACAGGAAATGGGCAACATAGTGTTCTCAATAATATGGCTGATCGTCCTGATCTTTGTGTCGTTCTGGATAGCCGGCATCGCGGCTGGCATCTACATCATCGTCCTGCCCTTCACAGTTTGCATAGAAGCTTTATCGGTTAGTCAAATAGTTTCTCTTTCTCATATTGTACAGTCACGGACTAGGAGGCCGTAACAGACTTGTCTATGGTTTCGTCAGCCCTAGACTGTATTACCAAAGAACAAGAGCTATTTTGCAATACAGAAAAACCGGAAGTGTTACGCCGAAAGTGGCCGCCACTGTACCTAATTCATGTTAACCTGCACACATACTTACCCGGTCATTTTTTTTATCGTGGAACTATCAGGACTAAGTCTTTGCATGATATATGACTCGAATAAATTGTTTAAATAAAACTTTTTATCAAAAAATAAAACCGCCGAAAAAAAAACTGAAAAGCATAAAATAATAATCGAATTACTTACTAAGTTCTTAAAGTAATGTAGGGTATATACCAAATAATTTTAAGTCGGCGCGCCACACAAGCAAATTCCATAATTACGTAAAGATTGATGCGCGGCAGCGCACGAATTTTTGTTATTTCTTTAAATTTAAGGTACCTAATTTAATGATCTTTGTACAAGGAATCTGTGGCGCCGACTCAAAATTACTTGGTATATACCCTACATTACTTTAAGAACTTAGTAAGTAATTCGATTATTATTTTATGCTTTTCAGTTTTTTTTTCGGCGGTTTTATTTTTTGATAAAAAGTTTTATTTTATGCTTTTCAGTTCTTTCAGGGTTTTATTATTTTCTTCTCCCACAAGGTGGTCAGTGGTCACACCGCATAAGGTGATCAGACGACATGGTTGACAGGGACGACAAGACCGGTCGGTATGGCGATTTGTGGGGGAGGCCTATGTCCAGCAGTGGACGTCTTTCGGCTGATTTTATTTCATTTCAAAAGATATTGTAAGTAGGTATCAAAATGTATAGTGTTACACGTAAAATGCAACTTGTGAGTTGATAAATCCACCCGCCGACCAAAAAGTCACCCCTATTTTCCCACCCTTAGGGTGGGAATTTTATTTCCAAATTTTTATGGGACCAACTTCAAGGTATGCCCTGTCGATTAAAAAAAGAATTATCAAAATTGAACTACTCTGTAAAAAGTTATGCGTGATCATACATTAAAAAAAAAAAATATACGTGTCGAATTGAGTACCTCCTCCTTTTTTTTTCGTCGGTCAAAAAATCTTTTACTTTTGAATATTTATTATTTTTTGAAAATTTCAAAATAAAAAAAACTTATTTAAGGCCGATGGACACCTTGTTTACCCCCCTGCGCATTGCCCTCCACCCCATGACTCGTCTGGCACCAGCTACGTACCTAGTTAATTTAGTTTTTTTTACAAAAGCTTTCGCGGTTCATTATTTTTCAATTTTGTTCTCAGGAATCAGTACTGTTTATCTATGCCTACCGGGACCGGGTGTTAAATTTTCCTCCACCATAAAAAAGTAACCGAGTATAGAAACGATTTGAAAATGGCGGCCGTTGTATGGGCTGGGGCTGTCTCTCTTTTAAACTCTTCCTCATACTAATATACGCGGGACAGCATGCGTACGGCCGCCAGTTTCAAATCGTTTCTTTAACTGCGCGGCTTATAAATTATATGCGACTTCTGTGAAAAAATAATCACTTCAGCAGAGTTGGTTTGATTTGACAAAGGGAAGTGGACATGATCGCTGAAAAACGCTCTTTTCCTGAGTACTCAAATCTGGTTCCTCACACAATTAAGTATTTTGTAGTCTTTTCTTGTCAAATAGTAAGGTGTCCCATTTTTTGTTAAAGTATAAAAATAAATCTTGTAGAAGTAGCATTTAAGAGGGACGGATGGATACAATAGGTTGATTTGCTAACTACGTACACTTAAATACCCACTAAATAAGTTTTAATAATACGTCTTCAGTAAAATAATAATATTAAAATTCAGTGTTTTTTGTGATACCTAACTGATAATTCTACACAGCTACACTTATGACTATAACCTTTAACTCTACGTAATGTTTCAAGTCAAGGTACATTACCATATCTCTCGTATCGTATAGTAGAGTTGCCGTGGCATTCATTCATAATGAGCCGGGGACGAGTCGTAATTTTATATTATCGTCCCACGCATTTTCCTTCATTCAATTCGAGTGGGAGAGTAAACCGGTCTGCCGTTTTACGTTGAAGTGTAAACCTCGTGTAGAGTCATGTTAATTAAAGACATTCTCGAAATACACAGTTAACAGTCAGTGTTTGGAGTCCACTCGCTTGAGTTTGAACTCGACCAAGTCGGGCTCAAATAAAATATCAAACAGGATGTACTGTACTTACCTATAGCAAATTTTATATCTTTGATCTAGGGTTCATTCTCGGGTCGAGAATTCCCGGAAAATTTTTGGGTTTTGTTCCCGGGAAATTATGCTCGAGAAAAGTCGAGAACTCGAGAAATCACATTTGAGTCTATGTAGTGCAAATACGTTCGTGAATTTCGTTAAAGATGAAAATGTACTTTTTACTTTTATAAGCATAATGATGGTACGCGGTGGAGTCAAGTCTCGTAACCAAAATTCTTATCGTATTACAAGCGATTATCTTAACCATTGCTGGTTTCTTTAGGCGTATAACAGAAATCGACTTTACGAAAGCGGCAATGGTTAACGAAATTGATAACTACAATTCGATAGAGCTCAATTGGGAAGCTTGACAGTGTACTGTTTATTAATATTTTGTGTTTATTTTGTTAAAGTAAAATTATAATCTTATGAATTTCACTACCAACATCTGGGTATTAATTCGTTAACTTAAGGGCTTACACGGTGTGAAACTAGCGCCACTTCCGATAAATAATTAATATCTTCTAAACCATGGTCGAAATAAAAATATGCGTCTTTGACACCCTAGATAATCTTGCTTAGAATTTTTAAGCCACAGTAGTGTAGTTTTCAGGTTCTAAGGTCAGGTTAACAGTTGTTTGTCTAAAGTGGCCACTTTAGTTTCATAAAAAATATTTCTAAGATAAGATCATTATCCTAAAAGCTACATAACAGAGCCTTAAAAAATCTAAGCAAATTTATCTAGAGCGTCAAAGGCGCATATTTTTGATTTCGGCCATGGTTTAGAATATATTTATTATAAATCGAAGTGGCGCTAGTAACGAACCAGTTCAATGAATGAAAATTCTGTGTCAGTGACAGCATTCAAAAATCATTGCGGCTTTTTAAAGACGACAACAGTACATGCCCCCCGAAAAGCAGCAATAGTTTTCGAATGCTGTCATTGTCATCGATTTTCATTGTTTATTTAGTTAAGCGACTCATGCTCTCCTTTTCTATAAATTCTTCTTTAAATTTAAACACTTAAAATACTTATATAACTAACTATACTTTTAGTTTAACGTTGACTATTTTTATTAGTTCAAGGTTTAATATGTATATTGAGAGAAGTTTTTTTTTCAAGTATTATTAATTTTTTTAAACTTATATTTGGCAGAAAAACCACTTTTATTGGTTTAAAATAAGATTTTTTATTATGATTAACATCGTTAATTTTGTGTCCACTTTTTTTATTATTTGAATCGCTTTTCGATGCAAAAACATTGGTAAATGTAAATTTCCCGACAACCCGAGAAGACCCGAGAAATTGGCCTCGAGAATTCTCGAGACCCGAGAAACTGATAAGCTCGAGAAATCATGAACCCTACTTTGATCCTGCTCTACATTACCGACAATATTAACCAAGGAACACTGAACGATTTTAAGTGTAATTTTCTTGTTTCCAGGGTCTAACGGACTTCCTGCTATCCGTGGTGCAGTTTCCGCGGTACTGCGCGCAGGCTATGATGGAAGGCAAAGGCTTCAACTGATCATACTCTAGTCAAATACCAACTTATTCTAATTTAGTATATTACCGCACAGCGAGCACGTAAATCTACCTCTAATAGAGGTGGAATCGGATCCACTCCTAACTCACCTCATCATTTGATATTGTATTTTGCCATTGAATCGGCCAATCAGAGCGCAGTTTACTACGTCTGATCTTATAAAGGAATATTTTTTAAATAAAATAAATAACGTGCATGGCCTTTGTGCTGTAGTTTCCGAGCTCGCTGCTCCGGCCGAATTTCGCACAAGTTATTTTGACGAATCTTGAAGTGGCTCAATTTGCACCACGGCCAATTTTAAATTAATTCACTTTTACAGTTATGAGTATGAAGCTTATATTAAATTTTATTCAGAGATTATTTAACTAAAGAGACATCTTGATTAGATCATCAAAGCACAAGAAGTGCCATAATTTTTTAACGAACTCACGACTTAATAATGTTAAAATGATAATTGAATTTTAATATAAGCTACCTAGCTATTTACAATTATTATATTACTATAATTAAAAATAATAAAAAACAATATTATAAGATAGACATCTTTATTTGGATCATAAACTGACATTTTTGATGTATTGTATGAAAACATATACCGTCTTATTCATAAAGATACAGTAGATTTTAAGTAGCCTTACTGGAGGTCTACTTCTCTGGTTTGTTGTATGGTAAATACGTGACATCCAGTCTAAATTGACATACGTCAAATAACTAAAATGCTCTTTAACTTTTTATGAATAAGAGGGATAGTATACAATATCTTAACTATTACAAGCCTTTTCCAGGGCAAACTATAGTACACATAAAAGTACGTTATGTGTAGAGGTAAATTCAAACATAACAAACAATAGGGTTTTTCTTTAGTAAAAACAATAATAAAATAAAAACTTTACACCAACATTTACAGGAGATGGAATTTTAGGGAACCGTAGTCAAACAAGAAACCCTTATAGTTTCACATAATTCTTATGTCCGTCCGTCAGTCTTTTGCTTTAAATTTCTTCACTATTTAATTTACAGTAAGTACTTAATTAAAATTAGGCACACATCTAATTTACGGTACCCAATACATTACTCATGGTCAAATATACCAACATTTCTAAGGGTATTAAAAAAATACATAAAAAAATCTAATCGCGATCTGCTGGTAAGCAGGGTAAGCAGAAGGAAGTTTTGTGCTCAACAAAAGATGGTGCTGCGGAACCCTACATTGAGCGTAACTGCTTTTCACGCACTACTTAGCTTATTTTTATACACTATTGAATTTGCCATCCACAATGTAGACACAAGCACAGCCTTTTATTTGTAACCTTACTTTATACTAACTTATGACTTAAAATATGGCACAGTCACCCAAATAGGATAGGGAGAAGTTGTTAGTCACAAAACGCGTGACCAGCTTTTCACGCGTCAGAGCGGAATAGTCTAAGGCCGCGCTGACTTTGTTAACGTTTTAGTATAACTTCATTCATACGTAACACTTGATACGTATCCAAAGTGAGCGTGGCCTTAGTAGTATAGCGCTGTCACTTTTATCGTGCTTTGGCTGGTGGCGACTTTGGAAGCCAGGACAAGTCCTTCGCAGTAACTAAGAGACTCCCTATCCTGAGCCAACTCCTGCCAGCTATGACAGAAGTTTGGGTCTTCTCACTTATCTATATATATAAAATCCAAATACCACTGATCTACTCACTCACTCACTCATCATCGCCCAGCCAAAACCGCTGAAGATAGAAAGATGAAATTTGGACAGTAGCTTCCTTACATGACGTAAGCACCCACTAAGACGGGATTTTGGGATAACTTAACCGGGACGCCGTATACAGGGTGTAAAAGTTTGTATGAAACTCCTAAACCTCTGGTTTTAGTAAGTTGAAATTTACACTGTATACTGTCATTGCATTTCAAACATCATAAATGGTTTTAGTTTTTTTATATCTTGCCCCTGAGTCCTTATACAGGGTAAAATATGATTTTTGCTAAAATCTAAACTAATTACACTAGAGACTTGAAATTTTCAAAATAAGGTCCTTTTTATATAAAAACATGAAATATGATTTCAAAACTGCGTTAATTAGTCCTGAAAGCCATGATACAGGGTGTTAAAGCCTAAACCGCTCCTTATTTTGCTTAAAAATTGAAATGGTGATGTTTCTAGGTTATAAGGGTCGCTAATTACACAAAAAACATTGATTTTGAAATCCGAGATGGCGGAAATTTTGTATTAAAAATCGATATGGGTGGCGTTTTCTAGGTTTTTGGGGGCGCTGATTGCGAAATCATTTGTGGGTATGCTGATTCTGGGCGCCTACGTCTCACAAAGACGGGATATGGGGATAAGTTCACTGAGCCGCCGTATAGTGGATGTAACAGTTTGTATCACTCTAAACTGCTGCGATTAGAAAGTTGAAATTTACGCTGAAGATTCACTTTACATTACAAACCTCATTAATGGTTTTATTTTTTTAATATTTTGCCCCGGAGTTCAGGGTAAAACAGGTTTTTTTGCTTACTATCTTAAAATTTTCAAAATAAGCTCCTCATAATACTTAAACATCAAATATGATATCATAACTGCGTTTATTAGTCCTGGAGTCCTTGATACAATATGTATGGCGAACATTAGGTTTCCTTATAAAGTAATATGGTATGTGTTTTCAAAGTTTTTGCGGGTGCTGATACAGAGTGTAACAGTTTGTATGAAAAAAAAGTGATGTTAGTAAACTGGATAAGGGTCGCGCAAGAAAGGTAAGTATGGCAACCTGTAGGAGAGGCAAATTTACAGCAATGAACGACAATCAGTTGGGACGACGCTGATGATGAATCTGAGTAGACCTAATTAGGGAACAATAGAACTGGATTTTTAGTGAAGCCTCAGAGCTTAGCCTCAGAGATGAAGCATATAGGTTAGTTTGTTTATACAATACAGGGTGACGTTATTGAAGGATATCCTGTAATGGAAAAGGGAACAATGTGTATTTAAGTTTTCAGCCCAAACATCTCAAGATAGAAACGTAAGGAAGTCTAGCAAAGACATGAATTCGTGAAGATACTACGGGAACTGGAAAAACCAAATTTTACTGTTGTAAAGGCAAACTGCTTTTTTATGATTTCTTTAGGGCTTTGGTGCGATTACAAATGATTTCCCTATATTTGTGAGAAACAAATCAACCAGTTATTTACTTTTATTATAAAAAGCGCTTGCGAAGCTGCGGGCGGAAAGCTAGTTGACAATATAAAAATGCATTTGAAATGCTTAATCTTAAAAAAAAAACAACGAAATAGCTAAACTAAATGACATTGAATCTCAGAATTATCCTCCGGTATATAAAAATATGGATTTAAGAATTCCTGGAATCCAGTTCCAGCCCGTAAGATTTTGAATGTGCAAAAAAACTTTGAATGTATTGCGTTATAAAAATATTTATGTACCTATACAAAGTAATATTTACATAAACTATAAAAACGAGGCCTCGCCCGTTGTGTTCAACGTTCATTAGCACCTATCACATTTTATTAACTTGTTTTTGTTCTTTTATCAGCAGTGCGTGTCACCCAGGATGCCACTGATAGAAGTGAGAGCTTCGTGTAATATCTTCGCTTGTTCCGTGCATTTCGAAATTATATCCCTGAAAGAAATAAGGTCTCACTTCTGGTGTCGGTGTCTGGTGGATTCTTCGTTTTCTAATTGTTTTGATATCACTTGATTTGCTTGTCTTGATTGACACAAAGTAATATTAAACATTATTTAAAAGAACTGAGTCGAAATGTAAAAATTATAATTACTAATAGTGGTAGCACACCTATGCTGCGAAATCCAAACGGCGAAACAGCTGCGCGAGAAAGAGCCGAGAGTCAGAGCAGTTATTTGGTTACTTTGTTGTTCGAAACTGGGCTGCAATTCTCTGCTTTGACTTACAAAACTGGCGATGATGTTGTTTGTATCTATCTATATTACGCGCAGCGGTTTCGCTCTTTGGTTTTCGCAGAGGAAGTGTGCGCTTCGAAATCATGACGAACCGTCAAATCATCAGTCCGGTCCGGAAATCTATATACTGAACTAACCTGTAATCATGCGCGCCGCGCGCCGCCTCCCGGCCGCGCTCGCGCTCGAAGATACTGTCGAGTACATAACTGATATTACTATACTTACTGGTTTTTCTCTATAAAAATTTAATCTTTATTATTAATATTATTGCGAAAGTATGTGAGGTTGTTTAAAGTAAAAGATCGATCATAAAAACTCAAATTTATAGATAGGTTAATAGTTTAAACGTTACAGTTCCGAATGACGCATTTGTAATTAGGTACTCTGTCTGGTGGGCACCGGCGGGGTTTTTATGGGTGCGAACCCCACATGGGGTCGCAGGGTACTCGGTAAAGATTTTTTCCGCCTTCAAAAAAAAAAAGATTCTCAGTCAGTTTACTAAAGCCGTTTTTTATGTTCGACCTTAAATCCACTTTAGGCATTATAGTGTAGAATTTATTGAAATCGAATCAGTAGTTTCAGAGATTACCCCTACATCTAAACTTAGAAATAGTTCTTTTGTATATTAATAGTATAGAAGTTTATTCCATAGGTACCTGGTTAAAGTTTTCAGCAAGTGATTGATGTGAGATTTGGCTTTCTCGGACTCTTCTTGCAGTTCAGTTCTTCTGGTCGTCGTTATCTTGACTGGTTGTCTCAACTCTTCGTATGTTTGTTCACTGCAATAGTATCATTTCTTCTTAGATTTTTAAACTTTTAAAAACACTTTTTTATTAATAAGTTTTAGTAAATCAAAATTAACTTACCAAAATAAATTAACATTTTGAAACGTGTTCTTCATTTCTTTTAGGAATGTATTGACCAACATTTCGATGTCATTATGATTATCCGCCGAATTATTATGCGCACCAGTGGTAATTGCATTATGATATCCATTGTTAACGTTATGGTTATCTTGATATTCATCTTCAGCATAGTCAATATTTTCTTTGTTATAGTCAAGTTTGGCAACCGGGGACTTATCTTGGGGTTGGTAAGAATTAATTTGAATACTTTCGATATTATCTTGTGATTGATCAAACTTATAGTTTAGCTGGTCAAAGTTATCTTGTAGTTGGTCAGGTTTATCTTGTAGAATATCGAAGTTGTTTTCATGGTTTGAGAAATTAATATGGTCTCCAATGTCATCAAAGTCCGTTTCTGTATAATCGAAGTCGTCTGTGTAATCTAAAAGATCCATATCGAGGTTTTGTCTAACATTTAATTGTTCTTGAAATTCGTTATAACAAGTAGACTGGTATCTTACACTCAAATTCGAAGAAGCACTATCTGTACTAAAGGTTTTTCGGTTTGCTTGGTTAACCTTTGAGTTGCTAGATAAATTTTCAGTTTGTTTTTGATTGATTGGTTTCTCAACTTCTTTTGAAGGTTGTTTCGATCGCTTCTCCATTAATTTTTCAAAACTCATATCACAGTTGAATTTTCTTATGATTTTTACACTTTGAGAAGTGGATATCTCCTAAAAAAATAATTTATATTATTACTAAGAATGTGCGTTTATAAAATAAGAATCCATAGTGCTAAGAAATAAAAAAATATATAGTTAAGTATCTTGATCAAATTGAGGCTATTCTGCGAAATCATACCAGAGAACTGTTTGTGTATGTGTGTGTCTGTGAGAACGCTAGAAAGAGAGTGAAAAATAAGTAAGTGGTAAGTGGTGCAACTACACTCACCTCAGGTAGTGATTTCTTCGTAGGAGTTGTGTTTGTCTTTTCTGGTAATGTTTTTCTGTTGGTGTCACCTATAAAAGGATTTTTTATTAATTATAGATGAATTAACTCACAAGATAGAAGCAATAAATATGATTTTCGGTTTGAAAAGGAAAGGTGACCATATTGTTCGAGGCAGGCTAGAATGACGTAAGTAATATTATTCGGTCTCAGTCGGTGTTCACTTTCTACTGGTATCAGTAGTAAGTGAACCCTAGCCTCTAACGTTAGAGTTTATTGTACAAAATGTGTATTTAATATAATGTAGAAGATGTAAGTCGTCGGAAATATCTGTGCACCTCGCTTCGTCTCGCCTATCTAGTACCGTCGCGGTTCGCATGACGTCATCAAGGGAGGTGCACAGATATTTCCGACGGATTATAATATACGGACAGGTATCGGTGTCGTCCGGCGCGCCGAGGCGGCGGATGTCGGCCAGCAGCTGCTGCAGCGCCGCCAGCGCCGCGCCCAGGTCCTCGCAGTCCGGCAGCAGCGCCTAGGGGAACGACATGACTAACTTCATTGTAACACCATATAACCAAAATTTAAAATTAAAAAACCCCCCAACCCTTTTTTTTAAAGGCGGGAAAACTCGTTACGAGTACCCTGCAGCTACGGGGCGAGCCGCAGGGTTATGTGGGGTGCGCACCCACCCCCCGCCGGTGTCCATCTCGGCTGTTAGCAAGGGTGTCACGGGAGATCTTTCGATCTTTATGTTCAACTCTGCGACAAACCCCCCAACCTAGTCAGATCACCTCATTAACTATTAAAGAGCTGATCATCTTCAAAATGTCATGGTTACCTTACCATGTACTTTCAATATCACTCAATTAACACGTTTCAAAATTTAAAATCAATAGGACATATAAAAGCCCTCTCCACTATTTAAGAGCTGATCATCTTCAAACGGCTGATCAGGTCATGGTACCTTATTACCATATACTTTCAATATTAATGAAGTAACACTGTACCAAATATCGAATCGATAGGTAGGACATATGGAAGACAGTCAGATCCCCTCATCAACTATAAAATAGCTGATGATCTTCAAACGGCTGAACAGATTTTCATGAAACATCGCTAAGAACACTACGCATAAAATTATCTATGACACAAAAAAAAATACTAAACGCAAATCGTTTCACCCGTTTGGGAGCTACGATGCCACAGGCAGAGATACACACACAACACAGATACGTTAAATTAAAAATATCTCTCTCTTTTTTGTCGGGGGTTGATATAACAGCATAAAATAACAAGGAATCGAGAACGCTTAGTATAATCTAAACTAAGATAACATGGCGCGCCCCTCCCAATTTCTGACCCAATGTAAGATGGTCTTGATCGTGTGTAGGCGTCAATATCTCTCTTCAGTTGTTTGATGTTCGTCCAAGCACGCACACATGAAGAAAAACTTCGGTTCCATACATTGGTAACATCAGTTTTATGTTTAAAATTTTAAAAGGAACTTTTCCTGAATAACATGGTTTATTCAGGAAAAGTTCCGGTCAGATCAATCACATTATTACCAACTTATGATATTCTTACTTACCTGTAATTCTAATAAAAAATTAACGGCCAAATTAAACAGCTCCAGAAATCTCGTCGGTGTCAAATCACGGCAGATTTCACCTGAAAATTGCATGAAATTATAAAATTGACCAATATTTTGGCAGCAAAAAAATTTGAAATACAATTGCAATTAAATACCTTGATTCTCTAGAACTTTAAAAAGAGCAATAGAAAATTCAGTGCCTGTTTTGAGGACACCGCTGTTATAGTTATATCTCTTCTTTATGCACTCGGTAGACTCCATTATGGTCCATGGCGGTGGCATTTCATGAACCAGCGGTGGAGAAAGCTGAAAAACAAATGTTAATTTGTTGAATAAATTTACGTCATACGCTTGGTATTTAAACCTGGGTGATAATATTACTGGGCTCAATCATTATAAATACTTACTTGTAAAACTTGTGTTAGAACTTCCTCCATCGTTTGCTCGAAACGCGGAATCCACTCGTCGGCGCCAGTTCTAAGACTTTCTTGGATCTCATCATCAGTGATTTTTAACATTATTTTCGGTTTTGTTTTATTTTCATGTAATTTAGCATCTCGCTGCATAACTACGCCTTTTTCGGAGCACACCGAACTTCTGGTGTTGGATATGACATCACTGCTGGATGCTGCTGACTCTTCAACAAATGTCTTTTCCGCACCGAAAACAATTTGAGACATAAAATCTTTCATCTTTTTCGGAGAATCCATACCTTTATCCGAGTTTACTTCAGATGTCTTGTCAAAGGAATACTTGTTGGTCGTTGTAGAATTTATAATTTGTTTTGGCTGGTGATTTTTATCAAATCTGGTTTTATTTTGCGTAGATTTTAATTCAAATTGTGCAGGTCTTAATTCAAATTTAGCAGGTTTTAATATTTTTTTTGGTGTACTTGCTTTTACAGTTTTTTGGTTGCTTGCCGATTTCGGCTTAGTTTTATTGATAGGAGATTTAGGCATCGTTTGGTTGATTGTGGAATTCGAAGTCGTTTGGTTGCTTGCAGATATCGGGGTCTGTTGGTTACTTGCCAATTTCGGGATCGTTTTGTTACTCGTCGATTTCGGGATCGTTTGGTTACTAGCCGATTTCGGGATAGTTTGGTTACTTGCCGATTGCGGCATCATTTGTTCTTGATTTAATATTAAATTTTCATTATCTATTTGGGCTTCGATTGTTTGTGACTCAATATTGGTCTGTATTACTTTGGATTTAGTAAGGCTAGCTATAGTGTTTGTAGAATGTACTTTAGTTTGAACTGTATCCATATTATTTAGAGTGCGAGTTTCGGTTAGGTTTACTGGTTCCAAAGCGTTCTTTGTATCTTGTTTAGTTTCCATGACTGTTTTGATTAATTTCTCAATTAATTCATTTGTCACAACAGTATTGGCATCAGTTTTTTGTGCTAAGTCAACCCTTCTTCTTCTCCACCGTTTTGTTTTCGTTTCAGATTGGCATTTACTTATTTTATCATTGGCTGCGCTGTTTTGTTTTTCTGTATTTTGTTTTAGTCTTATTTCCCTTCTTTTGGCCATTGGTAATGCGTTTTCTGCAGCCTTATTTGTTGTAACTACAGCCTGATGTTTGGTAAGGTTCTTAGGAGCAACGTGTTCGGGAATTTTGAAAGTAATTGAATCGTCAATCGGAATCAGAAGCTCGGTCTGAACTTCTACACTGACCATTTTCTTTATTGGAGACACCTGCGTTTCCGTGGACATTCTTTTTTGTGCGACCTTTGGTTCCACTAATTTTTTTGTTAGTATTTGTGTTTCCTTATTTGTTAAACTAATAATGTCTGGTTCTTTTGGGCCAAAGATAATTTTGTTTCTTTTAGTTTTATTTGTTAAAAAAGTTGGACTCGCAGATTTGTCGTTTGTGATTGTGATTGTCATTGGTAAGTCAACTTTATTATCACTTAGCATTTCTATTCTTTGCGAAGACAAAAACTCTTTGATGTCTTCCACTGTAAAAGCTGCATATTGAACTGCGTTTATTCTTCTAAGTAATTCCGTGTTGTCTGATAAAACAATCTGTAAGAAAACAATTATGAAATGAAAAATAATAATAACTATTCGTAATCAAAATATTTAATTAAAATTACTGACAAATGGCAGGTTTTGTTGTATCAAACGAAGTCCACAATCTTCCAATGGATTACTTTTTGCCTCGACCTGATGCTCTGGAAATAGTTATTATGATATGATCAATTAAGACTCTGATAAAACATTACAATACAATATCTTATTGGTAAATTATAATAAAAAGAAACTCACCAATAATGGCACGTTCACAGTTTAGCATCTGCTCGACGAAACGGCAAGCGGAGCGCGCCGCCCCGCGCTCTTCAGCCCCTGGCGCGCTAGCCCCGCCCCCCGCCGTGCTGGCCCCGCCCCCTGCCTCCATGGCCCCGCCCCCCGCGCCTAGCGCGCAATCTTGCAGCGAGCCGTACACGGGGCTCGTTATCACCAGCTTACATTGTTTATCTGAAAATACATACATTTAATAGGTGAGACCAATTTTTTTGTGAAATCCTCTGCCGTAATGTTCGTACACATTTACTATAACCGAAATAAACTTTTTTTCGGTAATAAAATCAAATTTAACGGCGTTTAATACCATTTTTTAAATATTTTTTGGCTGACGAAAAAAATTGAGGAGGTACTCAATTCGACGCGTATATTTCTTTTTTTTTTTTTCACGCATAACTTTTTACAGAGTAGTCCAATTTTGATAATTCTTTTTTAATCGACAGGTCATACCTTGAAGTTGGTCCCATAAAAATTAAAAAAAAATCCCACCCTAAGGGTGGGAAAATAGCGGTGACTTTTTAGTCGGCGGGTCGATTTATCCACTCACAGGTTGCATTTCCACTTTTGATACCTATACTTACATTATCTTTTAAAATGAAATAAAATCAGCCGAAAGACGTCCACTGCTGGACATAGCCCTCCGCCCAAAAAAACCATACCGACCGATCTTGTCGTCCCTGCCGACCGTGTCGTGTGATCACCTTATCAGCGGTGTGACTGCCTTGTGGGAGAAGAAAATAATAAACCCCTGAAAAAACTGATAAGCAAAAAATAAAACTTTTTATCAAAAAATTAAACCACCGAAAAAACCGAAAAGCATAAAATAATAATTTAATTACTAAGTTCTTAAAGTAATGTAGGGTAAAAACCAAGTAAGTTTGAGTCGGCGCCACAGATTCTTCGTACAAAGATTACCTACTTAATTAAGTATCTTAAATTCAAAGAAATAAACAAAAATCGTGCATCAATAATTTGCATGTGTGGCGCGCCGACCTAAAATTACTTGATAAAAAGTTTTATTCAACAGCGCGGTACAACAAACAGCTCGCAGTGTCAACGAGTGTCAAGTATGACTTCACGATTAAGGAAACTTCAATAGCTTTCCTTCCTTTGATTGCACGTAGAAACAATTGAAATTTACTTAACTTGTACGAACATTACGGAAGAGGATTTTAAATTTTACGTCTCGTCTATTTTATCAATTTCTAAAATTCTAAGAGGTTGTTCAGTGAAGATGAAGAAAAGAAACCTTGTTCGTCGATCGCCAGGTGATACGACTCTTACAATACAAAACACCGATAGGCCTCATTTAGTCGCACGCGGCGCGTTGCGTGGGCGTTGTGCGGGACGTGTTGCGATTAAATCAAACGTATAGAAATGTAGAGGACGTTTACGAAGACGCGTTGGCACAGGAGATTTTTGGGATTAGTTTGATATCTGGCATCAGTCAATGCGTGCGCCGATGCGTCTCCTTGTACGATTTCAAACATAGGCCTATGTTTTGATCTTGAAGCATTGAACGATGCGGGCGCGGCCGCGTCGTCGCTTCCCGCCCCGCCCGCGTGACGCGCCGCACCACGCACAACGCCGCTCCAATGCGGCGCGTGCCCCTAAATGAGGCCATAGGCTGTATACATAAATGAAGCCTAGAATGGTACCTAGACGGCGCTGTCTGTGACAGTAGCCGTAACAAAAATATCTGACCTAAAGCAAGCTGCTAATACTTTAACTTGAACATGAACAAACACAAGGTAACTTGTTTCTCTTTGGTCTTGCAGTCTTTACAAGTCAATAAATAATGCTTACCAGAGTTAGCCAGTAAATTGAGGAAGCGCAGGTGGTTTAGAAAAACATTTGTATCCGGTATCAGGAACCAGTTTCCATTGGGGTTGCCCAAAACTCTCATCAGAGGTGCCACATCGATAACAGCTTTCGTGCCTTGCAATTGCATGTTCTCCTAATATAACAAAAAAACATATTTTTATCCCATCCGCTCGAAAAAGTGACTTTTTGCTTACTTTTTATAGCCCAAAAACGTTGTATTACAATGTGGGAGATGGTTTTTTTCATACGCGAATTCATTTAAACTTTATTAAAAATGAATACTTTCGCCAGAATAATTAAAAAACGCGAAAAATTTTAAATGTCGCGCAATACCGAGTTACCACCTTAAATAAAGAAAAATATTCTCACTGAGAGCCACTCGTCGTCATCCTCGGCGGAGCTAGGAGGATCCTCTCTGGTTATATTGGGTGAAGTATCCCGCGCCTGCGTTCTGTTATCGAAATTCTGGTACTTCATTTGACCCTCAATATTCTCAGGCAGATCTGAAATTATTTTTTTTTATTAAATAGCAATATTGACTTGTTATTTTTTTTTTAACAATAAATTGAGATTTAGAGAATTTAAATAATTATACTTAAGGCGGTAACTCACGGTATGGCGCGAAATTCAAATTTTTTCACGTTTTTTAATTATTTTGGCGAAAGTTTTCATTTTTAATAAAGTTTAAATGAATTCGCAAACGTTAAAACCTATTTCCCACATTGTGATATATCGTTTTTGAAAGACAGAGTTACCGATTTTGTGTATATTCAAGGAACTTGTTTTTGGCCTTTTACCCCTTAGACATAAAATCTGTAGGTCTGTCTTCCAAAAACGTTGTATTGCAATGTGGGAGATGGTTTTTTACATACGCGAATCCATTTAAACTTTATTAAAAATGAATACTTTCGCCAGAATAAATAAAAAACACGAAAAAATTTGAATTTCGCGCCATAACGAGAGTTGCCACCTTAATTAACTTAAATTATACAGTAGCCAGCACTTCAATCAATCATTTTTTAAACACAATAATAAATTATGTGGTGTGGATGGGTTTTATGTTTGCTACTGTACTTACTGGAAAAGTAATACATTTAAAAATATAATTCAATTACCATCATCATGTTCTACTCGTAAGTTACCAGATCCCTCTTCAAAACTTTCTGAATGATTTGAATTTGTTTCTTTTCTTCTAGCCATCAGTACTTGTCTTAAATCTTGGAACTCTCCTAGTTTATTAGGAACATTCTGCTTTTCAGAAATCGAAGAACTTGGTTTAACCACTTCTTCACTTGAACTGTAATTGCTAATTTTTTTGAATCTGTCGGAAAGTTTAGTTCCAGTTGCGACATGTGTTGGCCACACATACATGTGTGAAGGTTTATTATAATCATCCATTGCTAAATTTGACTGTCTGGACATTTCATAATTTTTTGTATCATTTACAAAGTTATTCTCATTTCTGAATTGGTTTGAATAGGATGTTTCTGGTTTTTGCATCACATCATTGGGTGGTTTCATGTTATATTGATTCAAGAACTGATTTCCTGTACTTGGTAAAGAGCCCATTAGAAGTTGTGTTGCGGGATTAGCACACAGAGCTACAGGAGGGACAGCCCAGACATTAGTATTATAGTGTAATGGTGCTTCTTGTTGGTAAAACTGTGGCATGTATGCTGGTGGTGGATAGAGAAATGGCTTGGGATACTGATTGTTTATAATCTGTTTGTTATAAACTTGTGGTGTAGCTATTGAGTGTCTGAAGTGAGTTTGATGCATTGTTGTGGGTATTGGTCCCATATTGTCCATGGGTGGTCCTTTTGGCTCAGGCAATCCTTCAGATTGGTTTTCCATCATTTTTGCTTTTAGTAACTGTAAACAAAGACCACTTTACTTATAGTAGCTAATAATAATTTAATTATGAATTGAAGGTTCAACTACCTGGTCAGGCCACCAGGCCTCCCCTAACTCCTGAATGATTAAATTATTATCATTCTAAATGCAGTTGGACTATAGGAAAGCTGATATGAGAAAATGTTCTTTAAAACAAGTTAATAAATATGTAAGATGTTTTTATCAAATCTGCTCGAAAATTAGAATTATTGATTACTGTTCTCTAGTCGTAAAGTTCCAAATTATTCACATGCGGTTTATAAGCGGTCAATAATAATGATAATTGCTAAATAAATTTCCATACATTCTTTACTGTTCTCTGGGCAATTAATTATGATGCATTAATTGTATTATTAATAATAATAATAATGGCGTAGGGATGTGACGACCCCATCGCCCAGTGGAAATTCCAGTACTTTCGGTCTGGAACTTCCATTGCAATTAGTCACCGCAGGGACGGCTTGTGGCGAGTCGATGGTGAGTGGCGACACCACGGACCCTATACCTCCAGGGGGACACACGCAGTCATCACACGCACACTCACATGCAGTCATCACAGACACACACCCCCGCCTCTGAGCTTGCCTTCATCAGCCGGCCAGAGTGGAGTAGCAAGAGCGAAGCCTATGCTCCAGGTTGGAAGTGTAAAATGTCATAACGCCGGGTGCATCTTATGCTGCCCGCAGTCTCACCTCTCGACAACCTTAGCTGTCCACGCCCAGTGTTGCGACCCGTTGCCAATATATCGGCGACTTAGTGGAAGCCCACCCAGTGGACAGCGAGTCACCGCCTGCCATGATAATTAGTGAAATGTTGCATTAAAGGCAGGCGTACCGGTATTTCACTCCATAGCACCAGTTAACCGGTCCATTAAACAGTTCACCCCCATAAACCATTTCTTGTCATCCATTTTACAATAGTTCCTATCACCTTCTGGGTGCCGCCTCTGGGTGCATGATCTATTTGTGCATTTAGTGGCGGTGCCTGGTTGGTGATCCATATACAATATAGCAAAACTCTCGAAAGGGCCTCTACGAGTTGGATTCGTCCCCTCGCACGCCTCTCAAAGGACCGGGCTCCATCCCGTGATACCGAAGAGTATTGAGAAACATAATAATAATAATAATAATAAGGGCGTAGGGATGTGACGACCCCATCGCCCAGTGGAAAACCCAGTACTTTCGGTCTGGAACTTCCATTGCAATTAGTCACCGCAGGGACGGCTTGTGGCGAGTCGATGGTGAGTGGCTCCACCACGGACCTTATACCTCCAGGGGGACACACTCAGTCATCACACGCACACTTACATGCAGTCATCACAGGCACACACCCCCCCGCCTCTGAGCTTGCCTTCATCAGCAGGCCAGAGTGGAGTAACAAGAGCGAAGCCTATGCTCCAGGTTGGAAGTGTAAAATGCCATAACGCCGGGTGCATCTTATGCTGCCCGCAGTATCACCTCTCGACAACCTTAGCTGTCCACGCCCAGTGTTGCGACCCGTCGCCAACAGATCGGCGACTTAGTGAAAGCCCACCCAGTGGACAGCGAGTCACCGCCTGCTATGATAATTAGTGAAATGTTGCATTAAAGGCAGGCGTACCAGTATTTCACTCCATAGCACTAGTTAACCGGTCCATTAAACAGTTCACCCCCCTAAACCATTTCTTGTCATCCATTTTACAATAGTTCCTATCACCTTCTGGGTGCATGATCTATTTGGGCATTTAGTGGCGATACATGGTTGGTTATGGATCACCAACCAGGTATCGCCACTAAATGCCCAAATAGATACAATATAGCAAAACTCTCGAATGGGACTCTACGAGTTGGATTCGTCCCCTCACATGCCTCTTAAAGGACCGGGCTCCATCCCGTGATACCGAAGAGTATGAGAAACATTATAATAATAAAATTTTATTTCAGATAGAATCCATTATTGTTTCAAAAATAAATGATTGAAGTGAAGTGGGTTTGAAAACCAACTACCTGCTTAGGTCAGCAAAAATAGGTAGGTACATTTACTTAATTTACTCACTTCTTAAAGTAATTTTGGATTACCAAGAAATTTTAAGTCGGCGCCACACCACACAAGCAAATTCATTATCTATGTAAAGCGCGATGCGCAGCGGCATACGTTTTTCGGTTATTTCTTTGAATTTCAGGTAATTTAGGGATCTTTATTCGTTGATTCTGTGGCACCGACTCAAAATTTCTTGGTAATCCAAAATTACTTTAAGAAGTGAGTAAATTAAGGCCTAATAGAAAATGTTTCCGTATTATTTAATGCTTTTCAGTTTTTTCGGCGGTTTAATTTTTTTATAAAAAGTTTTTATTTTTTGCTTTTCAGTTTTTTTTGGGCTAATTTTTTTGACCCCAGCTAATCACCCTTCACAGGGTGGTCGCACCCCACAAGGTGGCCACACAACCTGGTGAAGGTTGAGGGACTAACAGGATGGGGTTCGATCACGACCGGTCGGTGAGGCGATTTGTGAGGTAGGCCTATGTCCAGCAGTGGACAGCTGCGGCTTTTTTCAGCTGATTTTATTTCATTTCCAAAGATATTGTAGGTAGGTATCAAAAGTTATAATGTAACACGGAAATGCAACCTGTGAATGGATAAATCGACCCGCCGACCAAAAAGTCACCCCTATTTTCCTACCCTTAGGGTGGAAATTTTATTTCCAAATTATTATGGGACCAACTTAAAGGTATACCCTGTCTATTAAAAAAAGAATTATTAAAATCGGTCCACACAGTAAAAAGTTATGCGTGATCATACATAAAAAAAAAATATATATACGCGAAGAATTGAGAACCTCCTCCTTTTTGTTTTTTCGTCGGTTAAAAAGGACACCACCAACATGCTACAAGTATTTGTCAGCAAATGCCTGAGGCAAATCCTCAAAATATTCTGACCACGAACTATCACAAACCGATTGCTGTGGAGAATGACCGACCAAAGGACTGTAGACTCGGAGATAAGGATGAGGAAGTGGCGTTGGATTGGACATACCCTGAGGAGACCAGAAGAAAACCTCCCCAAAGCTGCTCTCAGATGGAACCCAAGTGGAAGACGTCGGAGAGGACGCCCGAACCAAACCTGGCGCCGTACGCCTCCCTCGACCTAAACTGAGATAAACTGGAGCAGCAGGGGCAAGACCGGTCGAGCTGGATAGCTTTATATCGAGCCCTATGTCCCTGATTAGGGATAAGAGGATAAGAAGAAGAAGAAGAGACATAGGTTCTGCTTTTTTATATGTGAATTTGTCAGATTATTATTATTATTTTTTTTTTTTAAACAGGCAGCTTTATAGCTGATGTGTTTAAATCTTGGGTGTCTTTATTACTTTATTTCTTATTTTTTGTTTTAAGATAGATATCTAATTTATTTTTAAACTGATTAACAGATTCTGCATTAAGGTCTGCAGTGGTAACATGACAAAAATTTGTCGACTTTGTTGTTTCTATCTGTCACTTTTGTCAATCGTCTCTTTATGGAGCGCAAAGAGGATTGGCCAATACCTCCCGTTTCTTCTACTTTGTAAATTCTATTTATGCTAGCTGCGTCAGAAACTTCGTTGTCGCGATGTAGGAATTGCTGATCGAGCGATCTCCGCTTTGTAGGTGTAGCGCTACAGTCTCCATACATTTTCCCGCATTTGAATGTCAAAAGCGATTAAAAGTGACAGTTACAACCCTCATACATGATACATCACTTTACACCCTTGTTGCATTAACTACTTTTATGCTGAAAAAATTTGTTGGTAATGTTTTCAGATATAGAAGTGGTAAATGTATTCAGAAAAAAATAAATAGAGAATGCACATAATATGGCGCATGAGCCAATAATTTGAAGATGTAGATTAAAGAAAACTTTTTATTGCTAACCTCTGCCTTGCTTAGATTCCACACAGCTTGTCCAGTGGTTGTGTTGAAGTAGTAAATGCGATCTGCATACTTCTTGGACCGCAATACAATCCAAGAATCTCCTACAGATTTTACCATTTGATAATGGTACTGATTTCCCTTCTCTGCCATGGTTTTGTTTTCTTCTATCCTATGAAAGAGAATAAACATATCTAATTTATAGCTTCATGTGGACATTGGTGGACAGCATCTGGTAGGCAAGAAATAATAATACTAATTTCTTTTTTACAAAAAAGGAACCCGCTTTCAATAAACTGACACACACATAAACTGAGAACTTCCTCTTTTCCGAAGTCGGTTAAATTAGGTACTAAAACCTTCTCCTGAATGTAACAAATATTTTTCTGAAAACCTCATAAAAACCGGTGCAGGCAAACTCGAGATAATCGCGGACAAACATACATACATACATACATACATACAGGTCAAACTGTTAACCTCCTTTTTTGAAGTCGGTTAATAAAAAGAAGACAAACGATAGAAGTAGGTACCTACCCAGCTTCTTTTGGTTCGCTGTCCCTCATCCATCCATCGAACTCCGACACAACATTTAGCAGTAGTAGTCTATACCGAAAACATGTTTATTAAGTAACTATTAAAAAACAACAGGCAGGAAATTTTTATTTATAAGAGAGAATTGCAACACAACACAACACACGCCGCCACCAAGCCGCCACACGCCACAGATAAATAAATAAAATATTAATTGATTGATTGATCGTGCGTGACTGACGGTGACAACAGGTTGTTTTTTATTCGCCCATTCTGGGCTGGCAAAGAAACATAGTCGATACAGCCAAGTCTTCAGTAGTGCAATTTTTTTTTGATATAGTTGGTTATTAAATTTCTCGGTTTTTGAAAACCTATTGAAATACGCATGGAAGTAAGGAAATGCTATAGTGGTCTCATATTTCAATGTTTTCACGGCCTTTTTCACGGGACACGGGAGCCTTCCTTTATTTCTCACCTACACAGTTTTCCAAGGGCATTTGAGAGAGTTTTTTTAGTAGGTTGTGGTGCGTGCGGTTTAAAGAGGATGGAAAGTGCGGTTGCAATTTGTTTGATGCTTAATGTCGTAGGAAGATTTAATAAAATTTGGTTTTTTGCAAAAAAAAAACTAGGGATTTTGAAACTAGGGATAATTTGATAATGGGATTATACTTTTTTTCAAGCATCCTGACAAAAAGTAGTTTTTTTTGCAAAAAACTAATCATCTAATCTTCCTACGAAACACTATTTAATTATTAATCATGTCTGTCACAGTTAATTTAACAATTAGCCAGATGTCTTTGTTTTTATTAATTTTAATTATTTATTGACTGCTCCTCCTGCATTTTACTCTCCTGATTCTTCTTAGTATTTTATTTTGCAGCCGTTGCATGATGTTGATATTAGAGTTACTGGCGCTACCCCAAAGGTTAATGCCGTACATCCAGACGGGCTTTAGCATTACTTTATAGAGTAACGGTCTTATTCATAAAGATACAGTAAGTACATTTTAAGTAGCTTTACTGGAGTTCTACTTCTCTGGTTTGTTGTATGGTAAATACGTGACATCCAGTTTAAATTGACATACGTCAAATAACTAAAATGCTCTTTAGCTTTTTATGAATAACAGGGTAAGAGTTTATTGTCCAGTGAAAGCTTCGAGTTGCGACTCAGCATCCAATATAAGTTTCTGTGGCGAATTGAGATCTCTTCTCTTTTTGCTTTGATATGATCTTTCCAGGTCAGTCGCCGGTCAATATGTAGGCCAAGGTATTTGACCTAATTTTTATGTGGTAAAGTTCTTTCCCCAAGCTTAAGTGGGCAGTCTCCTCTACGTAGAGTAAACGTTACATGAACAGATTTCGCTACACTAGCCTGTATTTTCCACTTCTGTAGCCAACTATTTACTTCATTTAAGCCATTCTGCAGTAATTGTGATGCGACTTCAGGTTGCTTATTGCTAGCAAGCATAGCTGTGTCATCAGCGAATGTAGCTGTTGTGACGTCAGTTTGTACTGGTAGGTCTGCTGTGTACAATATATAGAGAACCGGCCCAAGCACTGATCCTTGTGGGACTCCAGCTTCTATTTCAAAGAGTGCTGAAGTTTCTTCCCCTTCCTTGACATAGAATAGTCTATTTGTAAGGTAAGATTGTAGTATCGTGAAGTAGCAGTGTGGAAGATTATGTTTTACTTTACAGAGGAGTCCCTTGTGCCATACTTTATCGAAGGCCTGTTGGATGTCTAGGAAGACAGCAGAACAATATTATTTTTCTTCCAGGGATCTTCGTATGCATTCACAAACTCTATGCGTTTGTTCAACAGTACCATGTTGTTTACGAAAACCGAATTGATGTTCCGGAATAACCTTTTTCTGTTCAAGAATAGGTGATATTCTATGTAAGATAGTTTTTTCGAATACTTTCGACATTGTGTTCAATAAGCTGATTGGTCGATAAGACGTTTTTTGCATGCAATTTTTCCATGCTTGTGGATCATAATAATTTCAGAAATCTTCCAAAGGTCAGGGAAATATTGAAGTCAGAGCATTGCATTAAGAAGCACTGTAAGAAGTACAATAGCCTTACGGTACGGGGCAATTCCATAAGAATTTCTTTGGTGATTAAATCATAGCCTGGGGCTTTGATTATGCCCGCTGGGGATTCCCGGCGGGGCGAATATTGATATTTTTTATATCAATGTTTGTTTCTGGTCTTCGTCTGTATAAGTTTCAGGCACCCTACACTACAACACACAGGTTCTTCCTAGTTAGGGGCTCTGAGTGTGACGTAAAAAAAAGAGCCCTTATTCAGATAATTAGTTTTACAATACAAGCATAATATGTATAATTTTTATATAAAAGTATATTTAATTTTGTTCTGATCTGTGTGCCTCTTGGCAAAAGGCCTCCTTCAACTGTCTCCATTCTTCTCTGTTGCAAATTTTTTCTTGTCCATGTTCCACCACCTATCTTTTTTATTTCATCTACCCATCTGTGAAATGGTCTAGACCCCTTTTTCTTTTCTTGTATTTTGTAAACCAGAACATTATTGATTTTGACCATTTTTCTTTACCTTCTGATTGTACATACGACCTGCCCATTTCCACTTTAGTTTTCTGATGGTTACATTAACATCTTTGGTGTTTGTGTTCTTAAATAGTTGTTACTCTTATTCTGTCTGATATTCTTTTTCCCATCATACTCCTCTCCATAGAATTTTGACAAGTTGCTAGTTTTTTTCTGTGTGCTTTAGTTAGGGCCCAGGTTTGGCAGCCATACGTTAAGACTGGTAATATGCATGTATTAAATAGTTTTCTTTTGATGGTCATACTGATTTTTCTGTTCTTCATTATCTCTTTTAAGCTCCAGTATTGTTTCCATGCGTTACCTACATATACGTCTGTCTATTTATTTTGAAGTCAGATCTACAAGTGAGATGACTTGACCAAGGTATATATATTTGTCTACTTAATCAACTTTATTATTGTTAATCCAAATTGGTTCTTGTACTCCATTCGTCATCACTTTAGTCTTCTCTGTATTCATGGCTAGGCCTACTTTGCAGCTTTTGTTGTCTAGGTCACTAACACTAAGCCACTGGGAGGTCATCAGGTTAAAGAGCATATTAACTTCACAAAAATACAATAGGTGGCTCTACCAGTATGAAAGCTCATTATAAAATAAAACCATTGGACTGCCTGGAAGAAATCGCTTTTAGCGATAAGTCCGCCCATTGCATGCAAATTTAAATATGTCTACCATTAATTGTATAATGTTCTTTTGTATTTTTTGTATGCAATAAAGTGTTTTTTAACTTTTAACTTTAACTTTTAACCATTTTTCAAAATAGATAAATTGGTATCGAAATATGTACATAACTATCTATGAGATTTTTTTTAAGGCAAAATAATGTAAAAGTATGCACCTCATAAGAGAATTTCGAAAAATAAAAGTTTTTATAATTAGCATTCGAACAAACACAGAAACAACTAAATCTTATTAAGCACTAGATGGCGCTTACACGCTTGCGATGCACAGAGTACTTGTTTAGTTTTGCTGCTTGTTCAATTGCAAATATACAACAATATTGACGAAAATTGATGAATGTCTCGTGGATCAATTGGCAGTGATGTAAACTGCGATTCCGAAGCTCCGGGTTTGATCCCTGGTACGGCAGAGGTGAACTCTTTTTTTTTTACTCTATTTTTATTTTGCGGTTCTGGGAGATTCGTCTTTGTTATTGTTTACTAGTCGACCCGGCGAACTTTATACCGCCTAACCTTTTAATATTTTGTGCATGTATTATACTTATAAACCTTTCTTTTGAATTACTCTATCTATTAAAAAACCGCATCAAAATTCGTTGCGAAGTTTTAAAGATTTAAGCATACATAGGGACAGACGCGGGAAGCGACTTTGTTTTATATAAGTACTATGTTTTGATTTCTAACGATTTTGGTACCTAGCTATTTTAACGGACTGAAACTGATATGAGCGTGTAATGTGGTGTTATTAAAATAAACGACCAAGTGCAACCTATGAACGTAATTTTTTTAAGTTTTTGTATTTTGTTAGTATTCTTTGAGAAACAAGAAAAAAATCGTGCAAACATTTTAATTTGGATTGATTGATCCGTTTCGGAGATAGTCTTTGACAGACAGTCAGAAATATGTACGGACGGAAAATTAATTTAAATAAGGTCCTGGGACGAGTAACCGAAATCTCAAAAATGACGCCACACATTGTGACTGTTCCGTCCGCCCATTTCGATGCTCAGCCCTTAATCAGCAGTAGAGCGGGAGTTTGCTTTGCTCCATCCCGCAAAGGAGATTGACCATTCTGGACCAAATGCTGCCCACGCATGTGAATATTTTTTTTCTTCTTCACATGAAGAGATATATATATGAAAAATAAAAAATAAAAATTAAAACCACGGATTTATAATATATACGTAGTACCTTAAAACTTATTTTTTTGGTGATCTTACATTTGATATATAGTTTTTTATCGTTTATGTTAAATAATATTATTATTGTCTTACCTATTCTACCTCCCGAGTCCGGTTCCGACCTCACTAGTCTCGTTCGAAGCAACTTTTTTTTGTAGCAAGTTCTATATGAAAATGATAAATAAAGAGTGATTTGCCAGAATTTAGAGAAATCGAAAGTCTCTCTTGCTCATATTCAGATTTGGTATGTGCCTATCTCTTTCGCGCACGCTGGGTTTCGCTATACCTGCGTGCTTGCGCACGTGCCCTTTTGTTTGTATTGCAGTCTAACTTCGCTCTTGGAACCGTTGTGTTGTGTACTGTGCGAATCATGGGCTCGATTCTGTTCAACATTATTGCTGCTCATGTTATATCGGGCGAAGAACGATCGGCAGTTGTGCCCACGTTGTTTGCCTAGTTTGGTTTTTGGGATGGGCTAGGCACCAAGACGTTGTGAGGCGCCCTGCTTTATTTTTAGATTCCATAATTATAGACGACGATGATGATGACGATTGATATGGTATTTTAAAATGTTTATCCTTAAATAAATGTTGATATTTTAAATGATACACCGTCTTTTATTTTTAAAATAAGCTGTTGGTTAGGATTTTTCGTCAATGTAAAATAGATTATTTTTCAATATTCCTTGGATAGATTCTTAAGCGCTTTAGGTTACAGACTACTGTTAGTCTAATGAACATTATGCACTATGATTCAATGCTGGGCAGCCTTGGTCCAGCGTCCATACAAAAATGGTCAATCTCCTTTCCGCATCCCGCCCCGCGGCCCGGAGCAACCGGCTCTTTGCCCGCTTCGCTTTGCGCGCCGCCGCGTTCGGGCACCGGGAAAGAGACTCAGGCGCTCAGTGCAGGTGGGGTCGTTCGGAATAGAGAAGAGAGATTATAGACTTAGGGCCGGCGCACATTGGTAAGGCGTAGCGCAGATAATTTTTCACTACTAAACTTTTATCGACTTTGTTGTCTTTAAATTTATAATAATCGCGTTTCTGCACGCTACATTTTGCACGTAGGTATTGCGTTATTTTTTTACGTATATTATGCACATTTCAAAGACGAAAAAGCCGATATTATTATTACGAAAAAATTGGAAATGAGCCATTAAATCCACGTTTGTGTCCGTACGAGTACTTATTGAAACGCCAATGAGTCAAATTTTTGCTTTCAGTACGAGGCCATAGCGGCCCACTGGTAGTGGTGACCTCTACCTACAATTTAATTTTTATATTTCCTAGTGCCGGTGAACTGACTTTAGTTTTAGTTACGGCCCGTCATTCTTGGTCTATAATCTTATATTTTAATAGTCATTTTATTTTGTGATGTATTTACTACTCATAAATAATCACGATCATTGCACTGCTTTATAAGTATTTTCTAGGTTCGACCACTTTCGAATTACAAACACTCTTTATTATCTTTATTATTTACTACGTTGCATAGAAGAAAAGAGTTTCGTAAGTAAACAAATCACCTCTCACTGTTCACCTACTTACCTTCGAAATATACCGACCGACCTCTCTTTTATTTCTCATACGAACGACCTTGAATAGCTCGGCGAGCCAAAGTCGCAAGTCCAAACTTTTGCGGAATTTTCCCACGCTCACGCTAGACAACGACATTGAAAACCGATTTATTCCGTAACGCCACCTATTGAAATAATGGAAAAACAACTCATTACCTTGCTCGGCCTCGCTAAGGCTCTGGCTATTCGGGCAATGTAAATTCGGGCAATGTATGCGAGATCTAGCGGCGGAGGAAGGAATCAAAATAACCCGAACGATAACCCGAGTTAGGCCGAAAAGAAAACGTTGTATGCCGCGAGGCCTCTGTACTGGTTAAGTATTATATACTCTGTGACTAAGCATTAACTGAATTTCCTCTTTTAATGTTTAAATGATAACAAGATCATCAGCAAATCTTAGATGGGACAGTTTATACAGGACATAAAAAAAAAACAAAAAAAATTATAAAGTTAAAAAAACATATTTACTGTTTATTATGTTTATTAATAAATATATAAGTAGGTATAGGTATAATTACTGACTTATTAAATCTACCATTATTTCAATTTTAAATTGTAGTCAGCTAATGGTTTCTAAATATTTTTATCTTATTAGTTTTCGTAAATATTTCAGTCCCTCAGAACTACATTGGACCTAATAACTTATATCAATAATTTTCACCTTATCTTATTGCCAATTATGATTAGGTGCTAGTGGCTCAGAAGACACTTGCAAAAACATCACTTTAAAACTGTCTGCTGAATGAAGATGAACACTCTTCAAAGCTATACATATATCATTTTTTTGTTAGCCGCAGCAGTATTATATCTGAGCTTCTGTAATTGGCGTGTTGCTGCTCCTCAGGAATTTGCTTAATGTAGAAGTTTTCTGTTAATTTCTCATGGAACTTAGACCACAGTCGCCTCTGAATATCAGAATCCCGCATCTCCTGGGTCAGATATACAATAGGCTTTTTTGTTACTGACTTATTAAGTTGTAAAAGAGTTTCAATAAGTGGATCTACAGCCTGAAACAAAAGATTTATACAAAGTTGTAAGGCAAATATGATTCACGTTCAACTTCAATGTTTAATTCATATAATTATAGAAAGATAAATTACTCTACCTCTTCATAATAAACACAATCAGCCAAAACAATCAAGTCAAACTCTTCTTTTAGTATTTCAGAAGTATTGTCGCCCCAAATTAAAGGTTCTGCTATGGCATATCCCCCCATACTGCCTATTTTAGTTTTATTTTCATTTATGTTGAGCCGGAGCAGTGACAGTGACTCTGGCAAATCAGTGATTGTAACCTGAGCTCTGAAAAAAAGGCATTTTGTTACTTTTGTAATAAAAAAAACTATGTTGCAGTAAATTTTTTACGATTGTAGGATATGAAACATGCCTGCAGAACCAGATAATATATTGTAGGTGTTGGTTGAAGTAAAAATCAATAAAAAGTCAAGGTCAACATCTCACCCTAATGTTGCTGCAGTGAGACCAACGACCCCCAATCCCGCACCAAGCTCTAATACCTTGAGACCACTGAGAAAATCTGATTTATGAATACACATGGTCTCTAAATACTTTGCTAGGACCAGGCAAGCATCCCATACCACACAACTAACATCTCCTTCAATCTTCTGAAATATTTTCAGCGTTTTCAAACACACCTCGATATCAATTTCCCGAGGAAACAGATCATTTGACTGAAAACTACTCCTTCTTTGGCTCATGTTAACCGCTGTTTGGAGTGTTGTGTGATGCAGGAAAGACTCAATTTCTCGAACTTGATTGATGAAAAACAGATTTCTGTGAAATCGTGCGTGAAATCAAAATAAATAGGTAGGTAGGTAGGCTGTAGGCTTAAGTATCGCAGTCTCAGAATAATAATAACACAAGAACAAGCCTATACAGTCAATCACTCAGTGCGCAGTGGAGACAGATGAGCTATACATACCTATAGAGATATGTGTATGACAGCTAGGGATGTTAATCAACTACTTACGTACCAATTAACGAGATGTCGATAAGTTTTTTGCATTGGGTGCATAAGTATACTTACCGGTTTTATTTTGCATCTAATACTTTACGCAGAAGAAATCTTGCGGGAAAGCTAGTTGATTTATTAAATAAAAAACAACGTTTTGTTTATGTTTTTTTTTTTATTAACAATTTATGATTTTTAAAAGCATTTATTTAAATTGCATTGCAATGTATGTATGAATGATTGTTCGGATGAAATCTTACAACTCAATTTTGAAGCAGATATCTTTAAGGTGTTAAGTAACTCTCGGCATGGCGCGAAACTCAAATTTTCTAACTGAATCAAAAATGAATACTTTTGCCAGAATAATTAAAAAATGCTAATAAAATTGAATTTCACGATTAAGATGAAATTTTGTTCAAAATTTTGTTTATTGTTGATGAAAGATTGTTCTTACTGATAGTTTAGCTCTCTCTACTTCCGCGTAGGTATGTAAAAAAGTTTAAAAGAATTCGCGCATGTAAAAAACCAGCTCCCACATACTAATAGTTATTATCACATATTATCGTTTTTGAAAGAAAGAGTCACCGATTTTGTGTATATATAAGAAACTTGATTTGGTCTTTCACCCTATACAATACATACACAAAATCAGTAGGTCTGTCTTCCAAAACCGTTGCAACGTTCCAATGTGGGAAACGGCTTTTTTAGATACGCAAAGTCATTCAAATTTTCAATATACCGGGTGTTTCTGACAAGGCGGTAATAAATCAAGGGAGGGCTTCAGCTCACCATACCTAACAACTTTCCCAAAGCAACATGGGTTGAAATCTCAAAACAAAAATCAGCTGTCCCGTACATTGACCCCGCCAGCTGATCGAACCAATGTATGAAACAGCTGTTTTTTTTTTTGAGATTTCGACCTATGTTCCTTTGGGAAAGTTGTTAGTTATGGTGAGCAGAAACCCTCGTTTGATTTATTACCTACTTGTCAGAAACACCCGGTATATAAAACTCTTCCGTTACTGACTGACTGACTGACAGACAACGCAGAGCCAAAACTACTGGGCGTAGCGGGCTGAAATTTTGCATGTAGGTTCCTTAGGGAGTGTAGGTGAGCAGTAAGAAGGGATTTCCCGAAATTCCCACGGGAACGGGAAAAAACGAGAATTTAGTATTTATGAGAAATCTGCGCGGGAAAAACCGCGGGGCAGCCTCTAGTTATTAATAATTTCCTTTTTACAAAAAGAGACTCCTGCCTTCAATAAAATAGGTACAGTCACGGACTAGGAGGCCGTAACAGATTTGTCTATGGTTTCGTCACTGTATTACCAAAGAACAAGAGCTATTTTGCAATACAGAAATAACGGAAGTGTTACGCCGATCGTGTCCGCCACTGTACTAAAACCTTTTCCTGAATGTAACAAATACTTTTGTGAAAACCACATCAAAATCGGTTCAGCCAAACTCGAGACAATCGCGGACAAACACACATACATACATACAAGTCAAACTGATAACCTCCTTTTCTGAAGTCTGTTAAAAACGAATACTTTCGTCATAATAAATAAAAAACACAAAGATTTATGAATTTTGCGCCATACCGAGAGTTTCCACCTTAAATCCGCCCGGCCGGCTAGAGTTTTAGCGAGAAAACAAACCCCGATTGATTTTTATATCTTATAGTAGATAAAAGCTAGAAGATTATCATAAGATTTTAGTGATACAGTTACATTACTATACTCTGCAGATTATACGCACAACCCGCGCGTCATCGGGCCACACTATTATGAGCATCTGCCTACTGAGCTGAAGGAGGAAATCAATGACGAAGCGTTTTGTCGCCGACTGAAAAAACTTTTGTTGGAACATGAATATTATTGTATAGATGACTTTTTAAACTATAAATTTGTTTGACATTGGATATTATTTGTGTAATTTGAGTATTCGACAGTTACAATATGTAATTCAAGTAAATTGAAATTATTATTTAGTATTTGACATTTTATATACAATTATACATTTAAAAATTTGACATTGTTTACATAGTACTTAAATAATTAAGTAACTACTTATTATTTTTTATATAATTTTTGTACAATATTTTGACGATCACATTATACTTTGACATTTTATTATACAACTTTGTATGTAATATGAATATGATAGTGTGAAATAAATGAATCTAATCTAATCTAATCTATAAACATTTGATAAAAAAAACATCGACTGTAACGTTGGTCGCGGCACATCACTAAAATCTCGAGTGGGGAGCAAGTGGGGAGTGTGGTTAGGTGCGGTGTGGAGGCGGGCTTGTGCGTACCCGCCTCTCGCGTCTCCTTCAACCCCACGAATATTGAATTGTTTTTATAAAAATAAGTATGAAAATCGACTTACCGGTGAAATGTAACACTTGATTTCTATTTGGTGTGTTTTCTGTTATCATTTTTGCAACAATCAACTGCACATTTCACCATAGTGACGGCGAAATACAAACAAAATCTCTCCAGGACCGCACGGTACAAGCAATCATCACAGACTATAGACGCTCGCGTCGGGAACGCCTTTTTGTTCTCACCTGTGTCTACTGTTCCCACTTGGATGTACTCCCTCTATAGCTGTAATGTATACTCTAAGATCGCAGTCTTCACCACAGACCAACTAGAGATACTACAAAACAAGCGATTTGTTTTTCTTTTTTTTTATCACTTCGGGAAAGGCAAAGGTCTTAAGACCGTGCAGCCTTAAACAAAACAAGCGAGCGAACATTTTAAATCAATAATAATAAGAATATTTAAATTAAATTTTACTGACATGTACATATATTTATAAGCTGTATAAGATTTTAATTCTGTACATAGTAGTTTTAAGATTCAATATTTGCACACTGACCTATCAGTAGAATATGCAAGATCAATTTTATATTTAATAACAACTGTATAGTACTCATATTCAGGCAAATAAATGACATTTCATTTCATTTCAACGCGAACCAGAGAAGAGAGCCATTTCTGGGCAGGCAAAGGAACTTAGTCCATACAGCCAAGTCTTCATTAGTTCATTTCTTAGTTTTCAAGTCTTCTGTAGTTTAATACTTTGTTTTCTTAGCCTAGGATCCTAACCAAACCCATTGAAATGTGAGGGTGGTCTCACATTTCAATGTTCACACCGACTACTTTACGGGACATCGATCAGAATTATCCGAGAGCAACAACCTTTATTACTCACTTCACTACACAGTTTTCCATAAAGGACACATTATTACACTAATTCCACCACACTAGCACAATAATAGCCACGGAAAACTAATTTAGCAAATTGACAAAACAAAAGCAAGACATTTCCTCACGTTTCCCGCCAAGCAGTCGAGAAGAGAGCCAGAGAGATTGTTGTTGTTTTTAAATTTGCCCATTCTGGGCAGGTGGGCAGGTAAAGGAACTTAGTTCATACAGTCACATCTTCAATAGTTTATTTCTTAGTAGGTAATGTAATTTCGTGCGTGCGGCGCGTCCAGCTCAGACCAATGAACGCGTACCTTTATTCTTTTTTTCCCTAACCTAGGTTCATATCATAACCTACCTAACCCATTGAAATACAAGGGTGGTCTCACATTTCAATGTTCACACGGATTTTCGCGGGCCATCGATCCCTGAATTGTTCGGGAGCACCTTCCTTTATTTCTCACTTCACTAGACAGTTCTCCTTAAAGGACACATTATTACACTAATTCCACCACACTAGCACAGTAATAGCCACGGAAAACCAGTGAGGTGGGGAAACGTTGCGGACTGAGGTTGCGGAAAACTAATTTAATAAACTGAGAAACAGAGAGAAGGTAAATCAAAATCACTTCGTTTTACTGAGAAACAAAAGCTTTCGAAATTCATTTTCCCTCTGTATCGGCGGTTTCCTTACTCTGAGCATTTTCCTCAAGAGTCGCGCCGAACCAGAGAGAAGGTTAATCCATAGATTTATAATTAGGTGGTAACTTAGGTGGTAACTCTCGGTATGGCGCGAAATTCAAATACATTTTTTTCAGAATGTGTTTTTTATTTATTCTGGCGAAAGTATACATTTTTAATAAAGATGAATGTGCGTATGTAAAAAACATCTCCCACATTGAAATACAACGTTTTTGGAAGACAGACCTACAGATTTTGTGTCTAAGGGGTAAAAGGCCAAAAACAAGTTCCTTGAATATACACAAAATCGGTAACTCTGTCTTTCAAAAACGATATATCACAATGTGGGAAATAGGTTTTTACGTACGTGAATTCATTTAAACTTTATTAAAAACTAGAGGCTGCCCCGCGGTATTTCCCGCGCAGATATCTCATAAACACAAAATTCCCGTTTTTTCCCGTTCCCATGGGAATTTCGGGAAATCCCTTCTTAGTGCTCACCTAAACTCCCCAAGGAACCCACGTGCCAATTTTCAGCTTTCTACGCCTAGTAGTTTAGGTTCTGCGTTGTCTGTCAGTCAGTCAGTCAGTAACGGAAGAGTTTTATATATATTGACTAGAGGCTGCCCCGCGGTATTTCCCGCGCAGATTTCTCATAAACACAAAAATCCCGTTTTTTCCCGTTCCCGTGGGAATTTCGGGAAATCCTTTCTTAGTGCTCACCTAGACTCCCTAAGGAACCTACATGCCAAATTTCAGCTTTGTAAGTAGTTTCGGCTCTGCGTTGTCTGTCAGTCAGTCAGTCAGTCAGTAACGGAAGAGTTTTATATATATTGATTGATTGATGAATACTTTCGCAAAAATAATTAAAAAACGTGAAAAAATTTGAATTTCGCGCCATACCGTGAGTTACCGCCATAAAGCGAACGAACGGCAGCAAGACAAGATGAAGGAAGAATGAATGAATGAATGAAATACTGAAAAAAAAACAAATAATGCACAGATCACACAATTACAGATAATTTAACTATTATGCACAGACAAATAAAATATATACCGCTTAGCGGTGGCTTCCTCAGATTATTGAATACCAATAGATCATCCTTAGTGACGTCACGTGAATGTAAAGAAATTGTCAAATGATATCTTATTTCCTTATTATAATCCTACAAAATTAAAGAATCACTAAAAATCTACGATGGTAACATTAGCAATCCTCTATCCTCTCTATGTCGCGTTATGGTTTCTGGCATTTTTGACTGACGAAAAAAAAAGGAGGAGGTACTCAATTCGACACGTATTTTTTTTTTTTTAATGAATGATCACGCATAACTTTTTACAGAGTAGTCCAATTTTGATAATTCTTTTTTTAATCGACAGGGCATACCCTGAAATGGGTCCCATAAAAAATAGGAAATAAAATTCCCACCCTAAGGGTAGGAAAATAGGGGTGACTTTTTGGTCAGTGGGACTTTTATGCACTCACAGGTTGCATTGCCGTGTTCTGTATTTACATTATAACTTTGGATACTAACTTACTTAAACATCTTTTGAAATGAAATAAAATAATAAACATTTCTGCCGAAAGACGTCCACTGCTGGATATAGGCCTCGCCCACAAATCGCCATACAGACCGGTCTTCTTGTCGTCCCTGTCAACCATGTCGTCTGATCACCTAATGCGGTGTGACCACTGACCACTTTGTGGGAGAAGAAAATAATAAAACCCTGAAAAAACTGAAAAGCATAAAATAAAACTTTTTATCAAAAAATAAAACCGCCGAAAAAAAATCTGAAAAGCATAAAATAATAATCGATTTACTAAGTTCTTAAAGTAATGTAGGGTATACCAAGTAATTTTGAGTCGGCGCCACAGATTCCTCGTACAAAGATCATTAAATTAGGTTCCTTAAATTTAAAGAAATACTTAACCGAAATTCGTGCGCTACCGCGCATCAATCTTTACGTAATTATGGAATTTGCTTGTGTGGCGCGCCGACTTAAAATTACTTGGTATACCTACATTACTTTAAGCGCTTAGTAAATCGATTATTATTTTATGCTTTTCAGATTTTTTTTCGGCGGTTTTATTTTTTGATAAAAAGTTTTATCAAAGGAAACATCGGCAGAAATTTTATTTTTTTCAAATAATTTCGTAATTTAATGGTGTGTGTATGTTAAACGAAGAAAAGCAATCATTAGGAGAATGTCCTGCATGGTGCGAAATTGCAGATCACTCTATGGAAATAAAGAAAACTTGGACGAGAGAATCAGTTTTCACGCGTGAGTATTTTTCCTTCAAAATAAACTTAAAAATGATATGAGAATTAGAGACAATACTTCAGAATGCTTATTATAAGTACCCAACGTGATTTCATTCACTTTAGAACAAAAATAAGCCCAAAAATGTAGAATTTAAACAATTCTAATTTGAGGCTATTAGGGCCGTCAAAACATTGTATCGATAATCAAGTCGATGAATGATTACCTAAACATTTTCTTCCAGGTTTTTGAACGCTGAAAACATTCGCAGGCTCTGGTTTACTGCCACTGATCGCAGGGAAAAGTATATTACAAAAATTTTTGGAACTCGGAACTTCAAGCCCGAATGCTTTGAGGTTTGCAACTTATTGAGATTTGACTTTAATATTTCCCAGTGAAACAGAAGTTTCTTTGGGAAGAACAAAACAATACTTACCAAAAAAAATCTAAGCTTCACACTTTCCCTGTTATTCAGGCAAAATAAAAAAATAATTTTAGTTATTTATTTAGCTTGATGAATCGCACCGCAAGACACAGAAAAGCCCAGAGCGGCCCCTCAGAAGGTGGACAGACGATCTGGTGAAGACAGCAAATCCAAATCTGATTTTTGAACCATTTTTGGAATGATATTGATTCGTCAGTTCGTCACCAATGTATATTGAAAAAAAGTTATACAATTTGTTTGTTGAGTGATTTGTTAATTTTTTTTATTTAGCCCTATATGTCCCACTGCTGGGCAACGGCCTGCTTCTTTTTCCAAGCCTTTATGTAAGTCAAAAATAAAATAAGGATAGTAGAACATTATTTTATTATGTTTCTGAATAGAGAAATTCAAGAGCACTGAGGGTTTTATATAAGGTGTTTCTGACAAGGCGGTAATAAATCAAAGGAGGGACTTTGCTCACCACACCTAACAACTTTCCCAAAGCAACATGGGTCGAAATCTCAAAACAAAAATCAGCCGTCCCGTACATTGACCCCGTTAGCTGATCAAACCAAACAGCTGTTTTTTTTTTTTTCGATTTTGACCCATGTTGCTTTTGGAAAGTTGTTAGTTCTGGTGAGCAGAATCCCTCCTTTGATTTATTAACGCCTTGTCAGAAACACCCAGTATATATTAGCGTACAGTGTCTTCACTTTTGAGACTCGTACTCTCATTTATTTTACATTAAGGGTCCTGGCGTATTAACAGCGTTGCGATGTATGTTACGTGAATTAGGAGTACCTACTTAGTGCGCATATTTCGGTGATAAGAAGCTGAGCCCGAGCCCTTTCATCGCACAGTACTTACTGCTTTTCTATAAAAATATTATGTATTATATATTTTTACTTAGGTTTTTCTTATGTCAACTGATTTATATCTGTGCTGTGTGATGCATACTTTTTTTTATCTATCTACCTAAATATAATTCTGACACAAAAAAACTTAAAGAAAAAAGATACAACATCTTTCTGTGACACTGACATATTTTTATTATAAGTTTTTATTTTTGCGTATATCGATATCGATTGAAACTGGATTCAATACGACCCTATTTGACAGTTTAGTTGAAACACCGCTCAAAATCGAACCCATCTTCTGTCCTTTTTGATCACATAGTAAGTTTTGTAAGCGTAACCAGGACAGGGCAAATACACAAAAATAGGTTAATTCTATTGTAGCGTAGCGGCGGTTCCTTACTCTGAGGTGGCTTCCAACAACCTTTCTCTCTGATACTCACCGCTCTGCAAGCAACTCACTGGCTGCAAGTGGTGAATACCAACTTCAGAAAATCACTTCCGCTTTAGATTTTCAATTTATTATTTTTTGAATTGATAGCAACACTGAGATCATATGACAGCCAGTCACTTGGTTGCTCAGCCACTATTTTTGAGACCAAAATGGCTGTGAAAATGAGTCTATTCTGGATTTCCCTATTTTTAACCATAATCGGTGAGTTAAATCTAATTTAATAACTTCAACATTTTGTAGGGTTCATAATGCTTTTTTAATATTAATTTATACTTTTCTCTCAGGCTCAAATGCGGCTGGAGAACTAAACATTCTATACAGCCCTGATTCCCTAAAATTTTCGGGAAATAACGCTGCTCTCGAAAGTCAGCTAAAGGAAATAGTATCTGCATCCCTTGGCCTATCCGTGGAGGAGGTAGGTTTCATCGTTTTATCAGAAACTGAGCTTCACGCTCTTATCCACTTGCACCAATTAGGTACCTACCTATAATATAACCAACCTTGTGTGTGTGTGTACAATTTTTAGGTCTTTATGAAATTTTAATATTTTTTATTCCTTTTAGAGCTCCGAATGGAACGGACTGACTATTTCCGATCCATTTAATACACCTGAGGCTGTAGTTGAGGTCTACATTGACGGAGTTAGCAGCCTTGGCAATGTGAGTGATTTTAAAGATAAAACTGGATGTAGGACTTAACTGACAAGATAGCAAAAATGTAGGTATGTACTTAAATAAAACAGAAAATTGAGATTGTAAATTAAAATTAAAATTTCTAAGTTTAGACTACTAAATAATGATTAAGTTATATTTGGCAAAGTCTAAGTCAGTATGTCCTACCTACCTATAACAGTAATTTTTTTTTTATTGTATTAGGTTGATCTGAAGACCAAGAAGTTCCCCCTGACAGTGGACGAGTATGAGCCTGACACATTTGATGCGGTCAGCCACAGGATCAGGCAGAGGTTTACTAATGGAGGCAACAAAATTGTCAACATTAGGCTGTCTGAAGAAAACGATGTAAGTTGCAATAATTATTTGCTTTTGACCATATTGACCTTTCTATAATTAGCTTTCCATGTTGCAATATTGCTTGTGAACGTGGACCAGCAAATAGACGCACCACACTGTGGAAAGGGGGTCTTGTCCATGGTAGGACACGCATGACTCTGTTACTAAAACTACATATAATATATTATGTGGCTGTGTGTTTTGATCTGTAGAATTGTGGATGGTGGGAAGCTGCTTTAAAAAGATTTTAATCCTTGTATGTAGGAAATGTTTTAGTTTGAGTTGTGCTTTTTCTAAATAAGTTTGTTTTCTAGGTGAGTGCATACTCTGATGTGTTTGGCAAGATTGCACAGCCGAAGGTCCACAAGCGCACGCTGCAGCACCTCAAACACAATGTTGAGGAGGACTATGAGTTCCTCTCTGAGCTTGAGGTTATGGATGCTATCACTGCAAAGGTAAGTGAATTTTAAAAAAACAGATAAGAAAAGTAAAATATTAAAAAAACTTACAAAAGCTGGCCAGGCCAGAAAATGTGGGTCTTTATTTTAATAAAATGTTAAAATAAACTTAATGTTATTCATAGGTTGCGTCTGGAGTGATAGCACCTGACAATGTGGTTGACCTATACAACTTCCGTTTCCGCTCGCTGCACGCACTGTCGGACTTCCATGGGCCACACTCCATGGCTACCAAGGAGGCTAAGCAGCTGCTTGGTAAGTCTGTTTACAATAACTTAATTTTTAACCGACAAAAAACAAAAAGGAGGAGCTTCTCAATTCGTCGCGTATATATATACTAGCTTTTGCCCGCAGCTTCGCACACGCTTTTTCATTAAAATCGTTAATTACTGGTTGATTTACGACTCAGAATTTTGGTGACATAATTTCTGATCGCACCCATGACATGACCCGTACCCCCTAAAAATATCTATCTTTATTTCAGTTCCCGTGGCAACTCTTTATATTCATTTCTACACTCCACCATTCAGACCCTGAAACTTCTAACATTTCTATTAGCTGGTTGGGTAAAAGTAGTTGGGTATACGTACCTACATACCTTATATATGTACCTACTCGAGTAAAAAAAAGTTGAAGATTTTTAGGCGCTTAATGTTTTTGGGAATGTTCCGTTACCAAGTGAATTTTGGTTAATTTTTTCCTAATAGAACTCTGAATCTAATTACACCCACTGAAGAACCCGTTTCCTATTTTTACGTGGAAATAAAGAAATATATATACATTGTTTTAATACTAACTAAAAAATTCTGCTCAGCTATATTCCTGGACATAAGCCAGGCATTTGACAGAGTATGGCATGATGGGCTACTCTACAAGCTTAAAAAGTTACTGCCCCACTCTTTCTTTCCTATTCTAAAATCATATTTAGACAAGAGATGTTTTGAAGTCAAATACAATAATGAAATTGCTCCATTAAACGAAATACTATCAGGTGTTCCACAAGGAAGTGTATTGGGACCAGTACTATACTTGCTGTATACAGCTGACCTGCCAACTCACCCTGATACAATTACCGCCACCTATGCTGATGACACAGCCATATTATCGGTACATGAGGATCCTACTATAGCATCAGTAAAACTACAAACCCATATTCATGAAATTGAAACTTGGTTAGACAAATGGCGTATAAAGGCTAATCAGGGAAAATCAGTCCACGTAACCTTTACCCTAAGAAAGCAGACTTGTCCCCCAATAAAACTCCACAATGAAGAAATACCCCAGGCAGAAGACGCTAAATACCTGGGTATGCATCTAGATCGAAGACTCACATGGAGAAAGCATATCTGGACCAAACGTAAACAACTAGACACCAAAGTCAGATCAATGTACTGGTTGATTGGTCGCAAATCCAGATTGTCACATGAAAGCAAGATAGCTGTTTACAAAAGCATCCTTAAGCCAATTTGGACTTATGGAATACAGTTATGGGGTACTGCTAGCAATAGCAACATAGAAATTCTTGAAAGGTTTCAGAGCAAGACATTGAGAAACATGTTAGACATCCCATACTATGTGAGCAACAAATATATACATGAAGATTTAAAAATCAACACAGTCAAAAAGGAAATAGCTAGATTTAGCGAAAATTATCAAAAGAGGATATCAAACCATGTAAATGAACTAGCATCAAAACTAGAAGGCACAGGAAGTATCACACACTCCAGATTGAAGCGGCACAGTGTTCCTTTGCTAACAGCAAGGTTTACAGACAGCTAAAGAAGAGGTCCTAGAACAGGACCCTCTGCTACAAAAACACATATCATCGAAATACAACTGAATAGCTTATTGTGTTAAACACAGATTGCTAAGTTACAGAACTAAATAGAAAAAAAAAAAAAAAAAAAAAAAATACTAACTAAAGAGTCCCGTTTTACGTTCCCGTGGGAATTTAGTATATTTCTTCCTTCCAACACCCTTACACTTGTAGACCAAATTTCACATTGGCATACTCAAGGAAATCGATTTTTCATACTAAATACCCTATTCCCATGGGAATTTAGTTATTTCCTTTCTTCAACACCCTATCATCTACTAAGGAACCTGTACACAAATTTCACGTCGATACACTCAAGGAAGTCGAGATTTCATTCTCACAAAAAAGTCCCGTTATTCCAGTTCCCGTGGGAATTTTGTTAATTACTTTCTTTCAACATTCCTACATTTAATTACTGAGGAACCTGTACACCAAATTTCTCGTCGAAGCACTCAAGGATGTCGATTTTTCATTCTCACTAAAAAAGTCCCGTAATTCCCGTTCCCGTGGGAAATTTGTAAATTCCTTTCTTTCAAAACTCTTTCATTCTCTGAGGAACCTGTACACCAAGTTTCACGTCGATACACTAAATAATGTCGATTTTTCATACTAACTAAAAAGTCCCGTAATTCCCGTTCCTGAGGGAATTTTGGGAAATCCTTTCTTAGCGGATGCCTACGCCATAACATCTACCTGCATGCCAAATTTCAGCATAATCCGTCCAGTAGTTTGGGCTGTGTGTTGATAGATCACTATGTCAGTCAGTCAGTCAGTCAGTCACCTTTGAATTTTATATATATAGATTTTTTTATGTAAGATCACACATAACTTTTTAGTGTGTGGACCGATTTTGATAATTCTTTTTTTTAATCGACAGGGTATACCTTGAAGTTGGTCCCATAAAAATTTGGGAATAAAATTCCAACCCAAAGGGTGGAAAAATAGGGGTGACTTTATTGTTTACTCACAGATTGTATTGTCGTGTTGTGATTTACATGAAAACTGCTAGGTATAATTATGAGTCTTTTTTATATGAATGTTAATAATATCTCAGCCAATAGACGTCCACTGCTGGAAATAGGCCTCCCTCACAAATCCCCTCACCGACCGGTTGTGAGCTAACCTCATCTGCTTAGTCATTTAGTCCCTCAAACTTCACCAGGTGGTGTGGCCACCTTGTTGGTTGCAACCGCCTTGTGATTAGCTAGGATAAAAAAAACTGAAAGGAAAAAATAAAAACTTTTTATAATAAAACCGCCGAAAAACTGAAAAGCATTAAATAATAGGGAAACATTTTCTATTAGGACTTAATTTACTCACTTCTTAAAGTAATTTTGGTATACCAAGAAATTTTGAGTCGGCGCCACAGAATCTACGAATAAAGATCTCTAAATTACCTGAAATTCAAAGCAATACCCGAAAAACGTGTGCCGCCGCGCATCGCGCTTTACGTAGATAATGAATTTGCTTGTGTGCTGTGGTGCCGACTTAAAATTTCTTGGAATACCAAAATTACTTTAAGAAGTTAGTAAATTAGGTCCTAATAGAAAAAAAATCCCTATTCTTAAATGCTTTTCAGTTTTTTCGGCGATTTAATTTTTTTATAAAAAGTTTTTCATTATCTGCAGGCCACAAGATAGTATTTTATGTTTGGGCCAAACCAAACCTCCCGCCAAACCTCTTAATTAAGTGACTGCTAAATAAATGCTTGCTACTTATGCCTTAGTTTTTTTAAATGGATTTTTTATTTCATAATTTGCTTTTTTATTTGCTTACGCCTGTTTGCTCTTACTTAAAACCTAAAAAGTTTGTACCTACCTCACAAAGAGTAAGCAAAGCATGCAAGTTTTGTTTGTAACAAGTAGAGTAGAGATATAAGAATGTTTGGTGCACAGCGGAGTCGCTGTCGGCGCTGTCGGCGGCGTTCCAGAAGGCGTACGACGGCGCCGTGCTCGTGGCCGCCGTGGCCAGCGACGTGGCGCACACGCGCCGCGCCGCGCGCGCCGTCTCCCCGCGCGCCGTCCCAGCCGGCTCCTCGCGCCTGCAGGTACTCTGCTGCACTGACACGTCCTCTGCGGACTAAGCGGAGTAGGCCAGCTCCAACTCGCACTCCAAACTGTTAAAATTAAACTAAATCGTTCTATACTTCAAATTGACATATATACACAGTCTAGTTTCGACTTCAAGCCTGAAACATGCAACACTGACTGGGGTCAGTTTTTTTAGAAGAAGTATTTTATTTTATTTTGAATTTGATAAGGTTTTATTAATTCGTTGTTAACCTGTAATTTGGCATCAGTTTCATTTAAATCGGTTTTATATGTCATAAGTTACAGACCTTATTAATCATACAAGTAATATGAAAAAACAAATATCCATAAAAAAACAAATTTGACCTGAGTATTTTTTTTATATTTTTCCCGTGTCGAGAATGAGATCTTCTATTCAGGGTTTCTTTTTGTGCACCAACCAAAGATTCACACTGTATAAGAACCACAATATAAAAAATACTGAAAAGCATTTTAAATTATCATTAAATAATTTTCAATTAAGACTTTTATTACTCAGTTCTTAAACTAATGTAAGTATACCAAGTAATTTTAAGTCGGCGCATAAAAACCCACCACCAATAAATTAAAAACAAACAAAATTTTTATATTTAAGTAGTATACAATTACTTACAGCATAATATGTTTTATACTGGTACTGAAATAGAAGTTTTCAAATTTATAACTGCTTGCGACACACGGCAAGCGAGATCTTGAGAAATATTAGCAATTAAGTCCATAGCTCTCTTTTCTATAGGATCTATGAGACCCTTAAACGAAACCGCAATATTGTATGCCACGGTATCTTTCTGCTGTGCTGTACTGAGTTTATTATAAAATTGAGTTGATTGCCAAGCATTGGATGATTTCATTTCCGTAATTTTTAGGAGGCTGGGCTCGTTGTCAGCGATCGGCTCCGCACCGTTTTATACGTTGGGGAAGTAGTTTGGAGAGCCGCCCTCGTTATCGTCTATGGTGGGTTGCCCATCACGGTTAGAAGTAAAAATTTTACCAATTGGACGGTTCACGGGAAGCTTATTGAAGTTGATTCCAAGTCTATGCGCGATAGAAGTACGATACGCCAAGACGCGGGCCTCAAACGTCTTGTCAGGCGCTCCTAAAACGCCAGGGACGAGGTTGCCGGGACAGAAGCCTAGCTGCTCGATATCAGCAAAGTAATTCTTAGGATTTTCGTTTAAAACCATTTTTCCTATCAGGCGATATGGATAGTCTTCTTCTGATAATATTTTTGTTACATCGAATACATCGAATCCGTTTTTCCTGGCACTCTGAACGTCTGCTGAAGTCAATGGTTGCATGTAGACTGACCAAGAGGGATAGTCTCCCTGGCCGATGGCGTTGTATAGCTCTCTCGTTAGATAGTCTGGATCGCTAGCTCCTATTTTTAAAGCCTCCGCTACTGTAAAATTCTTAACTCCTAAATCAGGAATGAAATAAAATCTTGCGAAATTAGTTTCGTTTTTGCTATTTGAAAGTTGCATTGTGTGGATTCCATAGCCCGGCATTCTCCCGCTGCTGGCTGGTGTACCCAACTCTGAAAATGCTATCAAATTGCCCAACATGCTCTCTGGGTTTAAAGTAATGTAGTCCCATACCAAATTATTGTCGTTTAAGTTGGTTACAGGATTTCTTTTTAAAGAATGAGTAATTGATACAAACTTCACAGGATCTTGGGCAAGAAATACAGGTATGTTAAAACCAGGGATATCAAAGTTCCCATCTTCTGTGTAGAACCTGATAGCAAATCCTCTTACAGCAACAGCTAGTTCGTTTCCTCCTTTTGAAGGTACAACCGGTGAAAATCTTGCTGCTACTCGAGTTCTTTTTCCGATGCTACTAAGGAACTTTGCCTTACACAAATCTGTGACGTCACGAGTTACTTCGAAGTAACCAAAAGCTCCAGACCCCTTCGCGTGGACAAACCTCTCAGGAATGCGCTCGCTGAGGATATGGTTAACGGAATCCAGAAAGTATTCGTTTCTGAGGAGGTTGGTGTTGATCGAGGAGGCGGCGAACTTGTATTGTACTGGACAACCTGAGCTTACTCTCAAGATTCCAATGGGGCCCTGAAAATAATAATAAAAAAAAAAAAATGTTGTTAAACTTGAATATTTTACTTGGTACAGTGGCGGTCTCATTCAGCCTAACACTTTTGCCTGTGATCTCTTGCGCACTAGACTGAACACTAAAGAACATGAGCTATTTTGCACTACAGAAAAACCAGAAGTGTTACGCTTTACGAGTACCTACTACTTATTACAAAAAAAGTTCTCACCGTAGTATTTCGCTTAAAGTTCTCCAATTGTAATGAAGCAGGATCCGTTGCATTGAGAGCTGTTGCAGCAGCTGATGCAGCCAATATCACAATTACAGTCAGCATGTTCAACGTGGATTTTAGGATATTTTTTCTTGACTGCACTTATTGAATGCATGACTTTGTAAAATGTTTAACAGTTTTATTCCAAAAGCATTTTGGATGAAACGAATAAGAGATGCAATGCAAATATGAATTACTTATTATTTATTGCCGTGACGACATTAAATATAATTATGTATAAACAATTGAAATTAAAGTGTCTGTTTGTCATTCAAATTTTAAAAACAGGTAAATATCATAAGTGGGAAATAACGAGCAATAAGGTGGTAACTCTTGCTAAAGCGCGAATTTTTTTTTTTCGCGTTTTTTAATATTCTAGTGAAAGTAATCATCAATATTATTATTTTAAAAATCCAAATACCACTGATTACTCACTCACTCATCAAAGCCCAGCCGAAACCGCTGAAGATAGAAAGATGAAATTTGTACAGTAACTTCCTTACGTGACGTAGGCACCCACTCACTAAGACGGGATTTTGGGTTTACTTCACCGGGACGCCGTATACAGGGTGTAACAGTTTGTTTGTATGCATATTTAACCTAATGAAAGTTAATTAGAGTTTGTGAACTCGAGCGCCCAACGCAACTTTATCAAAAAATTTAAAAACCGTTTTGATGTTAAAATTTTGGACATTATGATTACATACAGCTACCCAATCTTTTTAAGTTATCAATAATTAAAAAAAAAAAGTTCTTACTGGTTCTTTAATTTGTTTTATCAGTTGGATTTGAAAATGCAATATTGGAGAAATATTAATATTAGCTACTTCAGAATTATATTAATATTTAATTAAATAAAAAGTAAACACCTTCATAGTGTCAATGGCCCAGGTGAGGTGAGCCAATTTGTTGAAACTGAAACTTGCGGCCTTCTAAATGCGGGGAAAATATTTTGAGATGTCGTCAATACAGGTCAAAAGTGACAGAAAGATTCGACAAATATGATCGTTCATACTGTTTGGCTGACTGGACGCTTAGGAGGTGTACTTCTTTTTATATTTAGTTGTATTTTAATTTTACGTAATAATTATCTGGTGTAAGGTCAGTGTGGGCAAGTCCGACATACTTTTCTCCGAATTCACTTTGAGATTAAATAAGTACTGATATTTGCATTCTACGCCGATTTGTGTGCTCGAAGGTAATAGAGTATGAAATGTTTTTTTATTTACCAATGCAGAAAATATATTCACTTTCTTAAGCTTCGAGATATAGATATTAAAAAAAAAATAAAATAGACGGACTTCCCGCGAATGAAGGGCAAGTCCGTCTAGTGGTTTATTATCACAATCTTCTATGGAAATACCCTTGAGAAATTCTTTCAGATGATAACGACAAATGGCTTGGCACTTTGGTTTTAATTCCGTTGTAAATACAGTTGAGATTTCGATGATAATCCAATTTTATAATTTTTAGGGCAAGACCGTCATATCCAAGCAGGCAGGGGTTGTAAACTTTTTTTTTATTTTAAACAAAATAAATAATTGTGTATATAAATGACCCCCATTATAATGAATTGTGCTAAAGGCGATGTCGCCGTGAAGTCCATCTTCATTATACAATAAAATCAAGCTCAAAGCTGTTCAAATGTTGATTTTCAACAACTTGCACTATACTCAAGGTTTAAAATATCTGATATTAAGGGAATTCCGTCATAGACGGACTTTCCGATTTTTACCAGACGGACTTCCCAACTTTAATATTTGAATGGTATGATTCTTTTTGGATGAGAAAATTATTTAAAACAAGTGATTTTATCAAATCTACTGTAAGAAAAACAAAGAAGGATTATTAAATTACCTATTTAGAAACAGGAAATGGTAAAACTCCTTCAATTATCATTTTTTCCAAAATTATTTCGGAAGTACGTCACTGCTAAACTTCAAGTTCAAATAGGCAAAAAAAATGTTTGCCAAATTTCTCCTAAGATAATGCTTCTAGCGACATCTATGATAATAAGCTGAAAAGTAATTTGCAGATCTGCTTTACCGATCAAATCGTAACCGCTAAATTCCTTTTAGAACGGAAGTTATTGCCGCTAGACGGACTTACCTCCCAGACGGACTTCCCCACATTGACCTTATGTTATTTTATTTTGTACCTAGTCGACCAGGCGAACTTCGCACTAATTGTGAATGTATCTGCCCTTCCTCTTGAATCACTCTATCTATTAAAAAAAACTCATTAAAATCCGTTGCATATTTTTAAAGATTTGAGCATACATATTACATAGGGACGCGGGAAGCGACTTGATTTTATACTTACTATTGATATTGATGCCTACGTGTATGTGACAACATAAATAGACAGATTCATAATGATTAGTTTGTTCCAGGAGATGAGCGCGAGCGACGCGTACTCGGCGGACTACGCGGCCATCTTCAACATCATCCTGTGGTTCGGCGTCATCTTCACGTTCACGATGGTGGCCATCGTGTACGCCGTCATGGACATGGACCCGGGCCGCGACTCCATCATCTACCGCATGACCTCCACCCGGATCAAGAAGGACAACTAACTTCTCTTCTTACCTCCGGGCCTGTGCTCACACTAATCAATACAGGCCTTCACTTAAACCTTGTTCCACCTTCTTTATTTTTTTGTTTTTGAATGATTTACACTGCCGCGTTTGGTTTTATAATTCGAAAAACTTTTTATGATATAATAAATGTAGGCAGGTGGTAATAATACTTTTTTGGCCGGCTTGCGTTTTCATATTGAGGCAGTTAAGGAAATTATACACTAAAATGTATTATGAATAAGATTCCCTATTTATTTTTTGAACAATACATGTGCTAGCCGGCAATCTAATGGGTGTGTAAACTGTTCTAATTTTACAATCCAATAAAGCAGAGGCGCTGTTAAGAAGTTGTTTTGGTTTGGAATAGGAAACAACGACAGACAACTTGCTGAGAAGTTATCTGTTGTTATTTCCTATTACAAACCTAATTTGATTTCATGAAAGTTAAACTAGGACCTTAATAAACAAATGTTAGCTATTACATCTTTAGAGGACTTGACAACATCTTGTTACATAAAATAATGTTCTCGTGCTGTAGTGTTTGACCGTGGTTGTAATATAATTTTGAGCTTTTAAATAAGTTACGTTGTAGAAAGTAGTAAATTGTTGAATATTCGAGGTTTTATTTATTTTCGGAATAATACCGGTCTATCCAAAGAGGATCTTGGTGTGTATGATCGAATATGATATTGGCGTAATGCTGTGTATAAACTGTTTCTCTATACATGCTATCGATCGTTAAAAGCCTTTTCTTGTAGCTTTTGCTTTTGAGCCATATCAATGTATTATTAATATTAAAAAATCATGATTACTATTGATGTTCCGTGCAATCTAATAAATGTTGTAAATAAATACATTCCCCAATTAACTGTCTGGTATTATTTAAGGGCAGACTGGGCGCAGTGGAAGAAAACAAAAAAAATAGTAAGTTTAATAATATTTTATTTAAGTATTTTTTAGTCTTTGTTTAATACTTATTAAATAATCAGATACTTAATTATAAAAAAAATATATTCGAAATAAAAATGCCCAAGACCCAGCGCACATCTGGCGACGATACGGAGACACTGAGAATAAACAAATACTAGTCTTTAATTATATTATTGTGACATTGTAAAAAAACAGGGTTTCAATCGAAAATTACTCCAACTTATTTTTTATAGCTGTTTCAATTTTATCCTCTCGGATTATTCGCTGCGCCTCGCCAGACATGCGCTGGGCCCTACATTAATATTGTACAAAAAAGTTAAAGCTTAAACTATTTTGTTAAAAGACACTACTGATGGCACTCAGTGGGAATTACTATTATTTTGGTGAACGATCTAATAGGATCCAACAGCATCCAACTTAGATCCATCCAATCCAATTTCTAAATAATATAATCCTATAGTTCGTTTTCTAAAATAGAGGTGTGTTGTGTTCCCGTTGAGTAAAAAGAGACACGGTTGTACTGGCAATTTGTAAATGACTAATTATAAAAAAAAAACATAAGTTTAAGAATTAAAATCTAACATAGATTAATTATAATAATAAGGCATAAATAAAGTACCTAGCCTAGGTATATAAATTCATTAAAGGCATTCAACAAGGCACATAAATATATGATAGTTATTTTAAATATTAGACACAATTTTGCGTAAATTAGAATGAATTTAGTGTAGAGGTGCCTCCTAGCGGCGCGCAGTGTGCGTCGCTCCTAGCGGCGGCTGGTGACGCCCCCTAGCGGCGGCTGGTGACGCCCCCTAGCGGCGGCTGGTGACGCCCCCTAGCGGCGGCTGGTGACGCCCCCTAGCGGCGCACGGTGTAGTCGTGCGCGCGCCGCAGCCGGCGCCGCAGCTCCTGCGGCAGGCGCTCGTAGCAGCGGCGGCAGGCGGGCCGCTCGTCGTACTCGTAGAACTTGGAGCGCGTGCTGAGCGCCGCGTCGCACAGCGCGCACGCGAAGTGGTGCACGCACCTACAGATGTTACAGCGGTTATTAATTAATGTTGGGTTTAACAGTTGTACTAGTTTAATAGTTATACGGTTTAACAGTTACATAATAAATAACACATAATAACACAACACACTCAGAGCTCCTAACTAGGAAGAACCTGTATCTAGGGTGCCCGAAACACACACAAAAACGAACATCACACCCAGACCGAAAACAAATATCGATATTCATCATATCAATATTCGCCCCGCCCGGAAATCGAACCCGGGTGCACACGCTTACTCAGTCCACATCACTGCCAACTGAGACACGGAGCAGTCGATTTATCGAAGTTATACCCACATTATGCGGGTTTTTGGTGAAACAAATTTGTTGCGTAGGAAACCTTTATTTATAACGAGCATTCCCGGCTTACTTCGTTACGCCATAGAATATAAGATTTTAAATAAAGACTTGTCCCTATACACTTTGTTCTTATGACTGTCCAGAATAGGCGAATAAAAAAACAAACAATAACAACAAACAACCTGTCAAACTATTTAAACAACGGGAAGAAAAGGCACCTTGGGTTACATTATTTGAGTTTAGGTAAGGATCCCTAATTTTTTTGAAAATCTAATATAGCCTATGACACTCGGGGATAGTGTAGCTTCCCAACAGTGAAATAATTTTTCAAATCGGTTCAGTATTTCCGGAGCCTATGGGATGCAAATAACAAACATACAAACAATCAAATATTTCCTCTTTATTATTGGTATAAATTCCTTTTTTAAGTTTCCGTTTTGAGTATTTTTTAACAAAAATAAAGAAAATGACCATTAAAACCCTATCCGCATCATATGCACAGTAGTCGTTACTAACCCAGCAGTGGGACAATATAGGTTAATAAAGGTATATAGACTAACCAGGCCTTGTTGAGCGCGGTGAAGACGTCGCCGGCCACGACCTGGTTGCACACGTAGCACAGGTTGCCGAACAGCTGGTGGTAGTGCTGCTCGCAGTACGCCAGCCCCTTCTTCTCGTAGTGCCGGTGCCCGTGGAATGGCTTCTCGCATTTCGCGCACACGAAGTGCTGGTGGAATTGTTTAGTTTTCAATTATTAATTACTAGCTTTCCCGGCTTACTTCGTTACGCCATAGAATATAAGATACTACAAAAGACTTGGCTCTATAAACTATGTTCTTTTGACTGCCCAGAATGGCCGAATAAAAAACAAACAACAACAAACCACCTGTCAAAATATGTAAACAACGGAAAAAATATTGCACCTTGGGTTATATTATTTGAGTTTAGGTAAGGATCCCTAATTTTTTTGAAAATCTAATATAGCCTATGACACTCGGGGTTAATGAAGCTTCCTACAAGTGAAAGAATTTTTCAAATCGGTTCAGTGTTTCCGGAGCCTATTCGTTACAAACAAACAAACAAATCTTTCCTCTTTATAATATTGGTATAGATAATTAGTCAACCCGGCGTACTTCGTACCGCCTAACCTATTACTATCTTGTGCACGTATTATACTTATAAACATTATTCTCGAATCACTCTATCTATTAAAAAAAAACGCATTAAATTCCGTTGCATAATTTTAAAGATTTAAGCATACATAGAGACAGACGCAGAAAGCGATTTGATTTTATACTATGTATTGATTGATAATGATGGAAGAAGGGAAGAAAAAATTGCAGTTTCTCAGTAACGCTTAAAGTGGCGGAATGTTCTTGAAATCCTTAGTTAGGGCTTAAAGAATATGATCATTTCATCATCATCATGTCAGCCGAAAGACATCCAGTGCTTAACATAAGGCCTCCCCCCCCAAATCACCAAATTAAAGACATCAACATGGGGGGTAAGTGTCGTAACTATATTCTAGCGGCTCGTAATCGATTTCTCAGCTTTTGCTGTTTTTTTTACGCGTGTAAAAAAATTGACAAATTGTTAAAGCAGCAATGGTTAACGAAGTCGCTGACTGTACGGTCTGCTAGTGTCCGTTCATCTGTGCCTAGATACGCGGTCTGATGTGTCCGATATCTACGCTGATTGATAGGATAAATGATACCACTCAATTAACTTTAACCGAGTATATTGTCCAAAATAACTTATAAAGATTATGATGGGTGTATATGATTATGATATGATAGCTAGCGCGGTTGATTCACAACTGATTGTAGGTGAGCGCGTCGGCCGCAAGGTGGACGCGCGGTTTTGATGGAGCTACACTAAAATGTAGGGCAACGCTAAAGTGATTATTTGACAAATTATAAAATTGTAGAGCTTGCTCGTACATATTCCCTAAGACGAGAGAAGATCTCAGAATACATTAATAAAATAATAAAAGTGATAATTGATAAATGATACAGATGTTAGTAAACGTGATTGATATAAAATGATAAATGAAGTGAACTAAAATTAACAAGATGATAAACAATATTTATTTCATTCTAGTCTAAGTTAGTAAATTAACTCTATAATAAAATGCTGATAAACGAAACGAATAGTTTTTTTTTTTTTTTTAAAGCCTACTTTCATCGTCCTTTCTAAACACTGTTTTCACAAATATAGGCGATGTAGATTGATTCACTTTTTCACTTGATTTCGCATGATAAGTGTCTGTTTCACTTGTAACTGTGTAAACACGAAGCTTTCCAGATTTAGCTATCGGCACATTTTTCACTACACTGCTATTGACAACCACCTCTGGTACGCTTTCACTGACACTCTGCTCGCAATGATCGTTCGCACACTGAGCCTCACGTTTGCTGACGGAAGTGTTCGAGTGCCGCTGCTGCCGCCGGCGATGAAGCCACATTGCAATAAGCAATGTGAGCGTTCCTCCTCCTAGCACGTAGATCGCCGCGTAGTGATGAACATCGTGATATGATAGTTGATCTGATAGGACTGCTTTTTCCTTCAAGTCTGCTATTTGATCTCTGATAATGTTCAATTTGTGTTCTGACTCCTTATCTTCGGTTTCATTCAACTCTATGATAGGCAATGTTAGGTTTATGATGTGATTTATTTCGGCTACGGTTGGCACCTTTATCTCCAAATTAAAGTTTGTTTCGCTGGCCAGCTGATTGTGGGCGTACACGGTGAATTCTTCGCTTTTGATGATGCATCCTGACGCAGCGCTGATTATGCCGCTATTGCTGAGGTGATCGACCGTAACTTGATCCTCGCAAAACAATCGTACGCTACATTGTACGCAACAAAAATACATATACAGGTTGATTTCTTTTAGTTCTTGCCAATAATCCTTGCATTTACTACTGTATATTTTGCACTGATTTGTGCGCTCGTCTATCTCACATAGATTATGATCTGATTTCATTTTTTGTATGGGTTTTCTTAAATGACAGTAATGGGTTTGATGATCGTAAGAAACGCATTCCTGCATTTCTCTGTGATTCATGGGAACGTATAAATCTTTACTGAGACTGATTGCTATGAATTGAGCTATCGGATGGACAGTGATCATGTTCTCTTTCTGTTTACTAGGTATAGAGAATACTTGATATAGCTCATAAGTATCTCGACTAATGAGGGGTACTCTGATTTCGAGGATGAAGTAATTACGGGTTGCTACGGCGTTTACTTTCAACATCTGATATATTTTGATAATGTCCTGCTTGATATTTTTCATCGGTAGGGTCAATTCACTCGGCAATGATGCTGATATTTTGTTTAACTCCTTCTCTATTTGATCAATATTCAACAAGTGTATATTCATATTACCATGATATAAGTCTGTGATAACTTCTAAAAGAGCATCCTGTATGTCTTTAAGTTTGTCGAGCATACGACCCGCTATAAAAGTTGATAGTGTGATATCACTTAGCCTTGCTAAGTCACCGGCTGATCGTTGTAAACTGTATTTTAGGTTGTTTAGGTTCTGATTAATAGTTTTATGCTGCTTGTTGATAGTATCTTGCGTTCTTTGTAAAATATTGTTATGTGCCTCTAGGATTGATGTTTGATTCTGCCAAAGTGATAAGAGATGATCCTGATTTTCTCTGACTAAATTGATATCCTTTTCGTATTGATCGGCAAAACGTTCGTCTAACGTGCCAAACAGACTGTGCGCTATGTAACCAACTCCATTGATAAGGCCACGTTTCGGGCGCGCTGTCGCGTTACCTTGTCTATTCAGCAGAATGCGATTCTTATACTCGAGTTCGTCGTACTCATGTTGTAGTTGGAGTTGTATTACTTCACAGTATGATAGTTTTTGAGAGTGTTCGCATGTTTTATCTAGAACTTGATAGTATTTTCTAAAGGTCGAGAGGCCTTCCCAATAAGGTTCCATGTCGTAGTAAACTATTAATTTCCACTCGTCTCGAATGAGTTGTACACTCGTCATCTTGTCGAAGTATAAACTCTGATTTTTATTAAATAATTGCTTGATTTCGAAACATTGCGATGTTCCTATAATTGATAAGAAGAAAAGGAATGATATAAACATTGATAAGTATGTTTTGTGTTTTGGCATTTTAATATTGCTTTTTTCTGATGATTTTGATGCTTTTGATTCTGCTTCCAAACTTTCTATCGGAAGTTTTGATATTTTGATAATTGGTCGTTTCATTACGCCTGATTTCGTCTTTAATGTTACGACTCTGACTGAGCCGTCCTTTCCTGGGTGAGTTTCGACTACTCGACCGAGGGCCCACTTTCTTGCGGGTAAGTTCGCATCGTGAATGAGAACTACGTCATCTTCCCTGATGTTTGTTTGCTCGCTTTTCCACTTGCTTCGTGTTGTAAGCTGTGCTAGGTATTCCTCTCTCCATCTTTTCCAGATATCTTGGAATAACTTTTGTGTTAGGTGCCATCTCGATCTCCCATCTTCCGGCGTATCAATGATAGTCAACGTCGGTCCATTTGTTAGGAAATGAGCCGGCGTGAGGTAATCCAGATCAGCTGGGTCCTCTGATAGTGTGCACAGTGGCCTGCTGTTGAGACATGCTTCCAGCTGTGATAGTAGCGTGGAATACTCCTCAAACGTGAGTCTTTGCTCTCCGATCACACGTTTCATATGATATTTGAGGCTCTTAACGGCTGCTTCCCAGAGGCCTCCAGAGCTTGGGAAGGACGGGCAATTAAAATGCCACTGTGTTTCCATCTCTGTTATTTCAGTGAAGAACTCGTCACTGAAAATTTTTAGGAGTTCCTCGTGCTCTGATTGCAGGACTCTGTTTGCTCCGACAAAGTTGGTGCCATTGTCGCTGTACAGATGTCGTGGGGTTCCTTTTCTGGCGGCCATCCTCCGTAGAGCTGCTAAGAAGGCCGAGGTTGTCATTTCAGAGACTATTTCCAGATGGACTGCCTTCGTCGCCATGCACACGAACACAGCGACATACCCCTTTGTTGTTCTAATACTACGTCCTTTGCTTGATTTGACCTCGAAAAATCCTGTGAAGTCCACACCCGTATTTTCAAAGGGTCTCGAAGGGTTTGTCCTTGCTCTCGGCAAGTCGCCCATGATTTGATGATGTTTGATTGGATCGTGTTTCCTGCATATGATACATTTTCGCAATCTTTGCTTTACTGCGCTGTTTCCACTGATAATCCAGTATTTTTGACGGATAGTTGATAAGGTCAATCTAGGTCCACCATGATAAGTAAGTTTGTGGGTATGATCAATGATTAGGTCGGTCAGTCGACTTTTGTGTGGGATGATGATTGGATGCTTCATCTCCATGCTGATATTTGCGTTTCTTAACCTTCCGCCGACTCTTAGAAATCCTTTAGAGTCTAAGAATGGGTTTAATGATAAAATCTTGCTTTTGCTGTGAACCTTTCCTAGGTTTTTAATGCTATTGATTTCTGCACCGAATTCCGTTTTCTGTACATTTTTGATAATAATATTTTTTGCTGATTTAATTTCTGATAATGTAATATAATTAGGTTTTTTCTGGTTTTTTGATTTAATTCTTAGCATCCATGCTAAAATTCTTACAGAACGCATAAATGAGCTGTGATTTTTCAGCAGTTGATCAATGATACTAGGTATCAACTCCTCTGTTTTTGATGTTACAGATGCTGAAACCTTTTTAATTTCCTCGTTGGTTTCGTAAATTTCTGGCTCCTCAGTGCCATGATATGATGTGAGCCAAGCGGGTCCGTTCCACCAAAGGTCATGTTTAGCTAGTTGTTCTGCCGTCAGACCCCTGCTGGCGCAGTCTGCCGGGTTCTCCGCAGACTTAACATAACGCCAACAACTGGGTGGCATGATCTCCGTGATCTCTTTAACTCTGTTTGCTACGAATGGCTTCCAGCGACCTGGATCTCCCTGTAGCCATCCGAGTACTGCTGTGGAGTCAATCCAGCCAAAGCAGTTGATGTTGTGATTTTCTAAGCATGATTGTACTTTTTTCATGAGTTTTGATAAAAGAAGAGCTCCGCTCAACTCTAGTCGAGGGATTGATATTGATTTGTTAGCGGGCACAATCTTTGTTTTCCCTGCTACCATAATGATTGATACATTTTTATGCTTGTGCGTCTTGCAGTAGATGACACAAGAATAACATTTGGTACTCGCGTCACAGAATCCATGTAATTCTATATGGTCTCTTTCGCCTGAGCCCATCCATCTGTTTACCTTGATGCTACTAATATTTTTGATATCTTCGATCATCTCGATCCATTCATCCTTGATTTTCTCTGGGAGTTCTTCATCCCAGCTGATATTTGATATGAACACTGCTTGAAATAGGAGCTTAAGTTTAGTGCTTAGTGGCGAGAGCCATCCTAAAGGGTCAAAGAGTTTTGATATATCCGATAACAATGATCTTTTAGTGTATTTGCTTGATTTTTCTATTTTTGATTCAAAATTAAAAATATCTTTTTGCGCATTCCATCGTATGCCTAATGTTTTCGTTGATTCGCATTGGCGGAAATCGAAGTGTTGCTCGGGGGCCGATTCTGTCAACTCCGGCGTATTTGAAACCCACTTTCTTAAGTTAAAACCACCCGATTTCATTAATTTGATAAGATCATGTTTAAGCTGCAAAGCAGCTTCAGGACTGTAGCTCCCGTACAAGATGTCATCCATATAAAATGCTTCGTCGACAGCTTTTACTGCTTCCTTGCTGATATGATTGTTGAACTGATTATCCTTTGCTAACTGTTTCAGGGTCTTCATAGCTAAGAATGGAGCTGCTCGTGTTCCATATGTGACCGTCGCCAGCTGATATTGATGAATGGGTTCGTAAGGAGTGTCTCTCCACACGATATGTTGATACTGTCTTTGCTCAGGGTGGATCAATATTTGACGGAACATCTTCTCGATGTCTGCTGCAAATCCGTGTTGAAATTGTCTCCACTTGATAATTAAACTTTGCAAATCTTGTTGCAGATTCGGGCCCCGATGCATTAAGTCATTCAAGCTGAGCCCTGACGACGTTTTTGCTGATGCGTTGAACACGACTCGTAGCTTAGTAGTCGATGACTCATTCCGTATAACACAGTGATGCGGTAGGAAACAATAAGGAATTAATTTATTTTCGTTAAGACTCATATGCCCTAGTGATAAGTATTCTGATATGAAACTTTTATATTGATCTGCTACATTATCATCTTTTCTGAATTTTCTCTCCAGCGATTTTAACTGCGCTACTGCCATTGGTTTTGATTCTCCTAAGTCGCTTTGATAAGATTGCTTAAACGGATATTTTACTACGTATTTTCCGTCCTCACGTCTTGTAGTCGTCTGCTCGTAATACTCAAGACACTCTTGATCTTCTGATGATAGTGATGATTGCTCAGTAATATCCTCCATCTCCCAGAACTGTTTGATGTCGTCGATGTTGTTTAGGACTACGTTGCAATGATAATGCGTTTTCGCATTCCCGCAGAGGATCCATCCTAAGTGAGTTTGCTGTGCTATAGGTAATGATTGATTTTCTCCTCGGATGATACCTTCCATCATGATTAAGGAGTAAATATCTGCGCCAAGAAGCAAGTCTACTTCCCGGCTGATAAAGAAATCTGGATCTGCCAGTTTGATATTATTGATGTATGACCATTCTGGTTTTGGGAATGATTGATTAGGCAAATGCTTGATAAGGTTATTCATTATTACTGCGTTGACATTGAATGTGAATTCGCTGTGGAGTGATGAACAAATGATGCTTAGCATGCCTTTACAGCTGCTCTCCTTTTCTCCCACGCCTTCAATGATACCACGGCAACTCTGCCGCTTGATTGACAGCTGCTGTGCTGCCTTCTCAGTGATAATTGATACTTGAGAGCCTTGATCGATAAGAGCTCTCATGATATGATGATCTCCGGTTGATGACTGCACCTTCACGAGGGCAGTTGCTAAGAGTATTTCCTTGCTTTCATAAGATGATGCTGCTGCATTTGATGACACGTGCCGCGGTGCTTGGACCGCGCCGCTCGTGCTGGGTGTCATTGCCTTTTGTTTTGCGTCATTTAAATGCAAAAGTGTGTTATGATTTCCGGCGCACTGTTTGCATTTCTTGGTTGAGAAACACCCATTTCCTTTGTGATCATATAAGCAGTTTTTGCAAAAATTTAATTCGTTAATTAATTTAATTCGTGCATGAATTGGCATTTCAATAAATGTTTTGCAATTAAAAATGCCATGTTGTTTCTTGCAAATTGGACAAATTGCGTTAGTGATAGGTACTGATTTATTATAAAAAGTAGGGCGATTAAATGATGGTTCCTTATGTATCGGTACTTTAGGATGATTTCTGCTTGATAATGTTGATGAGTGATTATTACTTTGTAACTTGTTCTTTGCACTTTCCGATTTCCGTTGCGCTGATTCGAGGGTGTTAAACTTTGTTTCCATGAACGCAAGTAAATCGTTGATATTCGGAAGTTCTCGAGAATTACCGAGTGATTCTAAATAGTCGTTGTATGTTTGACTATCGAGTTTATTTGATAATAGATACACTAGCAGCGGATCCCAGGTGCTGATGTCTACACCGAGATTTTTGATAGCGTGCAAGGTCTCTAATGCTAGGTCATGGAATCTTTTGATCTGTCCCACTGATTGATAATGCATATTCTGAAAGTTTAACAATGAGCTGATATGCGAGTTGAAAATTAATTTCTTATGATTGAATCTATGGTTAAGAATCTCCCAACACACGGCGTAGTTATCTGAGCTGATCTGAAGATGTTGGATCAATCGCTCCGCCTCACCCTTGGCCTTGCTCTTCAGAAATTGCATCTTCTGAGCATTTGATAAGGAAGGGTTATTATGAATTGTTTCAGTAAAAAGATCCTTGAACGATGTCCACTGATTGTAAGTACCGTGGAATTCCGGGACTACCATTTTCGGAGTTGTCTGTTCCCTATGAGCTACTGACCATAATTTTTTATTGATTTGCTTATTAAGCTGATAAAAACTCTGTTCGTGCCTAGTAAACATATTATCGTATGCCTCATTAGATCCGTTTAATTCGGCATCGATTTCCCAGTGAAGGGTATCGATAACTGTCCACCTAGCCTGCAATGATCTGATAGTGCTTTCTAATTCCCATTTTTCGGACATTTCGTCTAAATTGATATTTGATACGGTTCTAGTAAATGCTTTAAAATTAGTTGCTTGTTTGCGTAGCAAATCTTCCGACTTGCTAGCGGATGCTGTGTTAGCTGATACCTTGATTTCAGAAGTAGACTGATTTTTATGCTGACTACTGGTTGATTGCTCAGGATCCACTTGCTCCACCGGACGCCTCGTTTCGGCGGGTTTACTGATGCCTAACACATAGTCGTATTGCCTATTTACTTCTGCCTTTATCTTTTCATAGAGTTGTTTTACGTTCTCAAACTCGTGAGACGTAAAATATTCATGATTTTTGTCAAAACTACAAAGTTGAAAATGATTGTTTTGGAACTCGTTCCAATAGCCTTCTAACTGAATTAACTTCTTTTTAAAATACTCCACAGACTTTCTATCTGAACCATCTTTCTTTAAGTTGATAAGAAACTTATTGAAAAAATCAACAAGTTCTGCTTGATTTGCTAGCAGATCCTCCATATTAATGAAAAACAATCAAAAAATAAATGGAAAGATCCTACTTGATTTGCCGCTGAAGAGACGTCCTGACGATGCTCTGCTGCGCCCTGATGCCCAGGTGATGACCTTAACAAGGTCCGATGCTGCCTGATGGGTGACCTCCGCAAGATCTGATACTGCTCTGATGGTTGACCTCAGCGAGATCTGATGATGCCTGCTGGCGACCTCCGCAAGGTCCGATGATGCTCTGATGAGTGACCTCAGCGAGGCCTGATACTGCTATGATGGGTGACCTCCGCAAGGTCTGCTGATGCCTGCTGGCGACCTCCGCAAGGTCTGATGCTACTATGATGGGTGACCCCCGCAAGGTCTGATGATTGATACTCCGATGAGTGACCTACACAAGGTCTGATGGCGCCTTCTGGCAGACCTCCGCAAGGTCTGATGATGCTGATAAAACTCTCTTCAAGAGATATGATGATGTGTTGAGATGTGTCACTCACTTTTCTCACACTGATAGATATTCACTGATAATGATAAGTCACTGATTCGCGGAACTCACTCGACGATTGATATTACCGACGCGCGAGGTCCAAATTTTCAAAGGACCATATATTTACGGCTCGATGAAGTTAAAGCTCGAAGGACCATAAGATGTACGGTCTGCTAGTGTCCGTTCATCTGTGCCTAGATACGCGGTCTGATGTGTCCGATATCTACGCTGATTGATAGGATAAATGATACCACTCAATTAACTTTAACCGAGTATATTGTCCAAAATAACTTATAAAGATTATGATGGGTGTATATGATTATGATATGATAGCTAGCGCGGTTGATTCACAACTGATTGTAGGTGAGCGCGTCGGCCGCAAGGTGGACGCGCGGTTTTGATGGAGCTACACTAAAATGTAGGGCAACGCTAAAGTGATTATTTGACAAATTATAAAATTGTAGAGCTTGCTCGTACACTGACAGTACAAGTATGAGTCGATAAAATTAAGTAAAGAAACAAAGGTACAAAGTATGATTATACTCTGTATAGGGAGCAGCAGTGAGCAGTGGGCACTCACCTCGACGTGCCAGTGCTTGCCGAGCGCGGTGACGACCCGCTCCTCGATGGGGCGCCGGCACGTGTCTGTATAGGGAGCAGCAGTGGGCACTCACCTCGACGTGCCAGTGCTTGCCGAGCGCGGTGACGACCCGCTCCTCGATGGGGCGCCGACACGTGTCTGTATAGGGAGCAGCAGTGGGCACTCACCTCGACGTGCCAGTGCTTGCCGAGCGCGGTGACGACCCGCTCCTCGATGGGGCGCCGACACGTGTCTGTATAGGGAGCAGCAGTGGGCACTCACCTCGACGTGCCAGTGCTTGCCGAGCGCGGTGACGACCCGCTCCTCGATGGGGCGCCGACACGTGTCTGTATAGGGAGCAGCAGTGGGCACTCACCTCGACGTGCCAGTGCTTGCCGAGCGCGGTGACGACCCGCTCCTCGATGGGGCGCCGGCACGTGTCTGTATAGGGAGCAGCAGTGGGCACTCACCTCGACGTGCCAGTGCTTGCCGAGCGCGGTGACGACCCGCTCCTCGATGGGGCGCCGACACGTGTCTGTATAGGGAGCAGCAGTGGGCACTCACCTCGACGTGCCAGTGCTTGCCGAGCGCGGTGACGACCCGCTCCTCGATGGGGCGCCGGCACGTGTCTGTATAGGGAGCAGCAGTGGGCACTCACCTCGACGTGCCAGTGCTTGCCGAGCGCGGTGACGACCCGCTCCTCGATGGGGCGCCGGCACGTGTCTGTATAGGGAGCAGCAGTGGGCACTCACCTCGACGTGCCAGTGCTTGCCGAGCGCGGTGACGACCCGCTCCTCGATGGGGCGCCGGCACGTGTCTGTATAGGGAGCAGCAGTGGGCACTCACCTCGACGTGCCAGTGCTTGCCGAGCGCGGTGACGACCCGCTCCTCGATGGGGCGCCGGCACGTGTCTGTATAGGGAGCAGCAGTGGGCACTCACCTCGACGTGCCAGTGCTTGCCGAGCGCGGTGACGACCCGCTCCTCGATGGGGCGCCGGCACGTGTCTGTATAGGGAGCAGCAGTGGGCACTCACCTCGACGTGCCAGTGCTTGCCGAGCGCGGTGACGACCCGCTCCTCGATGGGGCGCCGGCACGTGTCTGTATAGGGAGCAGCAGTGGGCACTCACCTCGACGTGCCAGTGCTTGCCGAGCGCGGTGACGACCCGCTCCTCGATGGGGCGCCGGCACGTGTCTGTATAGGGAGCAGCAGTGGGCACTCACCTCGACGTGCCAGTGCTTGCCGAGCGCGGTGACGACCCGCTCCTCGATGGGGCGCCAGCACGTGTCTGTATAGGGAGCAGCAGTGGGCACTCACCTCGACGTGCCAGTGCTTGCCGAGCGCGGTGACGACCCGCTCCTCGATGGGGCGCCGGCACGTGTCTGTATAGGGAGCAGCAGTGGGCACTCACCTCGACGTGCCAGTGCTTGCCGAGCGCGGTGACGACCCGCTCCTCGATGGGGCGCCGGCACGTGTCTGTATAGGGAGCAGCAGTGGGCACTCACCTCGACGTGCCAGTGCTTGCCGAGCGCGGTGACGACCCGCTCCTCGATGGGGCGCCGGCACGTGTCTGTATAGGGAGCAGCAGTGAGCAGTGGGCACTCACCTCGACGTGCCAGTGCTTGCCGAGCGCGGTGACGACCCGCTCCTCGATGGGGCGCCGGCACGTGTCTGTATAGGGAGCAGCAGTGGGCACTCACCTCGACGTGCCAGTGCTTGCCGAGCGCGGTGACGACCCGCTCCTCGATGGGGCGCCGGCACGTGTCTGTATAGGGAGCAGCAGTGAGCAGTGGGCACTCACCTCGACGTGCCAGTGCTTGCCGAGCGCGGTGACGACCCGCTCCTCGATGGGGCGCCGGCACGTGTCTGTATAGGGAGCAGCAGTGGGCACTCACCTCGACGTGCCAGTGCTTGCCGAGCGCGGTGACGACCCGCTCCTCGATGGGGCGCCGGCACGTGTCTGTATAGGGAGCAGCAGTGGGCACTCACCTCGACGTGCCAGTGCTTGCCGAGCGCGGTGACGACCCGCTCCTCGATGGGGCGCCGGCACGTGTCTGTATAGGGAGCAGCAGTGGGCACTCACCTCGACGTGCCAGTGCTTGCCGAGCGCGGTGACGACCCGCTCCTCGATGGGGCGCCGGCACGTGTCTGTATAGGGAGCAGCAGTGGGCACTCACCTCGACGTGCCAGTGCTTGCCGAGCGCGGTGACGACCCGCTCCTCGATGGGGCGCCGGCACGTGTCTGTATAGGGAGCAGCAGTGGGCACTCACCTCGACGTGCCAGTGCTTGCCGAGCGCGGTGACGACCCGCTCCTCGATGGGGCGCCGGCACGTGTCTGTATAGGGAGCAGCAGTGGGCACTCACCTCGACGTGCCAGTGCTTGCCGAGCGCGGTGACGACCCGCTCCTCGATGGGGCGCCGGCACGTGTCTGTATAGGGAGCAGCAGTGGGCACTCACCTCGACGTGCCAGTGCTTGCCGAGCGCGGTGACGACCCGCTCCTCGATGGGGCGCCGGCACGTGTCTGTATAGGGAGCAGCAGTGGGCACTCACCTCGACGTGCCAGTGCTTGCCGAGCGCGGTGACGACCCGCTCCTCGATGGGGCGCCGGCACGTGTCTGTATAGGGAGCAGCAGTGGGCACTCACCTCGACGTGCCAGTGCTTGCCGAGCGCGGTGACGACCCGCTCCTCGATGGGGCGCCGGCACGTGTCTGTATAGGGAGCAGCAGTGAGCAGTGGGCACTCACCTCGACGTGCCAGTGCTTGCCGAGCGCGGTGACGACCCGCTCCTCGATGGGGCGCCGGCACGTGTCTGTATAGGGAGCAGCAGTGGGCACTCACCTCGACGTGCCAGTGCTTGCCGAGCGCGGTGACGACCCGCTCCTCGATGGGGCGCCGGCACGTGTCTGTATAGGGAGCAGCAGTGAGCAGTGGGCACTCACCTCGACGTGCCAGTGCTTGCCGAGCGCGGTGACGACCCGCTCCTCGATGGGGCGCCGGCACGTGTCTGTATAGGGAGCAGCAGTGGGCACTCACCTCGACGTGCCAGTGCTTGCCGAGCGCGGTGACGACCCGCTCCTCGATGGGGCGCCGGCACGTGTCTGTATAGGGAGCAGCAGTGGGCACTCACCTCGACGTGCCAGTGCTTGCCGAGCGCGGTGACGACCCGCTCCTCGATGGGGCGCCGGCACGTGTCTGTATAGGGAGCAGCAGTGGGCACTCACCTCGACGTGCCAGTGCTTGCCGAGCGCGGTGACGACCCGCTCCTCGATGGGGCGCCGGCACGTGTCTGTATAGGGAGCAGCAGTGGGCACTCACCTCGACGTGCCAGTGCTTGCCGAGCGCGGTGACGACCCGCTCCTCGATGGGGCGCCGGCACGTGTCTGTATAGGGAGCAGCAGTGGGCACTCACCTCGACGTGCCAGTGCTTGCCGAGCGCGGTGACGACCCGCTCCTCGATGGGGCGCCGGCACGTGTCTGTATAGGGAGCAGCAGTGGGCACTCACCTCGACGTGCCAGTGCTTGCCGAGCGCGGTGACGACCCGCTCCTCGATGGGGCGCCGGCACGTGTCTGTATAGGGAGCAGCAGTGGGCACTCACCTCGACGTGCCAGTGCTTGCCGAGCGCGGTGACGACCCGCTCCTCGATGGGGCGCCGGCACGTGTCTGTATAGGGAGCAGCAGTGGGCACTCACCTCGACGTGCCAGTGCTTGCCGAGCGCGGTGACGACCCGCTCCTCGATGGGGCGCCGGCACGTGTCTGTATAGGGAGCAGCAGTGGGCACTCACCTCGACGTGCCAGTGCTTGCCGAGCGCGGTGACGACCCGCTCCTCGATGGGGCGCCGGCACGTGTCTGTATAGGGAGCAGCAGTGGGCACTCACCTCGACGTGCCAGTGCTTGCCGAGCGCGGTGACGACCCGCTCCTCGATGGGGCGCCGGCACGTGTCTGTATAGGGAGCAGCAGTGGGCACTCACCTCGACGTGCCAGTGCTTGCCGAGCGCGGTGACGACCCGCTCCTCGATGGGGCGCCGGCACGTGTCTGTATAGGGAGCAGCAGTGGGCACTCACCTCGACGTGCCAGTGCTTGCCGAGCGCGGTGACGACCCGCTCCTCGATGGGGCGCCGGCACGTGTCTGTATAGGGAGCAGCAGTGGGCACTCACCTCGACGTGCCAGTGCTTGCCGAGCGCGGTGACGACCCGCTCCTCGATGGGGCGCCGGCACGTGTCTGTATAGGGAGCAGCAGTGGGCACTCACCTCGACGTGCCAGTGCTTGCCGAGCGCGGTGACGACCCGCTCCTCGATGGGGCGCCGGCACGCGCCGCAGATCGGCACGCCCATCTTGTCGTGGCAGCGCAGGCAGAATAGGTTGTTCTGTACAACACGAGTACCACACTTAACATTACTTATACCACTCTAAAACACAAACTGAGGTTGGATAGAAGTGAGGCAGCAGCCCACCTTCCTGATCCTGGCTAAACTACAAATTTGGTTTCTGTAGGCTTCTGGCATTTTGAAATCATATTTCTTTAATACAAACTGCCAGAATAAAAAAACCAATCAAGACAGTAAAACCATGTCCGTCTATTCTTCGTACCAAATTAAAAGTATAAATTTACACAATCGATATCAATATATATAAAACTCTTCCGTTACTGACTGACTGACTGACTGACTGACTGACTGACTGACTGACAGACAACGCAGAGCCGAAACTACTGGGCGTAGAAAGCTGAAAATTGGCATGTGGGTTCCTTGGGGAGTGTAGGTGAGCACTAAGAAGGGATTTCCCGAAATTCCCACAGGAACGCGAAAAAACGGGAATTTTGTGTTTATGAGAAATCTGCGCGGGAAAAAACGCGGGGCAGCCTCTAGTATAAGTATAAAACTCTTCCGTTACTGACTGACTGACTGACAGACAACGCAGAGCCGAAACTACTGGGCGTAGAAAGCTGAAAATTGGCACGTGGGTTCCTTGGGGAGTGTAGGTGAGCACTAAGAAGGGATTTCCCGAAATTCCCACGGGAACGGGAAAAAACGGGATTTTTGTGTTTATGAGAAATCTGCGCGGGAAATACCGCGGGGCAGCCTCTAGTATATCATTAAAGCTCTAACTTATAGTGAAAATTCATAATATTCCCAATAATTTTTGCATGACTAAAACAAACATCCTTAAAAACTTTCGAATTCATAATATAGCACAACAGTGGGAAATTGAAGAAGAGAAAGGACGACGAAAGGCGTCGGTCCACGTCGCAAGAAGCACTGAACTGGGAGGAGTTACCTAGTGTTGCTCAAGACCACCAAACTTGGGGGAAAATTCTTGAAGCCATTACCAACTAGGGAGTGACAACAGAATGAGAAAAAGTGGAAAGTAGAAAGGATATTAGTCTGTAACGCAGTTATAATAAGTAATATAGCTCTATAAAGATAATAAAAGAGTACGTACGACGTCGTTGGCGGCGTACCCGGGGCGGTGCCGGACCTCGCGCGCCGTGTGGTCCAGCTCGGCGCCGCACGTGGCGCACGTGAAGTGGTAGCCGTGGTACACCTCGCCGCGGAACCGCAGCGGCTCGCCGTCGATCACGCCGCTGTGGGGTTAAACCGATATTCGTTACTCTTCATTTTATATCCAGGGCTTGAGTGAAGGAAAACGGACGCTGATCATCATGATTCCCGCGGGCCCAAAAACTGGTTTAAGTGTGTGCGAGCCCCACATACTCACGTCGGTCCCCCTTGCGACGGGAAATGCAATGGCCAATGGCAATTCCGCCGTTATAAATAAAGGAGGGGGGGGGGGGGGGTAGATGTTTCAATGACAATGTCAGCATTATTTAGTTATATTCAAAGTTGTAAAAAATTGCAAGTAAGTTAATATCCTACTCGACTCTACCAGAGAATTTTCATTTTATTTAGCATCAAGTATTTTTAACAACATTACAAACTAAGCAATCAAAAAGTACTAACTGGCACTTATGACACATGTAGTTCTGTAAGCCATCAGCTTTGATCCTCGCGTTGCAGCCGTGGCACAGCGCGCGGCCCTGGTTCTTGATGAACCCCGCGTCGGCCAGCTCGTGGCCGCACTCCTCGCACTGGAAGCAGCCCGGGTGCCAGTTTGAGTTCATGGCTTTGATCACGCGACCAATCACAAACTCGCCTGGTGGAGGAGAATTAAAAACAATAGTAAGTAGTGGTAATGGTTGCTGAAGGTATTGTATTACCACACCTCAGACACTTCATAGAAAAAAGTTTGTTTCCTCTCTAACAGCCAAAACTTGTTAATGTGCACGCGTATGAGTGAGATCAGACTTGCTAACCGAACGCTTTCGGACTTGCTGAAGGCAGCAGGCTAATACTGTGGTATTGCACTAAACTGCATAATCCATGCTTTAATTAATCACTGTCATACCTTCAATAACTCTAGATTAGGTAGTCTGGATTGCATACATTTTAGTCTAATTTACTTTCTCTTTCAGTTCTGATATTTGACCCTGATATCTCATTTTCATATTTGTTTTGAACAATTATAAGTCACTTTTTGCAACAATAAAGATCAAATGATAAAAGTTGGTAAGTTACTTACCACATTTACCGCAGCACGGAGCAAATAGAACCTGGAAGTCGCGCTCGCAATACTTTCGGCCCTCAAACTCAAAAAACACCCCATCAGGAAATATTCTGAAGCATTGGGCACATCTGTAATAAACAATAATTTAAAGGAGAAACTAGCGCAACTTAGATAAATAATTAATATCTTCTAAACCACGGCCGAAATCAAAAATATGTGTCTTTGACACCCTAGATAATCTTATTTAGAATTTTTAAGGCCCTATTGCATAGATTTCAGGTTCAACATCTAAGGAGTATACTGTTTGTTGCCTAGTGGCATCATCCAGTCTGTCATAGGCCGCATGCATATAATGATATGAATAACTTACACAAAGCAGTTTGTATGCCATAGCTCTCCTTTAGAGTTCACAATTTTTTCATTGGGCTCAAATCCATCTCCGCAGCGGGTACAAAACATGTTATCCAGGGACATTGTTGCTATTCTGAAAGAGAACAATCATATTTTTTATTAATTTATCAGCTTCTTGTTAACTTAAAAAATGCCTGCGTGTGGTCCAGCTCGGCGCCGCCTTATGAGAGTTTAGTTTAGCAACATTGAATTTATATTATTGTCCTATATTGAAAATGAGGAACAAGGTTTTAAGCAAAATGCTAGAGTGGTGTTTTAGTCATGTCAATATTTAATATTTAATTTATCAAAACTAGTTCTCATGATTCATTCATGGCCTTGTTACATACTTAGTGACAATATCCCAAAAGCTACACCATGATTGTTAGAATGCAATTCTTGTTAAATACAAATTGTTAAAACATTGGCCAACATTGTTATGTAGTGGGTTGATCAGTCAGTGGGAGTACGCAAGAATGGAGAGTAATGCAAGGCGACACAGCTATGTAGGTTAGCCACTCCCCATCCACAGATGGTGCTTACCCGGGCATGTTTCAGGCCTAATGCACAAAGTTACAAGTCAAACAAACTTTCTGCGCACTCTGTTGAAGAAAATATGTAATACATTAATTGATAACCCGTATATTATCAACTCCCGAGATGTTAAAGCTCGGAAAAACTCAAGACAAGACTGACCATGATGTAATCTGACAAAAATAGAACTCACGACCGGATCTTACCTTTTAGAGCTTTACGTGGTTTAGGTTGAAAATGTTGTAAAGGTCAGTGGGTTGTTTTTGTATCACAGTTAAACTAATTTGTAACACTGTATTACAAACAAAATAAAGTAAATGAAATCAACGAAGTCAATTAATGGACTGAACGAACCTCTGGACTGAACTTTGAAAACAAAACAAAATGCAAAAAGCAAGCACAGCACCACCATGCAAGCAACAATATTTTTTTATATATATAATTCGCCCAAGATTCGCCCATTCTGGGCAGGCAAAGGAACATAGTCCATACAGCCAAGTCTTCAGTAGTTTATTCTTAGACGGTAACTCACGGTATGGCGCGAAATTCAAATTTTTTCACGTTTTTTAATTATTTTGGCGAAAGTATTCATCTCTAATAATGTTTAAATGAATTCGCGTACGTAAAAACCAATCTCCCACATTGTGATATATACAGTTTCTGAAAGACAGAGTTAGGTACCGATTTTGTGTATATTCAAGGAACTTGATTTTTGGCCTTTTACCCCTTAGACACAAACCGTCTTATTCATAAAAAAACCCTAAAATGGCCTTAACGTTCAATTTAGTTAAATCGTTTGCTAACGCTAAAATACTGATTTCAAAATAAATTATTCATAAACACAATTTAGGCCTGCTATAACTACATGAGGCCAATAGTAGTTTTTTGCATTTTCAGGTTGTCGCATCAGAATTCACCAGGTCAATCCACGATCAATCATTCAACAAAAAAAAAACAAATGTCAATTTTCGGGGCCTTTGCCCAAGCAGTGGCACAGCAAATTCTAGAGAAAAAAAAACTTGTTATGATTGATTGACTCAATTGAGGTGACTGATGATTTTTTGTTTTTTCAGGCATTACATACGGAGGTATTGTTTATAAAATTATTTAACTTTATTTACATAAGTACCTAGCTAAACTTCGTTTAGTATTTTGAGGGCATTGAGCAAGTTTGCAAAATGGAAAAGCAAAAGATATTACGCGCTGCGCTGGCCTGGCACAGGACACGGCCCGCTCTAATGAGAATCATCCCTGAGAGGTAAGTAACAACAAAATATATTTTTCGTGCGAACAAAACTTTATTTTACAATACGATTTATATAACTGTTTCAGATCACATCCAAGCCCAGAAAACTGCAAAACTTTCGTCGGAGCGACCTGAAAAAAGGAATAAAATTAATATAATAGGTATAGGTATATTAAAGTTAAGAAAATGTTTATAAATTGAAAATAAATATTTTATGATCAATTTGTTTTTCTTTATCATCATAAATAAGTTGTGTATTCAGATTTTAGTATTCAGATGAATACAAATAATTAAATTGGACCTTCTAACTTGAGTAAGTATCTTTATTCTGGTTTATCAAAGACAAAGATCCCATAGCCATGAGCGTTGCTAAAATAGTGTTATTCAGGTATTCAAAATGTAAAAAAGTATACACAAACACAATACATACCTACTTCACGATATCCCCAACACCTGCAATGCTGGTGATTTGTCACACACAATCCCTTGTGTCCAATTGCAAGACTTCCTTAACGAAAAAAACATGATGTCCGTTTATCGTAGAGCGTTCGAACTTTATCGCGCAAAGAAATCCAGGTCGTACAATGTACATTATATTATTTTCGAAGTCGCGGAGGAAGTACGGAGGGTTTGGTTTCCGCTTCTATCTTCTAAAGCTTCCAGCGCTTGCATTTTCAAAATTCACTTCACATCATTCACGCACGAGTCACGACACATCATCGCGACCTCGCGACAAAACAACAAAAACAGCTGATCAGCAGGCGCCATCTTGGCAAAAATCAGTGTTTTAGTGCGTTAAAGTAGGGTCGGACCTACTTTAACTTACGGAGGCACTATAACGACGTTTTAGTGCTGATGAGCGTTTATGAATCCAACTTTTTTGACAACACGCCATTTTAGGCTAAACGTGTGGTTTAAGGCCACGTTAATTTTTTATGAATAAGACGGTAAATCTGTAGGTCTGTCTTTCAAAAACGTTGTATTACAATGTGGAAGATGGTTTTTTACATACGCTAATTCATTAAAACTTTACTAAAAATGAAAACTTTCGCCAGAATAAATAAAAAACGCGAAAAAATTTGAACTTTTCTTGAAAATTAACATGATTGAAGACGATATTAAAGTCATTCGACGGAAACTAAGCGAATCCAAAGTGGCAATCAATTGCTGCCACTTTGGTTTTCTTAACGACGATGTTTCCTAAGGAGATAGTATTTAAGGCTCAATCGCTAGATCGCTTTAAGCGATAAGGCCGCCCACTGCAATCAATGTATTTAATTTAAGACAATTGAAATTTATGTTGAGTTGATTGATTGCAATAAAGTGTATATCTATCTATTAAACTTAGTGATTATGGTATTGTGACGAACTTAAATAAAATATATAGGTACGGTTGAAAGTTAGACCATGAAGAGCCAACCATTTAACCATGAAGAGGCAGAAACTCATATAGTTTTTGACCTTCCTCATTATGGTAACTAAGACACTGACTATTCAATCAGACCTGGGAATAGAATAGAATAAATGTTTGCATACAAGAAGGATACATAATGATACAAAGTACATTAAACAGTTTAAGGTACAAACAATAGAAATCCCATGCAATGGGCGACCTTATCGCTTAAAACGATTTCTTCCAGCTAGCCACCATCACCTGGGATAGCACTAAAAGTAGAATTATGATTAAAAAAAAACAAAAAGACGTTTAAGATTGACGATAATAACAATAAATTTAAATTACAACCGAAAATCATCATTATCTGCTTCATGATTAACATAGGCATAGGCACAGATCACCATACCGATCGGTCTTGTGCGACCCTCATATAGTCTACTACCGCAAACTTGACCAGGTCGTCTGGCTACCTCGTGTCTGCCAACTCGTGAGTTTTCGCCACTCAAGAATTTTTCGGCACCAACAACCATCTGGTCTGCGTTCTTTGTGCTCAGCTCATTGCCACTTAAGTTTCTACATTCTGTAACTGTCGGTGACTTAACTTCTTCTGCATACGATAGCGCAGAAAATGATATAGACCTCCCCCACAAATCGCCATTCTGACCGGGTCTGTGCCACCTTCATGCAGTTTATACCTGCAACCTTCATCAGGTCCTCTTACCATCTTGTTCGGTTTCTGCCTACTCTGAATACAATAAGCATGTAGCTGAAAATATAGCAGCCAGATAAGAAAAATCTTAAGCCTAAGTTTGTTATTAAGATAGATATTTTTTTATATGATTTTTTATTAGTTATGGTTTCATTATGTTGATATGTATTATATTTTTTCTTTATTTCACGACAGATTTTTTTTAATAATTTTCGAACACCTTTATGCACCTTAAATTATGGTTGCGTTGAACAAATACTTAGAATTCAGTCCAAATTTCAGTATAAAACAATGCGTAAGTCATCCAAATAAAGCAGCAACACCGCTTAAGTCATAAAAATTAGGTAATCCGTGTATATATTTAAATAAAAACTACATGAAAATTTGTAATAAATTAAATAAAAACATCGTACATTAAAAAATAAGAGTATATTGAAGAAAATTTGAAAATAATCAGTTTTTTGTCTCTCCTGATAAGTTGGTAAAAATGAGTTCCGCGGTGTTAGATCTTAAGGGACGAGACACCAATATATCAATCAATCAGTAATATAGCAAAAAAAACAAAATGAATGAACACCTCGAAACTCGAAACACTGACTGAACAGACAGGACATATCAATAATATTATCTATGGACAGGACAGAACAGTGAGAGTGACAGTGAAAAAGTGCGCTAAAATAAAATCTAAATAATTTTATCTTCTAGCAAAATTAGTTACGAAAATATCTTAAAATGGACGAAGAATCGTTAAAACAGAACTTATCCACCCTTGAGGAAATGGTACTAGATGAAGAAAAGCTAGTTACTTATTTGTCGTTAAGCAAAGAGTTGTGCCTTCACGTGAATTCAAGCAAGACTTTGTTGAGTTTATTTGCTGATAAAATCTGCAAGAAAACCCCGGAAACGAAGCTAAATATCAAGTACGTTTTATCTGGAATCGGTAAGAATGATCAAGCGAGAACAATGTTGTGCTCTCAAGAGGAATTAAACAAATGTAGATCAGATTTGAAAATTGTTTTCTTTGAACACATTTACAGTATTGTCAAAGGCAATGCCACAGTTGATGAAGCTGCTTTATCACTAGTTGACAAATTCGAAGATTTCTCATTGTGTTATGGACTAATAAAGAATAGTCAATGCGTAAAGCGGTCCTCGGATGAAATGGGAGCATTAAAAACTATTAGTCAAGAAATTATAAATCAGACTTCACATAAGCCCCAAACTTCTAAATCATTCTTTGGAAATAAAAAACCAAAAGAAGAAAAGCAAGAAACAAGTAATAAATCAAATTTTAATACACAAAGCAATTACACAAATGCTCAAACAAGCTCTAAGTCTGACAAAATCAATGGAATTTCCAAAATTGAACTGCCTGTTAAAACTGAAGCAGAATCACCCAAAAGGAATAAAAATTCTTCAAAACCAGCTTCCCCCAAAAAGAACCTTAGCTCTGTCAAAACTAAACCTGAAAACAAACATCAAAAAGGAATAGCAGGGTTCTTCAGCAAACAGAATGAATTACCTCCAAAGAAACCTTCCAAGGATACTAAAGAAGTTAGTACAATTGTAGATAGCAAACCTGCACAGAAAGAAACAATTAAGGAAGAAAAAATGAATATAGATGTAGAAGATGTACCACTAAATAAAACAAATGGTCACAAAAATGTCTCTGATGCAAAAAAGAAGACCAAATCAAATAATAAACTACATCAAATCAAGAAGACAGCCAAGGTTGACAAGAAGCGCAAAAGAGTTCTGCATGTGTCTGACAGTGAGAGTGATGCAGAGAAAGATGATCCATTTGAAGAGGAACCTGTTATAGAAGACCACGACTCAGAGGATGAAATACCACCAACCCCTAATGTCAGCACTGTTAAAATAACATCTGGCATTGTGAACCCTAAAAAGAAGAGGAAGATTGTAGACAAAACATACACAGATGAGGACGGATATATACTAACCAGAAAGGAAGAAGTATATGAAAGCTGTTCTGAACATGAAGATGAAGGGGATTCAAAAGAGAATGTGGTCAACCTTGTTCAGCTCAAAAAGGAATCACCAAAAGAAATCAAAGCTCCTGTTAAGGCATCAAAGAAAAAGATATCACCCCCACAAAAAGGAAAGCAGGCTACTCTTATGAACTTTTTTCAGAAGAAATAGTCTCTCACTATTTTGAGTTGTGGCTTTCTCTGTTTTGAAGATGTAAGTACTATTTTTTAGATTAAGAAGTGGATCATGTTTTATTATTTTAGATAAACACATTGTTGCAAGCCAGTTGGCAAAACATTTCCGCAGAGTTATTTCTTGTTTCATTTCTAACCCACCCCACCCTTCATAAAAATCTCTTTTATTTACCTATGTTTATGTTTATTATGTTATGTATGTGTCACCGTAAAATAATACATCCATTAGGTTATAAATTCGTTAGGTTATAAATTCACGTACGTCAGTTTATAAACCAACGTAGGTTAGATTGTTTATAAATTTACGAAAAGTATTATTTTCCGGTAACATATTAATTGGATGGGTATCCTTTTATACCTACAAAAAGTTTTTACTGCAAATAAAATAACTTTTTATAAAATATAATTAATTTATTATTTTTGTTTATCTTTTTGTTCCAATGGCAACAACCCAATTTGGATTCACTTGAACATCAACTATATACGAACACTTTGTGCTGTATGTTGATGACATGATGTCTTGACTTGATGGTTGTCTGAAACAAAAAACAAAAAATTAATATGATAAAATGTAATCAAGGCATTACGGTTCTCTACTCAATTTTTTTATTTAGCTGGGGCTGGGACTGGTGAAGCCTTAAATTGCAGCTTAATTTCAACCATATTCCCAAAACATAAAACAGATACTTAGGAACTTTTTATCACACCAACTTATACACCAGCGCCCGTCGAATCCGTGAGGGTCTCACCTGGACCACTGAGACTGGGAACTACTGCATAGGATTGGGAGCTTTTCTACTGTATCAGTTGTGTCACTATTAAACTGCACTTTCTTTTATTCATTTCATGTTTTAACAATTATTAAAATGACCTAAAACCAAGAATGTGGTGACAGAAGTTACAGCACACTAACTTGGACCTGGGCTGGTTGTCCCACACGAGCCGGACGCCGCCGTCCATGGCGCCGGAGCAGAGCAGCGAGCTGTCGGCCGCGGCCGCGCGGTCGCCGGCGCGCAGCGGGCCCGCGCGCGCGGCCCAGTCCAGGCACGTTACCTTCATACCACATAAGTAATCAACATAATATAAAACTCTTCCGTTACTGACTGACTGACTGACAACGCAGAGCCGAAACTACTGGGCGTAGCGGGCTGAAATTTTGTATGTAGGTTCCTTAGGGAGTGTAGGTGAGCACTAAGAAAGGATTTCCCGAAATTCCCATGGGAACGGGAGAAAAAAGGATTTTTGTGTTTATGAGAAATCTGCGCGAGTGAAACCGCGGGGCAGCCTCTAGTTCATTATAAACTCTTTAGTTGAAAATAATTTCAGTTCAGCCGGGTGATAGGGTAACCGAGATAGGATGATAGAATTCTGTGCCGCAACCACACAGCCAAAAATAACATTATACGGCTTTTAGATTTTTAAGTTACGAAACCCTAAGAAATTCTCGATTTTTCTGACAAGGCGGTAATAAATCAAAGGCGACATTAGGCTTAAATTTCTAACAACTTTTCAAAAACATCAGGGGTTGAACTCTCAAAAACGCATTTGCTGTCTACTTTTTGCTGTGAGGATTTTTTCAGTTGTTGGATGTCATTTAGCGTACCTTGGCGTGGTGGCCTCTGTACTCGTGGACGCAAGTGCACGCTGCTATATCCCACACTTTGATCTTTTTGTCATCTCCTGTGGGAAAACAAATGTTTTGTAAGTTGTATAATTTTTTTTTCAAAATAAAAGTAGGTAAAAAAAGGGGTTTTCAAAGTGACATATAAAAAAAAATGTTTCGTAATACGCCTGTAGATGGCGATGTCTAACGTTATAGACATAGTTAAGTAATTCGATTCAGTTTAAATTAACTTGAAAGGTTTAAAACAAAACAAAAGAAAAACTAAGTATTTGACTTACGCGTGAAAAGTTTTAATTTTATTTTGAGCTTTCAATAATTAATTTGAACTTGCCCTATAGACGTTTGCAGGCGCCATCTTATAGCGGCGTGATAAAACTTGTTTTTTTTCTGAGATGTCAAATTGAAAACCTCTCATTGGATAATTTTTAATGGAGGCCAATAGTTGCTGTTCTTGTTTTGTATTGTAAGCAATGGTAGTTATGCAGTGTTTCTGGCGAGGTGATAATAGTAAAGAGAGTTAAAGACAAACAGGGGCGGACCTGGCAATGTAACGGGTCTGAACAGAAGTCGGAATTAGAGTCAGGCCGGTGGCGCTGGAGAGGTAGTCTGCAGGCGCGCACGCTCCACAGCCGCCGCCCGTGCCGCGTCCGCTGTGCGCCCTGCATGAGTCATCAGTCACAGTCACAGTGAGTCAGACCGGCGCTGGCGAGGTAGTCCCCCTGCGGCGCGAAGGCCAGCGCGCGCACGGGCCCGCGGTGCGCGCCCAGCACGCGCACGAGCCGCGCGTCGCACACGCTCCACAGCCGCCGCCCGTGCCGCGTCCGCTGTGCGCCCTGCATGAGTCATCAGTCACAGTCACAGTGAGTCAGACCGGCGCTGGCGAGGTAGTCTCCCTGCGGCGCGAAGGCCAGCGCGCGCACGGGCCCGCGGTGCGCGCCCAGCACGCGCACGAGCCGCGCGTCGCACACGCTCCACAGCCGCCGCCCGTGCCGCGTCCGCTGTGCGCCCTGCATGAGTCATCAGTCACAGTCACAGTGAGTCAGACCGGCGCTGGCGAGGTAGTCCCCCTGCGGCGCGAAGGCCAGCGCGCGCACGGGCCCGCGGTGCGCGCCCAGCACGCGCACGAGCCGCGCGTCGCACACGCTCCACAGCCGCACGCCGCGGTCCGCGCCGCCCGTGCCCACGTACGCCTCGTTCGGGTGGAACTTTACGCACTGAAACAAATATTACTATCTGTATAATCTGGACCATAATGGCTCTTTACTAAACCATGGACCTGAAGTCAGCAACGAGCTGAGAGATTTGTTTTTATTTCCAAACGAATCAATGCCACGCACGCGTGTTAATAGCTGGATCGCTCGTGCATGAGATTTGATCTGAGATCATAATCTCAACAAAAAGTAAGACTCACTCCTGGACATAGGTCTCCCAATGTCCCAATAGATCGCCATACCGACCGGTCTTGAGCGACCCTCATCTAATCTACCTACTCCCGCAACCTTGACCACGGTTGTCGTCTGACCACTTTGCATTTTATGGAGCACGATCGCTAGCTACTAACGAAAATTTCGGACCCAGCGCCCTGTCCATAGCCACTTAAGTTTTGAAATTCTTTGGTATTAACTCGCGATTTTAATATTAAAACGATAAAAAAACCTAAAGCCACGAATATCCAGAATCCACAATCATAAACCCTGTCATAAATGTATGGCTGACTTTATGTACCTAAGTAAGTACTCACAGTAACATCAGAGGTGTGTCCAACAAATACCCTGACGGGGAAGGTCCGGTCCAGCGACCACAGCTTGGCGGTGCGGTCGTGCGAGCCCGTCACTATGAACAAGCCGCTCTTGGACACGTCCATGCACCAAATGGGGTAGTTGTGCCCTCTGAAATACCGACCAGATTCGTTTGAGCAATGGGGTCACCACACCAAGCTCTTGAAAGTTGATGCTGATGTTGATTGTTTGATGATGGTAAGGTTTGTAATAAACGGCCAAGTGCAAGGGCTCGCGCTTAGACTGTTCGGGAAGAAATTTATTGTGTAAAATTTTGGCTGGACTAAGCATAGTTAATTTATTGTTATACAGTATTTATTATTGTTCTACACGAAGTGAAGTTGCGTCTGCTAATTATTTGGTGCCTGTTCACCCGGTCGGTTTTTTAGTAGAGGCTTTGGTTAAAAAACCTTATTTTATGCATTTATCAGTAAAAATTCTTTTTTTTTTAGTTTTATTTATGTTAGTTTTATTTTTATTTATGTTTTGGACAAAAATAAAAATTTCGTGCAAACATTTTATTTAGATTTATTGAGCCGTTTCGGAGATAAGTGCCTTTGACAGACAGACAGACAGTAAGGTCCCGGGACGAGTACCCGGAACCTTATAAAAGAAACGTTTGGTACTACTTAATATCGATAATGATAAATCAATCAACCCCTTCGCAATAAATAGCACTCATAGCTGCTTGAAGTTGATTTTGCATTACGTTTTTCGTGTTTTGCCATGCTCTTTTCATGTCCCGCAGAACAATCAAATGTAAAGGCACTTACTGGCTTTACACCAAGTATAATTGAATCACTTGCCACTGACGATTAACTGACTAGAAAAGGTAAATACTTATTGGAAAAAAATCGGGCGAATTTTTTATACTTCTAGAAATTTTAAGCGGTTAAGTTTCTATAATTAATACATATAGGACCAAGAAAGAGGCAGCTTAACCTAAGGAAGGCTTAGCACGCACTACGATTAAAGTTTTACGAGGGCGTTTAGCGTTTAATTACCATTAAGAGGAATAGCACAGCTAAAGAAAGTAGCGCCACCCGCCAAAAAATTAATATCTTCTAAACTAACCAAAAATATCAAAAATGCGAAACAGTATTCCACTAGATAATGTTGCCTAGTATTTTTAGAGCACTATTGTATAACTTTAAGTTTAAGGTCAAAGTAAGCTTCTTATTGCAACAATCACATAGCAACGTTTTTAGCAACAATCACATAGCTTTCTCTGGTCTTAAACCTAAACAACAGTGCTCTAAAAATACAAGGCTGCATTATCTAGTGGAATACTGTTTCGCATTTTTGACCGACGAAAAAAAAAGGAGGAGGTACTCAATTCGACACGTATATATATATATATATATATATTTAATGTATGATCACGCATTACTTTTTACAGAGAAGTCCAATTTTGATAATTCCTTTTTTAATAGACAGGGCATACCTTGAAGTGGGTCCCATAAAAATTTGGAAATAAAATTCCCACCCTAAGGGTAGGAAAATAGGGGTGACTTTTTGGTCAGTGGGACTTTTATGCACTCACAGGTTGCATTGCCGTGTTCTGTATTTACATTATAACTTTGGATACTTACTTACTTAAATATCTTTTGAAATTAAATAAAATAATAAACATTTCAGCCGAAAGACGTCCACTGCTGGATATAGGCCTCCCCCACAAATCGCCAAACCGACGGTCGGACATACGGCCATGTCGTCTGATCACCTTATGCGGTGTGACCACTGACCACCTTGTGGTAGAAAATAATAAAACCCTGAAAGAACTGAAAAGCATAAAATAAAACTTGATCAAAAAATAAAACCACCGAAAAAAAAACTGAAAAGCATAAAATAATAATCGAATTACTAAGGACTTAAGGCTTGGTGGTTCAAAAATTTGTGTTTTTGAGATTTTTTTAAACAATCTGAGACATACAAAATTGATGTCTTCATTCTGAAAAAAATATATGTGTTAGTTAAGGATCTAATCTAGTCATCATACTAAAGGGAAATAGGATCTAATTAATTTTAGTTGATAGAAAAAAATCTCAAAGTTACCCCTTTTTGTTCCGTTTTTTCCATTTTATTTTTAAACCGCTGATTGTTTTTATTTGATTTTTGGAATGAAAATTGCTGACCTTAAATTTTAGACATACTACTATAGTAAGAATTTTTAAGTTTAACGAAAAGACAAAAAACCAGCAAAAACTAAAAAAAAACATCGTTTTCGCGCGGTCCGATGCCATGCCGCGCCGCTCCCTACCCCGTCAGTACCCTTGTGGCCAGGGCCGAGGCCGGTTCTGTGTCAAATTTTTGTTTTCGCGCTCTCGTATTTCGTTTTATTTTTATTCAAATGTAAACAAAATTTGACAACAGATGTCAAAACAATGAACCATAACATCTGATTAGGATCTGTATGGAGCTGAAAGAAACCAATTTTGATACCGATATTACATTTATAAAACCGTCGCATTACAAACTTACCTTTTTTATTCCCACAAATAAAACTTAAATCATAGGTTACTTATTATATAGTTATATCATATCTTTGTTAGTTCTGTGGCGCCGATAACACAATATTAATATTACATTAGCACAATATTACGTGGTATACTTACTCAAATTACTTTAAGAAGGCAGTAATTTATGTCTTAATAGAAAATGTTTCCTTTTTATTTAACGCTTTTCGGTTTTTTCGGCTGTTTAATTTTTTGATGAAAAGATTTTATTTTTTGCTTTTCAGTTTAATTTTAAGGAATTCCCCCCCCCCCCCCTCACTTCAAGGTTCACCTTCACCTCAAATCACCCTCCAAACGCTGGTCTCACACCCCTGAAGGTGGTCAGACGACCTGGTAAAGGTTGCGGCCTATGTCCAGCAGTGGACGCTATCGTGTGAGATCGGCTGCTTAAAATCAAAACCTAGTAACTCGTTTTAACAAAAATATTCAGGAGAGCCAAAAAACGGGTCGACCACTTTAATTCGTTGCCCCGAAGAAACCAGACGCAATAGCGATTTCGGTGTTTGACCAAAAGTTTGACTATATTGTTGACTATAGTCACACTTAAATCGATCCCACTATTTTTTTTTTTAATTTACCCAAATATGACAATGAAAACAATTTCAAAACATAGTATTTCACACTTAGTTAATTAACTAAGTGTGAAATACTATGTTTTGAAATACAATCTCTGAGTTAATTCTCTACTTTTTAAAGCAATTTATATTTTTAGTTGTACGTTTCGAATGAAAAATGTTATTTTTTGAAGTGCATTCATTTAAAAGTTATACAAATGATTTATTTGTGGCAGAATTAAGTTTTGTTTACTATTTGGTTACGACTCGTGGTTAATTCAGCCAAATTTGTATACTGTTTTTGTAACTTACTAAATTCCATCAAAATTTGATTGATTTTATAATCGGCGCCAAATTCAAAACATAGTAAGTCAGCTTTCAAATTCATAACCTAGTAAGTCGGTTGAGTTGCTAGGTTTTTTTATTTGTAATCCGACATGCGCTATGTTAAGAATATGTACTTCATGGAAATTTCAATAACTTTTCCAAATTGGGTAGACTTAAATTAAATTTTATTTTTAAAATTACGTAAGAAACTGGGTGTTTTAAGGTTCATATCAAATCTATACCGCCTAGTAAGTCGAAAAATGACAAAAATGGTTTTTTTGCAAAAACACCAGTTACTAGGTTTTGAATTTGGGCAGCCGAGATGATGATGATGATTATTATTATATTAGTCGGCGAGGCGCTTCTCCAGAAGTCCCCCAGAGTCCTCCAGAAGAAGGCAGGTAGTCGCCACTTACAATGGAACTGGTGGGGCGAGTGTTGAAAATTTTGCGGTTTTTGTAATCCAATCGTCGTAGGTCGCCAATTTAGAGAACTCCTATGTCCGCCCGCCTGCAGTAGAAATAACTCCAGAGGTTGAAGAAGGGATGATATATTTACACATGGTTAGGTACACTATTTACAAGAAAATGAATGCATGTTAATGTGTACAGCGGCTGAGATGTACTGCCTCGCGCAACGCCCTGCGTGATCCTAAATGCGGCCTAAGGGTGGATAAAATAGGGATGACTTTTTTATTCACTCACAGATTGTATTTCCATATTGTAATTTACATGAGAACTGCTCGCATAAGTATATATATTTTTTATATAAATGTAAATAGTAACATTCCTCCAACCTTTTTGTAACCAAACTTATTTTTGATACCGTTACTTTATAGTAGAAGAAGATTTTAAACTTGACTTTTGTTAACTAGGCAGTTCATCTCAGCCGCTGTACACATTCACACGCATTCATTTTTTTGTAAATAGTGTACCTAACCATGTGTAAATATATCATCCCTTCTTCAACCTCTAGAGTTATTTCTACTGCAGGCGGACGGACCTAGGAGTTCTCTAAATTGGCGACCTACGACGATTGAATTACAAAAACCGCAAAATTTTCACCACCCGCCCCACCAGGGACTCTAAACTCTCTCTTAAACTTACGATTATACTTCTATTCTATTATTATTCTACTATTACTCTACTATTACTCTATTACGATTGTGTCAAAAATTGCGAGTCTCGTAACTTTGATGGATCATTATAGTATAGCAATAGAACATGAATAGCAAGCTATAGAATAATCTGTTTTTTTTTTCACCTTTATAGTGAATCCTACCTAAATAGCGAAATTGCACTACGCAACTGTCACTTAATACCAATCATTATTGACATATATAATGTCAGTCGAACGTTATCATAACATTATCTTATTATGGAGCAGACTACCCTTTTTGGTCAATTCCAATCTGTTGCGATACTACTGCTATAGTTATAGCAAAATTGATTACGAGACTACTAAATGTGTATTTTCTTGCGATTAACGTACTGTTTCTACTCTACTTTTATTCGATAGTTACGTTTTGCGCGATGAGACTAAGGGCCTAGTTCCATTGTAAGTGGCGACTACCTGCCTTCTTCTGGAGGACTCCAAGCACCTCGCCGACTAATATAATAATAATCATCATCATCATCTCAGACGATAGCGTCCACTGCTGGACATAGGCCGCAACCTTCACCAGGTCTTCTGACCACCTTGAGGGGTGTGAGACCAGCGTTTGGAGGTTGAATCGAGGTGAGGGTGAACCTTGAAGTGAGGGGGGGAGAATTTCCCAAAATAAAACTGAAAAGCAAAAAATAATAAGGAAACATTTTCTATTAAGACATAAATTACTGCCTTCTTAAAGTAGGCAATTTAAGTATACCACGTAATATTGTGCTAATGTAATATTAATATTGTGTTATCGGCGCCACAGAATTAACAAAGATATGATATAACTATATACCCTATGATTTAAGTTTTATTTGTGGGAATAAAAAAGGTAAGTTTGTAATGCGACGGTTTTATAAATGTAACTAGCTTTTGCCCGCAGCTTCGCACGCGCTTTTTCATTAAAATCGTTAATTACTGGTTGAATTACGACTCAGGATTTTGGTGACATAATTTCTAATCGCACCCATACCCCCTAAAAATATCTATCTTTATTTCAGTTCCCGTGGCAACTCCATAAATTCATTTCTACACTCCACCATTCAGACACTGAAACTTCTAACATTTCTATTAGCTGGTTGGGTAAAAGTAGTTGGATATACGTACATACAGTATACCTAATATCCTATTCGAGTAAAAAAAAGTTGAAGATTTTTAGGCGCTTTATGTTTTTGGGAATGTTCCGTTCCATGTGAATTTTGGTTAATCTTTTCTTATTAGAACTCTGAATCTAATTACTCCTACTGAAGAACCCGTTTTCCTATTTTTACGTGGAAATGAAGAAATATATATACATTGTTTTAATACTAACTAAAAAGGTCCGGTTTTACGTTCCCGTGGGAATTTAGTATATTTCTTCCTTCCAACATCCTTACACTTGTAGACCAAATTTCACGTTGGCATACTCAAGGAAATCGATTTTTCATACTATATAATTAGTCCTGTAACCCTATTCCCATGGGAATTTAGTGAATTCCTTTCTTCAACACCCTTTCATCTACTGAGGAACCTGTACACAAATTTCACGTCGATACACTCAAGGAAGTCGAGTTTTCATTAACACAAAAAAGTCCCGTTATTTCAGTTCCCGTGGGAATTTTGTTAAATACTATCTTTCCACATTTACTGAGGAACTTGTACACCAAATTTCACGTCGAAACACTCAAGGATGTCGATTTTTCATTCTCACTAAAAAAGTCCCGTAATTCCCGTTCCCGTGGGAATTTTGTAAATTCCTTTCTTTCAACACTCTTTCATTCACTGAGGAATCTGTACACCAAGTTTCTCGTCGATACACTCAATAATGTCGATTTTTCATACTAACTAAAAATTTCTACACTCCACCATTTAGACACTGAAACTTCTAACATTTCTATTAGCTGGTTGGGTAAAAGTAGTTGGATTTACGTACCTACATACCTAATATATGTACCCACTCGAGTAAAAAAAAGTTTAAGATTTTTAGGCGCTTTATGTTTTTGGGATTGTTACGTTACCATGTGAATTTTTGTAATTTTTTTCTTAATAGAACTCTGAATCTAATTACACCCACTGAAGAACCCGTTTTCCTATTTTTAGGTGGAAATAAAGAAATGTATATATACATTGTTTTAATACTAACTAAAGAGTCCCGTTTTACGTTCCCGTGGGAATTTAGTATATTTCGTCCTTCCAACACCCTTACACTTGTAGACCAAATTTCACGTTGGCATACTCAAGGAAATCGATTTTTCATACCAAATAATTAGTCCTGTAACCCTATTCCAATGAGAATTTAGTTAATTCCTTTCTTCAACACCCTTTCATCTACTGAGGAACCTGTACACAAATTTCACGTCGATACACTCAAGGAAGTCGAGATTTCACTCTCACAAAAAAGTCCCGTTATTCCAGTTCCCGTGGGAATTTTGTAAATTCCTTTTTTTCAACACTCTTTCATTCACTGAGGAACCTGTACACCAAGTTTCACGTCGATACACTCTATAATGTCGATTTTTCATACTAACTAAAAAGTCCCGTAATTCCCGTTCCTGAGGGAATTTTGGGAAATCCTTTCTTAGCGGATGCCTAAGCCATAACATCTACCTGCATGCCAAATTTCAGCTTAATCCGTCCAGTAGTTTGGGCTGTGCGTTGATAGATCACTATGTCAGTCAGTCAGTCACCTTTGAGTTTTATATATGTTACGGTAAATGTGAATAATGCGGTAATTATGCATAACTACCGGTTATTATTAATAATTCCCGGCACTTGCGGTAAATGTAATAAAAACCACTGAATTAATCACATTTACCGGTAATTATTAATAATTCCCAGTCCCCATTAGTAAATGTGAACCGGCCTCGGCCGTGGCCACAAGGGTACTGACGGGGTAGGGAGCGGCGCGGCATGGCATCGAACCGTGCGAAAACGATGTTTTTTTTTTAGTTTTTGCTGGTTTTTTGTCTTTTCGTTAAACTTATAAATTCTTACTATAGTAGTATGTCTAAAATGTAAGGAGATGCAATTTTCAGTCCAAAAATCAAATAAAAACAATCAGCGGTTTAAAAATAAAATTGAAAAAACGGAACAAAAAGGGGTAACTTTGAGATTTTTTTCTATCAACTAAAATTAATTAGATCCTGTTTCCCTTTAGTATGATGACTAGATTAGATCCTTAACTAACACATATATTTTTTTCAGAATGAAGACATCAATTTTGTATGTCTCAGATTGTTTAAAAAAATCTCAAAAACACAAATTTTTGAAGCACCAAGCCTTAAAGTAATGTAGGGTATCCCAAGTAATTTTGAGTCGGCGCCACAGAATCCTCGTACAAAGATCACTAAATTATGTACCTTAAATTTAAAGAAATAACCAAAATTCGTGCGCGGCCGCGCATCAATCTTTACGTAATTATGGAATTTGCTTGTGTGGCGCGCCAACTTAAAATTACTTGGGATACCCTACATTACTTTAAGAACTTAATAATTTGATTATTATTTTATGCTTTTCAGTTTTTTTCGGCGGTTTTATTTTTTGATAAAAAGTTTTATTGATATTTGCCTTAGTTTAGAAGATACTAGTTTTTTCGTGGGTGGCGCTACTTTAGCTGTACTATGCCTCTAAGTGGTAAGCATTAGTTACCTGTACAGAGCGGCCTGGCTGTGGTCCGCGAGGCGCCAGGCGCGCAGCGAGCAGTCGCGCGAGCAGGACAGCACGAGCTGCTCGCGCGCCAGCACGCGCAGCGCCGTCACCGCGCCCGCGTGCCCGCGCAGCGCCGCGCCCGCGCCCACACCGCTACACAAAATTTACTCGCTCATAAAAGTCACATAAAAACTCAGCATCAGTAGAAAAAAATCTTATACACTAAGCGTGTTTCCTCATGCAGCGATTCGATACAGAATTGCGTCGATAGGCGATATCGGTGCGATATCGAAAACGTCGCGAGTCCTAACAAATAATATGAAGAATCGCGTGTGTGTCCTCATGAGCGAACGATATCGATCACACGACCGCTCGATATCGAATCGCACGTACATTCACATGACGCGCGATACAGATTGAATAGTATGAAGGCAGGTCGAGCGCTCGACATCGATTCGACCTGCAAGCGACGTCAAATATGCAAAAATCGATAAGCAATTCAGTTGCCTGCTCCTGCTCGTACTTTGTGGTACCTACCGAGTAAACAAATATGTTTATTTTGGATGTAGTTTTGGATTGACGGAGGAGCAGATTACAATTATAAAATTTGTTCAAGATGTTTAAAAACATCTGTGCCTCTATAATCATAACCTACCCTGTCTCACCTTATTTTACCATATCCTATCTTACATTATCTTATTTTACCTATTCTTACATATCGTATTAGAACATTCGAAACTAGCGCCACTTCCGAAAAAAATAATATTTTCCAAACCATGGCAAAAGTCAAAATATGGGTCTTTGACTCCCTAGATAATCCCGCCTAGAACCCTCACGACTGCTTGTGCAGCTTTCAGGTTCATAATCTAAGGAATAGACCGTTTATTGCCTAAAGTGGCTACTTTAGTTTCAAAATATAATATTTCTAAGATTATTATCGTCAAAGCTACACCTTAAAAATTCTTAGCAAGAATATCTAGGGAGTCAAAGACGCACATTTTTTATTTCGGCCATGGTTTACAAGATATCAATTATTTATCAAAGTGGCGCCAGTATCGCACATTAAAAAAATATATGTAGCTTCCCAACAGTCAAATAATTTTTCAAATTGGTTCAGTAGTTTTGGAGCCTATTCGATGCAAAGGTAAAAATATATTTTTTTCTACATAATATTATGTTGTCTAGGTTTTTTTTCTATGTATGGATGTAGGTACCCAAAAGTGTTTTTGTTGACGTCTTCGTCTGACAACTAGCGCGCACGATACAGCCCCGGATCTTCAATTTTTTTAGGCGGGGCAAAACTGAAAAATGGTGCCTCCCCTGCCCAGTTATATTAAATTTTACCTTTTTTATGTTTATAATTTCACCGACCATTTGTCGAGTTTTTCTGTCACTTTTAACCTCTTTTGACATCATCTCAATTCATATTTTCGTATTTATATGTCAAAACAGTCATGTCAGACCATCCATTAGTGCCAAGAAACGGGCCAGGATAATATATTCTTTGACTCGATGGATTTCGATGAGAATTCACTTAAATGCTTTGTCACCCAGGATTGTCAAAAAGACGGCGCTATAGCGTCGCGCTGGAGCGCTAACCTTACGCTGCGCTAGAGCGCTCGTTGATTTTACTCATCAAACACATGATTTGATTCGTCTGTAGTGTGAATTTGGCGCCCCCCTGATCTTGGCGCCCGGGGCACGGGCCTGCCCAGCCCCCCCTACATACGGGACTGGGCTCGATATCGCGACGATACAGAATTGCATCATTCGGATGTACGAGCGATTCATATTGGCTATCGAACTTTTATCGAGCGAGCGATATCGCTGCTTGAGGAAACACCCTAAGGCTGATATTCACAGTCAGCATTTGGAGGCTACTTGGACGAGTGTGATACTCGGACAAGTCGTTCCCGAGCACTGATTGTCCTGGCTCGAGCTGTCTTATACTCCGTCGACCATATGCTTAACTGTCTAGAAGTCGGAACTCAACTATATCAATCTAGAGTGGCGTTCTGATCTTTAGAAGTTCGTTCGAAGCAAATGACTGACATTCAAAGTTTTTTTTAAATTATAAACAATCTAGACTTGAGTCGATTTCGATTCAAAAATAAAAATAAAAAATAATCCTTATTCAATATAGGACACAAGATATCACTTATTGAAAGTCAATTAGACTACATCTAATCTAATCGCTATTGATACCTTATTTGGTAAAGTATCCTATACTGTGAGAGGCGAGGTAGTTCAGGGTGCCCACCAATTGGCTCAGGCAAACAAATGTTTGGCTTGCCTTACGACAATAGTCGCCTGGAGTGGCCCCCAGATTCTCAAAACAATTGTAATAATTAGAAATTCGAAAAATGTATGGAGCAAGAATTTAATATCGAATGAAATGTCGAATCGACACTATTGATAATCACCATCAAACATTATCCTTTTTTTAAAAGAAGATGTTCTTAATTTGAACGTAATTAGAGTATTGCTGTCGATAACGAAAAGTAAAAATTATGATGCACCCGATACCGGTTTCTTAATATGGGCCATTAACTTATCGCTTCTGAACATATAGGGAAGTTATGATATGAATGTAGATAAAAGACTAATAAATTATTATGACCAGCCAGTATTGCCCAGTTTAAAATAAGAACTTACAGGATATTCTTAAAGAACCACTACTTAGGTGTTATAATCAGCGTTGCCAATGTGTGGGGAATTCCCCAAACTGCGGGGAATCCCGAAGCGATTGGGGAATTTGTGGGGAGAGGCACTGTGCGGGGAATATGCGGGGAATTCAGCATTTGACCAAGTCAAAAAAACTTACAACCAAAACATCCATTGATCGAATATAAATTACGGCCTATAATTATTTTAAGTTTTAAAAAGGCTCAAACTTATCTTAAGGGAAGTGATATTTTACCTTATTCGTTTAAATTACTGAATAATAGCAAAATACGATACTGAAAATGTATCACCCTTAACCTAAATCAGTCAGTTTGATATCCTTAGTATAGTCTTTGCTAATGATCTGATAGTCTTTGCTATGTAATGTATACCTATGTATAAATATTTGTTCTTTTTTTAAGTAAACTAGAAAAGTTTTTCTTTTTTTGGTTTTTGCTCGAGTAAGTTAAATTTACACTTTATTAGTTTTTACATGTATTATGCCTGAACATAAGAGAAAACCGATGGAGGATTATAAATTATAATATACTTACCGGATGTTTTTTTTTAAATGATTATCCGATTTTTTAAGTGTTTGTCATTTAGAGCAAGAGCCAGTTTACAGCGATGCTAGCGCCATTCGCGAAAAAAAAAATCTTCTAAACTAAGGCGAATATCAAAAATGTGGCACTGTATGACACTAGATAATGTAGACTAGTATTTTTTTAACACAGCAAAAGTAGTCCTAAGTAAAAAAAACAAAAAAAAAACATAGATGGTTGCCAAAAGTGGCCACTTTTAGCAACACTTTGTAGCTTTCTTTGGTCTTCAACCTAAAAGCTGTACAGAAGTGCCCTAAAAATACTAGGCTACATTATCTAGTGTCATACAGTGCCACATTTTTAATATTTGCCTTAGTTTAGAAGATATTATTTTTTTCGCGCTTTAATGGCGCTAGCATCGCTGTAAACTGGCTCTTAATAAATGGTTGATTTTTGAAGTTTTTTCGTAAATAGTTCACTATCTCATTGTGTGGGGATTTTGTGGGGAAATAGGATATTTTGCTCCCCAAATTTAGGGAATTTGACCAGTGATCTTGGGGAATCTGGTAAATAGCCATTGGCAACACTTGTTATAATAACCAGCCAGTATTGGCCAGTCTAAAATGAGAACTCACAGAGTGCACTCAGACCGGTCGCTGGGGTCGGGCAGCAGGCCGGTGGCGAGCGAGACCCCGCCCCCTTCCCCCCTGACCCCGCCGCCCCCGCCCGCGCCCAGCTCCCACAGCCGGACCTCGGAGTTGCTGAACCCGCCCGCCAGCACGCTGCAGTACTCGTCCGTGTTAGCGCATATTAGACTAGGGACAAAAAAGGATCATAATAACACTATCTAATTATCTACTATATTTATAAAAATGAATCGTGGTTCGTTAGTCTCGATAAAACTCGAGAATGGTCAAGCCGACTTAGCTGATTTTGGTTTTGAAATGTTCTTAGTATTCATGGAAGGTTAAAAAGGTGAGAAAATTGAGAGGAAGTTATTATAAGGAACAATTTCTTTTTCCCATACAAATTGCAAGGCGCGATACAGAGTTCGCCGTGATAGCTAGTACATAATAATAATGAATGACTCATTGGTTTTAGGGTTGACGAGTTTGCGCATACCACACACACTAACATGTGGCACGGATTGTGTTTAAAACTTTTGAAAACGAGCATTCGGCTCCCAAGTCCTCTTTTATGTTTTCTCGCACGCCGACAATCCGCCTATCGAGTCGTATACATATGGCACGTTATTTTTGGGGTGTAAGAACATCTAGATTTCGGACGTGGTTGTAAAAGTGTTAATGTCACTTTACCATTGCTCCAGCGAGCAAAATTCATGAATAATCATGAGTTTTTTTCAAGGTGTATTGTTTTAAGACGCTATATGAGTTTTGAAGGTTTTTTAAATCAAGTAATTATCTTAATCTATAGGAGGTAAAGATCTGGAATTTCAATATAACCTTTTTGAGGATATAACAAAGTTTTTTATAATTGAGAAACACTAGTGGAATCAAAAAACCTCGATACATTATTTCGTCAAAGATAACCTTTCCAAAAAAACGGGAATAGCTAGTTCTTCGAAATGACTTACTTACTAGTTTTTGTTAAAACTACCTAGGAATAATGATAATAAAGAAAATTAAATTCTGGTAATTCAGATTTGATTTAAAAGTAATAATTAAAAAGATATTCAATATTTACTACTTTTTCCAATGAAATGTAGTAACCGATGTGGGCGACTGATATAGTCCCTTGCCCTCAGTATGCTATATCACGGAGATAGACTCTGTTCATTTGCTTCTTCCATTTATTTGTCGTATATCGTCTTAAGTGGTTTTGTGATAATTTGGGAGTTAAATTGAAAGTTGTAATCATCACAGACAAATAAATCAGAAGTAAAACAGACAGTTATCATCCAAAACATCCACAACAGGATTTTAAATATTATTAGGACTTACTGTGAATCGGGCGCCGCAATTTTGAAGAGTTTAACCGGTGCCATGGACTCCCTGACTCCCTTGATGGCGTCCTGCAGGTCCCGCATCTCCTTGTCCAGTGAGGAGCTTGTGTAGTCTGCGTGTCCATTGCATTTGGCAAATATGTCTGCAACTGATAAATTTTCTCATTGATATAAAAACAACTGAATATATATTTTTTTATTAGCATGCATGATTGCATGGCGATTGATAGATGGACAGATATTGTGAACTCAGTACCAAATAGGGTTCTTTACTATGTATTTGGAACAAAGGTTGCATGTTAGGTTGTAGGTTAAGTTGCATTTTTAAGGTTGTTGTATTTTGTACAATTAATTACCATTTATGTCAATGTGGTTTTCTCCTAAATTTATTGAGGGCTTAGACATGTTCATGTCATCATCTGTTTGATCATCTTCTTCATCTTCATCCTGCGACAATAAACAAATTGCCAAATTTAATTTAAAATTGCAAAAGATACACAGAAATGATTGTGGTTGTGGCTAACTTTGCGCCGATCCATCCAAAAATTTACCATAAATACTTAATTCCTCTTACATTATTGTTGTCTTTTTTCTTATTTTTGGCATCATTGTTCATGTCGATGTGAAACCAAGTCTGCAAGACTTGCATAAGTAGAACATGACTGTGCTTTGCGAGATACGACTTGAGCATGTTCAGGGCATCTTGAGATAAACCTATGTCATATTTGCAGGATCTGCAAACATTTAAATGTAATAAAAACCCACAGTTAATATTAAAAGTATTATCTCATATTCTTATTTTAGTTTTTCTTAAATTTTTACTAATACCTGAAAGCAGCAATAGAGGGCCTTGTCTCAACTTCTTGCAGTGTGTAGACTGTACCAATATCATCCAATATCTGATTCATATAGTCTTTTTCTGGTGTTTCATTGTCAATGGTTCCATTTTGCAGAGAGTTAAACAGCTGCTCCAGGCTGTTTGGTCTGTATAAAGCAGATGGTAGATTTCCGTCAATGGGCTGGTGGTATGACAAATCCTTTTGAGGTAATGTAGCGGAGTGCCGCTTCAGGAACATTTGTGCTGCCCCGCCATGACCACCGCGGAGTATTTCTAGGTACAAGTGGCATAAAAGTGGACTGAGAAGGCCTTGAAGTTCATTTTTAACATGTTCATGCTTGATTTCTTTTATAAAGTTGACTAATCTGCAAAAAAAAGTAGGCAGAGTTGAGTTTTTTAAAGCAAACTATATACTTAGTGGATTTTTTAAGAGTGAAAGATCTTTGTAGCAGCGGCAATTTATTAAATCAAGATATGTAGCAATTATATTTAAAGTATCATTTGTTACTGAAGTTTACCTAGTATACTGCAGGTCATACTGAGCTGGATCATTGTTGATGCAAGAGAACAGGATGGAGTTAGCCCGGCTCGCCTCGCACTGAACAATCGTGGCCACAGCCATCTGCTCGGCGCTTTGGCTGAACGAGGTGGTGTTGTTGAAGACGTCGATGTCCTGTAATTCAAAGACCTTAGTGAGTTTATCTGCCTATCGAATGAGCGCACAATAAATCAGAAGGATACTCACAGGATAATTTCGACGTTCTAAATAAGACGTAACTGCCGCTTTGACTGCATCGTTTCTGTTCTTTTTCAAAAGCGACATAGAAAAGCTTTACTGACCACCCTCAAGATTAATTTAGTTTTATTTGAGTAGAATTTTCCGCTTTACAATCTACAGAAAATAAAAACACCACACACCAACCAACCAACCATCAAAACATCACAATCAAATCAAAACCAGAGAGAGAGAAGGTAAATCACTAGGTAGGTAGGTACCTAGGTAATCAAAACACCACAGACCAGACCGACCAAACAAAACACTAAGGACTGATGACTGATGTTGTGTGGGGAGTGACGACTGCGACTGACTGACTGTGACTGACCATGACTGACGTTACTCTCAGAGTAAGGAAACCGCCGCTACGCTTCAGGCTTCAGCTCTGAGGTGAAATGGGTGAAACCATGGAACTATGACTAAAGCACTAATGCTTTAGTCCTTAATCTGAGGGTGAAACGTTAAGGTGGTAACTCTCGATACATATGGCGCGAAATTGAAATTTTTTCGCGTTTTTTTATATAATTTGGCAAAAGTTTTTTTTGTTTTTTTGTTAGCCTTTTATGTGTCCCACTGCTGGGCAAAGGCCTCCCCCTCCCCTCTCCAAGTATCCCGATCCTGTGCGATCTCCGGCCAATCCTTAAGAAATTTGTCCAGGTCGTCCCGCCATCTGACCACCAAAAAACCACCTGTCAAAATATGCAAACAACGGAAGAAATATTGCACCTTGGGTTACATTATTTGAGTTTAAGTAAGGGTCCCTAATTTTTTTGAAAATTTAATATAGCCTATGCCACTCGGGGATAGTGTAGCTTCCTACCAGTGAAAGAATTTTTTAAATCGGTTCAGTATTTCCGGAGCCTATTCGTTACAAACAAACAAACAAACAAATTTTTTCCTCTTTATAATATTGGTATAGATTTAATTTTAGCTTATACGTGGTTCTGGCAGAATCATCAGCGTCGCATTGCTTGCCATTGCAACATATGCTGAGTTAGAGCCATTTCACACCCACACCACCTACACTTAAAGGGAATACCTGACTATTGTATTTTACTATGTTGTTAAGGTGGTAACTCTCGCTATGGCGCGAAATTCAAATTTTTTCGTGTTTTTTATTTATTCTGGCGAAAGAATACATTTTTAATAAAGTTTAAATGAATTCGCGTATGTAAAAAACCATCTCCCATATTGTAATGCAACGTTTTTTGAAGACAGATCTACAGATTTTGTGTCTAAGGGGTAAAAGGCCAAAAAACAAGTTCCTTGAATATACACAAAATCGGTAACTCTGTCTTTCTTATACGATATATCACAATGTGGGAAATAGGGTTTTACGTACGCGAATTCATTTAAACTTCATCTAGAATGAATACTTTCGCCAAAATAATAAAAAAAACGTGAAAAAATTTGAATTTCGCGCCATACCGTGAGTTACCGCCTTAATATATTATTTTTTTTGTGTGTGAATAAATATTTGTCTATGTCTATGTTTGTAAGTCTCTTCTCGCCAACGACAATGCCTACGCCAACGGCAAAAGTATTCATCAATATATATAAAACTCTTCCGTTACTGACTGACTGACTGACAGACAACGCAGAGCCGAAACTACTGGGCGTACAAAGCTGAAATTTGGCATGTAGGTTCCTTAGGGAGTGTAGGTGAGCACTAAGGCTGACATTCACAGTCGAGTTGCAGCACTGAGTATCACTCCGAACTGTCAAAATCGCCCGTAAACTCGCTCTCCGCTCGAAATTCATATTCACAGTCGAGTATCGTAGTGATCTCAGTGCCCTGTCACTCGGCGAAGCATGAGACGCCCCGAGTCACCAAATTTAGCACTTGGCTAGCACTCGCGACGGCTAGGACAAGACATTTCTATCAATACCACTCACAGTCACGAAAGTAATCAATCTATTGTTTGAAAAATATCACTGCTTGTTTTTGTTTCTGATCTGAGTTGATTGGTTTTTCGGTTTTTCGTTCTTTTTGCTAATCTACTTATCTAACATATCTGACTGCGGAAATTGTATTACCAGGACCCTCTTTATAGTTTGGACCACTATAGAATGGATAACCATTTGTGTATGGAAAAGATACCCATGATTCTTGCAGGTCGGAAAACACAAGACTGGCCACATCCAAGAATTTTGTTGTTAGATTTTTGTTTAAGAATTTATAAACATTATAAGTATTACGAATGATTTGTGGAGCTGGATCACCAGCGGTTAATGGTTTGAAAAATCATAAAAAACTTTATTTGGTCTCGTCTTCAGGAATTATATTTTAGATCTATTTTATACCTAAGTACTTACTTGAAAAGAAATTAAAGAATGTAATTGAAACACCTATTTTTAAATGTAATTTTTATTTACCCACTTATTATTCTTTTTGGAGGTATGTAAGTTGATAGGGTATAGGTCTGCGTCAAATCAATAATTTTTAAAATATATGTAGCGAATAAGTTGTTGCTCACTCTGAATCTGGATTGACTTTTGTTATCTCTTATATACATTGATTATTAGCCTAAGCTGTAAGTACCACACTGCTGATTGTTACCTCTTGGCTTCAAGAAAATCTAGGTAGGTAAGTAATTTCTAATAAATTAAATTCCTTTTCCTAAAACTATTGCACCTTCTTGCAGTAAACTAAATTCCATAAACTCCTCAACTGTAGTAACCTAGGTTCAGCTCTCTCATGTCTAATCATGTCCTTGTGACTAAATAGAAAAATCTGATCATATTAAATACTTGGCGTGATTTACTACAATAGGGTTATACTTTTTTCTTTCGAATAGTTATTCTGTATTATTATATTAACAATATGTATTTTATTAGTATTACATATTAACATTATTTCCATTTTATTTTGTATAATTACTACACATCCCACTAACCAAAATAAAAAAATTAACTGTAATTTTTAACTGCGGCCCGCTACCTAAAATTTATTATTTGCAACAATACAGGCTATGCGTGTGTGGAAGTGTGTGTGCTATTGTTAAAATGTGTTTAGGTTAGTTAGAATTCATAATTAAAAACAAAACTTTTTAATGTTTTTATAAAGATTTAATAAATTCACAAAACAATCTCTAGAATGAGTCCAAAAACCTAAATTTTGAATGAAGTTGACCTGTATTAACCTTTTCTTCCTTTACCTTAATCATATATAAGCCCACTGCTGGGCGAATGCCTCTCCAAGTATTTTCCAGTTTGCTTCAGCGGCTGCCAGTCTCATCCATGTTTCCCCAGCAATGATCTTTATATCGTAGGTCCATTTGGCTGGTGGTCTGCCTACACTTCTTTTCCCTTCTCTTGTTTTCCATTCGGGGACGGCTTGGTTAGTGGATCGTTTTGCCTTTGCTCCTTATGTAATGGAACAAAATTAAGTTCTTCATCTTCCAAGGGTCGTAGCAAAGCGTCATGAAAATTGGCAGCAGTGTGTATTTCTGATGACAATACAATAATATTGTACTGTCGAACTGATCTGATGATGGAGCCGGAGGATATAAACTGAAACTTTATGAAACATCGGTATCGAAGCCTGTGTGTGAAGTTGTTACAAAAGTCTTGTAATTTTGTAACTTTGACCACGATTAGGGCTTCAAGGTCTGATGAAGAAGCCGAAAGATAAGCACTGGAATTCCATTCTGTAAAGCGTGTTTTTTCTAGTGATTTGTTCTATAATACAACCCAATACTTTGAAATCAAAACAAACGTTTCTAACCTATAAGGTAGCGATAGGTACTTCAATGTGCCATCCCTTTTCGATGTACGAAATAATACAACATACTCTCTCTGTCTTTCAACTTTTTTTTAAATAGGGTGTCCATGAGCATAGACAATCGATAAAATTTTGTGGGTTGTTCCTCAAATCCCCCTTGGAATCCCCCTTGGGGGGGAAAACAGGAATGAAAAAATCAAAAGTTCCGAATTCCCCCTTGACTATCCCCCTTAGGGGGGAAAACTGGAATGCAAAAAAAATTATGTCTGAAATCCCCCTTCAAGATAATAGGTTTTATTTTAATATTCACTACGTTAAATCAATAATATAATTATTAAAACTGCTACTTTGAATATCAGTAAGTAGGGCACACAAGGATTTAGGTCCCTTTTGGAAAGTAAAAAATTATCGTTGTGCAAGTTTTTTTTTATTAAGATAAATTTTTTCCGGTGAGTATTTTTTTGTGGAATAGTGGTATAGTAAGAAAACAAAGGGTGACTTTGAAATCAGCGTTCATTTTTTAACAGGGCACTCTGACTATGATACCGAATCGATAATAAATAGTTTTTAAAAAAAGTTAAGAGGGATCGGGCAAGGTTTGGCGCAAAATTCAAATTTAGCGTTTTTTATTTATTCTGTCGAAAGTATTCCTTCTTAGTAAAGTTTTAATAACTTACCGCAGCTAAATAACTTTTTCTCACATTGTTATACATCGATTTTGAAAGACAGAGTGACTGATTTAGTGTATTTTGCAATAGCTACACTTTTGGCTAAATGTGGAATGTTAAACACGACATATAATTCCTTTTGATAACAATACTTAAATATTTGTGAATAAAGTGTAATGTGCAAGACAAAAAGGTTTTGAAAATAAATGTGTGGTTAGAGAGAAATCTTCGGTCCTTCGGGGGCCCCCCTGAGAAGGGGGGCCCTGGGCACGGGCCCCGTGTGCCCTTATGGTAAAGACGGCATTGCTTATAAGTTTAAACGGGTTATCTCGTTGATTACACTCTCTCCCACTTTTGTTAAAACAAAAAAAAACAAGCAACAGTATTAATTTACGTGTAACTTAACGGTATGTCATCTTCTTGGTACCTATGGTACCTACATGTATTACTCTAGAATCTAGAGTCTAGATCGACAACCATTTTGAATCGGCGCTGGGTTCCTATCCTACCCCTATTAACAATGTTGGAATGGAACCCACAATGTTTGTCACTGTTTGCAAATTAATGTTCTATAAGTGCTAACTGAGATGATTATATATTATACGTTATTTAAAAAATCATTATTCCTAGTCCATTATTGTTAATAATTATTATTGTTTTCTACTTTGCTCTTATTACTTTGTTAATTATTGGAGGAAATTTTACGTAACATTAAACAACTTTTCTAAATTCCACCATCTATTCAATTGTTGTAGGTACCTCTAAACAACAAATTGATCTCTATAGGTATATTATATACTTTTTTCAACGTTGTTAACAAGATTAATAATAAATAAGAATTTATTTTCTAAAAATGAACTTATTGTTTTTAATAATTAAAGACTGGGGGGAATTTAGGACACATGTTACATTCGTTTCCTATTTTCCCCCTTGGTTCAGGGGGGATTACGGGAATAACAAAATTTAAGCGAGGGGGATTTTCGGACATATTTTAAACAAGATTCCTGTTTTCCCCCTCAGGGGGGAATCACTCAAGGGGGATTTCCGGAACAACCCAATTTTGTGGTGTTTTACCATTGTGAGATAAAAACTATTGCATCTGTGCCAAAAATTTGAACTTCGCGAAGTCAAGCCCAAGTGGCAGCGAAACTCGTCTCTGAATACGAATGATTGCGAGTCTACTCCGAGTCGCTAATATGATACTTGAGCCAGTCAGGTCGAAGTTGAACTTTTCGCGCTGACTGTGAATGTCAGCCTAAGAAAGGATTTTCCGAAATTCCCACGGGAACAAACGGGATTTTTGTGTTTATGAGAAATCTGCGCGGGAAATACCGCGGGGCAGCCTCTAGTTTTAAATAAAGTTTTAATGAATTCGCGTTTGTAAAAACAAACTCCCACATTGTTATACAACGTGTTTGGAAGACAGACTAGGTACTGATTTTGTGAATAAAGACATAACTTGATCTTTGGTCTTTAGGTCCTAAGACACAAAATCAGTAGGTCTGTCTTCAAAAAACGTTGTATAGGTATTTAATAATTCGCGTATTGACGCGTGGTTGAGAAATTTTATTAAAGTTGACATTCCTCCCACTACTATCTCATTCTATCATCATTATTCAATTTAGCAAGTCTATTTGATGCAAAGCACCAGTATGTTACCTAACGATCTTGACTTGAGTCGTGTTGAACATTATTTTATTGCGGACATTTAGTTGATAGCTAAACATGAAAAAATATTTTTTTACGGTGTTATTTAATTCAATTAATATATGCTTTGGAATCTTAAACACGTTTAATGCAAATTCAAATGAGTTTTTATTTAATGGTGATTTTGATTTTGTCGATTTAAGCTATTCATTTGACAAAAACACTGTTTATTGGCCAGAAGTGCGAAACTTTACATTTACAAAGAAAACAATGGGTAACCGACAGGATGGGACTTGGTAAGGTTTAAGAATGGTCCTTCGCAGTGCTTCTTTTAGACTATTTTACAACAAAATTTAATTGAAATCGATTTACTTAGTAGTTTAAGCGTGATTGCGTAACATACAGACAGACATAGTAACTTAAGCATTTATAATATTTTAGGATTAATAACTTAAAATACCATAGAAAATAAGAATTATACCTAAACCAAAACAAAATTAACATAGGTGGAGAAGTAAGTATAACATTTTATAGGTACGCAGCAAACGAGTTCTGTGCTGGCGAACACGGAGGCACGCACCTGGATGCACCCTATCATTTCGCCAGAAATGGTAAATTTGTCGAGGATATTACACTTCATCAACTAATTATACCCCGTAAGTACAAGTCTTTTTTAGGTAGCACTTAGTCAGTCATTCATTAGGATTCATAATCTAGAGTGCTAATTATATCTTTTTATAGAAAATCGAGTCGTGATTTTATTCTAACAAATCAAGTAAGTACTTACCCATTAAACTTTCAGTTATCATAGCGGATGTAAGCGATAAAGTCAGAGACGATCCAAACTTTGTCCTGCAAAAACACCACCTCGACTACATGCTGAATAATTACTTTGGACGCACAGAACAACCCTGTCTCGTCATTTTCAAGTTTGGCTGGTCGAAATATTACAGCGATCGACAGAAATATCTTGGACTAAGTGCTGACGAAAAAACAAATTTTCCTGGTAACTTAAATATTCTTAAAATATTGTATTTGTATAATGTCAAGTTTACTTCATGAAATATAGGAATTCTAACCCACAGACGAATGTATTTTAATTTCTCAGGTTTAAGCGGAGAAGTAGCTCAATGGATCACCCAATCCTACAAAAACATCGTCGGCGTAGGCGTCGACACCGCCTCCGTCGACCCTGGCTCTTCTACAGACTTCGCGGCGCATAAAATACTTTTGGGAGCAGGGCTCTACCAGCTCGAAAATGTCAAACTCGACCAGTATATTCCTGGTAAAACATCGCTCACGCAATCTATAAATAGTAAATGTATATATATGAAAAGTATGTACAGGGGCGGTCTAGGAAGGCGTAACTGATTTGTCTGTGGTCTCGTGTCCTAGACTGTAAAAACAAAAAAACAAGAGCTATTTTGCAATACAGAAAAACCGGAAGTGTAATGCCGACTTTGTCTCGCTTCAATAATAAAACGTTTTGAAAAACTCATTATCTATCTTATAGCCAGCTGTCTCGCTTATATGCAGGACGCAGGCAGGCAAGGACAGGGAGTCATTCAGCTCAACAAATTCTTTAAAAATGGGTCGAAAAATTAGAGAAAGTTGTTAGTTATGTTATTATTACCTATAGTCTTAGACCTATAGTCAACTATAGTCGCCAATAAAATAATTGAATGATAGTGGTGCTTGCGGAACTTTGAAGGACAACGTGACCGCTGCTTCGCGAGAGTTGCACGCTCCGCGGCACTGATAAGTTATCCGTATGTCGGAATGTTAGTCTGCCGATTGAATAATGTTTTTCTACTGGTTGATAACGTGGTTTGTTTGTCGCAATCGGAGTATGTTCATCAAGTAAATTAAAAGGGGGTGATTTTCAATCAGGATTCTGGATTAATGTAACTTTATTAGAACCTCTGGATGCACCAACTTGACACTTGGCGCACCATCCTACGGTAATCAATCGGACGATGCACTAAATATTGACATTTCCAAAATTTCGATGCTATTGAATAATGCTGTATCACTTACACACACAAAATCTATTTGTTTTCAGACGCCGAGTGCACAGCTCTGGTGATGCCGATGAAGATAGCTCGCGGCTCGGGCGCGCCGCTGCGGCTCGCCGCCATCTGCCCCAAGCAACGCATGAACCCCACTTCTATATCGCCACATCGCCTTTAGACACTACATTCATGAAGACCTATACCTAATTATAGTAATATATTATACTTATAGTAATGTTTCTTTTAAGTTTTGAAGAAAGTACTTGTTGTCCCTAAAATCTAATATTCTGATATATAGAATAAAAAAATACATATTTATAATCAAAAAAGTATAAAGTTTTATTACTTGGATTTAGTAATAATGTAACACTGGTTGAGGCAGTACAACAATGGAATAAACTTAAAACAAAGAAGTGAAACTTAAATACTTAAAACAAACATAAATGGCACTATGTAGAGGTAACCAACACCCCATTTTCAATGAGGTGCGCGTACGGCAGGGAACCATCTTCATTGGTCAACTCAATCGTTAATACTGGCCCGCTCTCTACGACTTTAGCATGGAATGGTCCTTTGCTCAGGAATGTTTCTTCAAATTCTTGGCTGAGGAGTTGCAAGGAGGCGTCGGGCGCGGGCGCGAGCCCCTGCAGGCGCGCGGGCACGGCGCGCGGCGGCAGCGCGGCCCACTCGTCGCGGATCTCGCGCGCCTCCGACACCGGTATTATTTCATAGTTACCGTAGTCAACGTACTTCACTTTGATCATTTTGTTAGCCTCGTCGTATTCAAGGATGGCAGCCCGGTACCAGCGGCCGTCCTCGTGGTACTTGGCGATGCAGGCCTTGTGGTCGTAGACGCCGGCGACGGGCAGCGCGTCGTCGCCGCGCGCCTGCAGCTCGGCGAACAGCTCGTCGTAGATGAGGTTGGTCTCGTCGTTGTGCACGACGGAGAGCTCGAAGACGAGGTCCTGCGCGCCGATGCAGAGCACGCGGCACAGGAACTGCTGGCCCGTGTTGTTGTCGGGGAAGGTGGTGAAGCTGTCGTCGCCCTCGGCCGCCGCCATCAGCGCGCTCCAGTCGCCGGGCGGCGCGGGGGGGCCCGAGTCCGCGCCGCCGCGAGCCGCCGAGCTCGACGAGCTGGCCGCGTCTTCGACGATGTAGTCGGGGCCCGAGTCCAATGACCGGTCCAGCTCAGCGGGCGCAGGAACGTACTTGGGCACGACGGCCTTGGTGCCGTCCGTGTAGCGCGCGAGCTCGAACTCGACGAGGTGGTCGTTGAGCCAGAGCCGGTCGAACTTGAGCTCGACGGCGAGCTCGCCGCCCGGCGCGGCGCCGGTCACGCGCACGAGGCACTGCTTCTCGACGATGGACTTGTGGATGTAGTCGAGCGTGGTCTTGTCCCAGGCGCCGCCCGCGGGACGGATGCGCGCCAGCTCACATTTGTGCGCCTGTAAATATTTATAAAGAACATTTTTTCATCATAATGTGTGCGATTTAACAACTAATAATTAAAGAATAAACCGCTTAAATTGCAAAAAAAAACATCTTTCACCTAAAATAATATTCCGTAAAAAGCATAGCACTAACCTGAGTAGGTATTTCATGGAGGACAATATTCTTTCTTAAGTCCTTGAAAGAACATTTTTCTTCATTGCCATAGTCAATGTAATGAACTATAGCAGAGTCGTTCTCGACCTCCAGCACACGCCCTCTGTAGAACCTTACAAAGAAAATTTTATATTAGAATACATTCTTCTGTGTATTATATAATTTCAAACTCATATGCTGGTTTGCAACATTTTAAGAAAGTTTCTCAGATCTCAGTATTCGCACAGAATAACTACTAGAACTTAAGTTTTGAAACTTCACTCAAAAATTATTCAAAATTATTTATTTACTCAAACTTGTAATTCAATGAACATTTTCGACACTCTTCCTTTAAGTTAGAAACCTGTGTTGGAAGAAGGCCACTCACTTCACTCTCTAGTTGTTTAAATAAAAATAAAGAACAATCTAGCTCACTTCTGATATATTTAGCTACAGCGATAATAGCCTAAACTTTAAGCGTTAAGCATTCATCAGAAAATGGGAGGAGGTAATCTCCACGAAGAAAGAGCGCGTCGTATAGTTTGACAATTTCAATCATGGCCGTTCAAGGATGTCACCGTTCCCATTGTAAATCCTGTACGTTGAGGCAGCCGCACGTACTTGCAGCGCACCTAAAGAGCGGCGTCAGCTAGGCCTAGTATAATGCGGGACAAATACTTGAACCTTGCGTGAGATGGTGGGGGAACTCGTCGTCTCGCACGTACCACTAAAGAAACCTATTTGTTGTTTCTCTGTGTCGTCCAGGTAGAACTTGGCGATGCACGGCTGGCCGGGCGCCCAGGCGGCGCGGGCGGCGGGCGCGAGTGTCAGTACTCACTTGTCGTCCAGGTAGAACTTGGCGATGCACGGCTGGCCGGGCGCCCAGGCGGCGCGGGCGGCGGGCGCGAGTGTCAGTACTCACTTGTCGTCCAGGTAGAACTTGGCGATGCACGGCTGGCCGGGCGCCCAGGCGGCGCGCGCGGGCGGCGGGGGCGAGTGTCAGTACTCACTTGTCGTCCAGGTAGAACTTGGCGATGCACGGCTGGCCGGGCGCCCAGGCGGCGCGGGCGGCGGGCGCGAGTGTCAGTACTCACTTGTCGTCCAGGTAGAACTTGGCGATGCACGGCTGGCCGGGCGCCCAGGCGGCGCGCGCGCGGGCGGCGGGGCGAGTGTCAGTACTCACTTGTCGTCCAGGTAGAACTTGGCGATGCACGGCTGGCCGGGCGCCCAGGCGGCGCGCGCGCGGGCGGCGGGGCGAGTGTCAGTACTCACTTGTCGTCCAGGTAGAACTTGGCGATGCACGGCTGGCCGGGCGCCCAGGCGGCGCGCGCGCGGGCGGCGGGGCGAGTGTCAGTACTCACTTGTCGTCCAGGTAGAACTTGGCGATGCACGGCTGGCCGGGCGCCCAGGCGGCGCGCGCGCGGGCGGCGGGGCGAGTGTCAGTACTCACTTGTCGTCCAGGTAGAACTTGGCGATGCACGGCTGGCCGGGCGCCCAGGCGGCGCGCGCGCGGGCGGCGGGGCGAGTGTCAGTACTCACTTGTCGTCCAGGTAGAACTTGGCGATGCACGGCTGGCCGGGCGCCCAGGCGGCGCGCGCGCGGGCGGCGGGGCGAGTGTCAGTACTCACTTGTCGTCCAGGTAGAACTTGGCGATGCACGGCTGGCCGGGCGCCCAGGCGGCGCGCGCGCGGGCGGCGGGGGCCCGGAAGCGCACGTCGAGCGCGTTGCGCAGCAGGTCGAGCGTGCCCTGCTGCCGCACGTCGTGCAGGAAGATGTGCCCCGCGCCGTCCACGTACCTGCCCGCCACACGGCTATTAGACCACGCTCACTTTTGATTCGACTCAAATCGTAAGTACGCATTCGAATACTACATATTCGTGCGAATTAAATGTAAGCGTACATATACGTATTATACGCACAATGAACTCGCGTACAGTCTGAGCGCTTTCATAATACTAGGAAGGGTCGAATTTTTTTTTTTGTTTTATCACCATACTTGTGCACGTTGTTCGCGCCATCTGGTGGCTGCAACGCAAACCCTATGCAGAGTCAGCGCGGGTGCAGCAAATGCCCATCAAGGAAAGAACCCGAAGCAAGAAGCCGCCCCGCCATTTAGCGTATATAGTTTTAAGCACCATTGTACTTGTTCACTTGCATTGGAGACAGGCTCCGAAATACATCCCTTTTTTACTATTTTAATAAATTATTCATTTCATATCCTCAAACAAATATTAGGCATTAAATTCAAGTTAAAATCAAATCAAATATTAGAATCAGTAACGTAGAGCTCAGGGAGGTTTGGAGAGCCCAGATTGCCGAATACTTAATCAAAAGCGCATGGTCGCATCCCGACCACACGTTCATGCTTGTTAGTTACAATTCAAATAGAATGAATATTTAATTTATTTCTTAAATTAATAACAATGATTGCAAATAATCGACGTTTTTATCTTAGTTGATGTAAAAAAAACTCAAAATTTAAAAATTTAAAAACCCCTGACCCAGTCATACCCCTCATCAACTTAACTAGAACTAGAGCTAATCATCTTAAAAATATCATGGTTACCTTAACATATACTTTTAATATAATTAGTAACACTGTACCACATTTTTAAATGATAGGAAAAATGGAAGGTGATTAGATCCTCACATCTATTATTCAAGAGCTGACCATCTTCAAACGGCAGATCAGGTCATGGTTACCTTAAAATATACTTTCAATATCATAGATGTAACATGGTACCAAATTTCAACTCGATCGGACATGAGGAAGCTAGTTAGATCCTCTCATCCATTATTCAAGAGCTGATCATCTTCAAACAGCAGATCAGGTCATGGTTACCTTAACATATACTTTCAATATCATAGATGTAACATGATACCAAATTTCAACTCGATCGGACATAAGGAAGCTAGTTAGATCCTCTCATCCATTATTCAAGAGCTGATCATCTTCAAACTGCTGATCAGGTAATGGTTACCTTACCATATACTTTCTATATCATAGATGTAACATGGTACCAAATTTCAAATCGATCGGACATAAGGAAGTTAGTTAGATCCTCTCATCCATTATTCAAGAGCTGATCATCTTCAAACTGCTGATCAGGTAATAATTACCTTACCATATACTTTCTATATCATAGATGTAACATGGTACCAAATTTCAAATCGATCGGACATAAGGAAGCTAGCTAGATCCTCTCATCCATTATTCAAGAGCTGATCCTCTTCAAACAGCAGATCAGGTCATGGTTACCTTAACATATACTTTCAATATCATAGATGTAACATGGTACCAAATTTCAACTCGATCGGACATAAGGAAAGGAAGCTAGTTAGATCCTCTCATCCATTATTCAAGAGCTGATCATCTTCAAACGGCAGATCAGGTCATGGTTACCTTACCAAATACTTTCTATAATATAGATGTAACATGGTACCAAATTTCAAATCGATCGGACATAGGGAAGCTAGTTAGATCCTCTCATCCATTATACAACGGGTTATTCAAGAGCTGATCATCTTCAAACCGCTGATCAGATCTTCATCAGACATGGCTAAGAACACTCGGCCTGAAATTATCTATGATACAAAAAAAACTAAACGAAAATCGATTCAGCCGTTTGGGCTCTACGATGCCACAGACAGACAGACAGATACACACGTTAAAATTATAACTTAACCCTCTCTGAATTTTTCGTTCGGGGGTTAAAAAAACTATCCCCATTCATATAAAAAGAGATAGAAATTTTATTATTGTATATGTCGTAGTAAGATTTGATAATTAGGTTTTTTGCAAAAAACCTAGGAATTTTGCGAAAACACGGATAATTTGATATAAGCATTACTTTTTTTCAATCATCCTGACATGAAGCAGTTTTTGCAGTTCGTTAAAATATCCTTTGACGCTACAGAGAACCAATCAGAATAAGAGTTTACCAGCAAGCAATAAACTAGCCAATCAGATTATAGGAAGGCTTCAAAGTTTTCAATCTTACTAAGTTTTTTTGCAAAAAAACTGCTTCATGTCAGGATGATTGAAAAAAAAGTAATGCTTATATCAAATTATCCGTGTTTTCGCAAAATCCCTAGGTTTTTTGCAAAAAACCTAATTATCAAATCTTACTACGACATATAGAATAATGTAAAAACTAATTTCAAAGTAAACAGTACAAGACTCACGTAGGCATAGCAACGAACTCGCGCGACTCGAGCGGCTCGGGCGGCAGCCAGTCGGACACGAACTTGGTATTGACGTGGTCTTCCCTCCCCGCTTCCTCCTCGTCCTCCGACTGGCCGGCGGGCGTCGCTAGCGGGCTGGACGCGGCGGCGGCGGGGGCAAGGGCTGCGGGGGCTGCGGGCCGCTCCAGTTGCAGCCACTCGCGCACCGACCCAGTTATGTTGAATATTGAGATCACGTCGTCGTTCTCGTGCTTTTTTTCCTTGTCCGTTGTGAGTTCCTGAAATAGTAACCCTCAATCAATCAATTCGTAGAATAAAACCCTTACGGTAATTTTGCTGTCCTTTCGGTAGTCGATGACGAGCTCGGATTTGCGCTAAATTCGAGACAAAAAATTACATAATGGGTTTGTAGATTAATAAATAGCAACACTTAAATATTTCGATAGAAATAGGTATTAAACATGAGGATATAGATCATAGACCGATCATGTAGTATTCAGTGGAAGAAGACTATGTTTAGCAGTAGACGTCGTTAATGACGTATCAAAATTATTACAAAAATTGTTTTGTGTTGAACAAATGATTTGGGTAACGAATTCGAAGCTCTTTATCTCTTCGTATTTGAACTAACCAGATCCTTGGTGGGAACCGCCAAGCCTTGCTCGATGACCTTCCTGTTGAGGCAGCGCCACTCGGCGCGGTCGGGCTCCAGCGCCTCGCCCTGCGTCACGTGGTACACCCACACCTCCACCGGCAAACTGTTGTCTTTGATTGAACCGTTCTTAGTAATAAAGATGCGCTGGTAGGCTTCCAGTAGCTCCCGCAGGTACTCCTTGGTGAGCGAGGGCCACTCGCCGCCCAGAGCCGGCTCGATTCCACTGAGGTGGCACTTTATAGCGCCGTCGCCGAGACGGGCGAACTGTGGCTCGAGCTCTCTTAGCTCGGTGAGAGGTACCGTGTCGACGACTGCGAAATCAGTGAAGAAAACTGTCGCGTTTTCGTCGTTTAGAGTCACTATAACAGCACGTCGCCAGGTCTTCGACTCTTTGTATATCGTGCAGCACTTTTCGCCGACAGTCCACTCTTTCTTTCCGTTTGACTTCTTGTTGACGTAGGATTCCTGGAGAGCTTCAAACAGTTCTTTGAAGGTCTTCTGTTGGTCGATCAGCGACACGTACAGCAGCGACGGCGACTGGCAGGACAGCACTTTGACCTCAAGCTTCAGAGGCCCCTTGTCTTTAGCCTCAAGGTCTTGCTCGTTGACTTTGGGCGGTGGCGTGTTCTTATTCAGGATAGTTATCTTTTTCTTCGGTATAGGTTGGGCCATCTTCTTTTCTTGAGGTGTTTTAATCGTGTATGTTTGATCTTCTATCGGTTGGTTCTTGTTGAATGTGAACAAGCTGTAAATAGTGAAGTGATGATGAATTGATGATTTAAAAAAGCTAAAGTCTTGTAAGATGGTAAAATAATTAGGCGGGTCAAGTAGTATGTAATATAATTAAGATAAAGGGTGCTCATATTTAAACCTGACCGCAGTGAGTTTCAGGGGTTATAAACATTACTAGCTGACACGGCGAACTTTGTACCACTTCTTATACTATTCTAAATTTTGGAGAAAATGTTATAGCCTATGTTCATCAGGGATAATGTAGGTTTCTGAGGTGAATCATTTTTCTAATAGGTCAAGTTCTTTCGGAGCCTATTCTTAGAAGTGTCCGAGGTTTAACCAGGGTGAGAGGGCGCGAGGCGTGCTGTCTCAGCAGAGCCTCCGAACCCGAGCTCCAGTATTTAGACCCGAGCGTAGTGAGAGTTTCGAGAGTTTATTAACATAGACTCACCCAATAGAGACGGCGAACTTGTGCCGCACCATGAGCGTGTTGATGCACTCGTCTCCGTCATACAGCGCGACCCCGAGGGCGGGCGGCGCGAGGGCGGCGCCGGCGCGCGCGGGGGGCGGGCGGCCGCGCGCCTCCTCCAGCACCAGAGTGAGAGGGCGCGAGGCGTGCTGTCGCAGCAGCGCCACGGAGCCCGAGCTCCAGCGCTTGTTGTACGGCGTTATGCCGCTCAGGTGGCACTCTGTTGCCTGCGAGAGTACAGAACATCATCTACGTCAACATACTACAACAACAACCTATAGGAAATAGTCGACAAAATGTTCTTTGTGCAGCGAATACCATAATTATTATGGTTTAATAGGAATATGTTCGCGACAGAAAGACGGACTTAGGGAAAGAATATTATTATGTTTATTTTTTCTATCTGTGGAACCTAAAAAAGGTCTGTGTGTGCTTACAAGAGCTTTGAGCTTAGCGAACTCGGGGCGGATCCGTCGCAGTTGCGCGTGGTGCAGCAACACTCTCTCGCCCGTGTCGGGCAGCCACAGCCGCACGCGCAGCCGGCCCGGCGCCTCCAGCACGACGCCGCGCCGCCAGCCGCCCGCCCGCTCGCCGTCCTCTGAACTCTCCACGTGCGCCACGCAGAACATGCCTGACGGGTCACAAGCGGAATCTTACACGTCTCAACTGTTATGAAGTCTTTGAACAAAAAAGTTGACAAGCGAAAACCTTTTCCTGACGCTGCGGTGGATAGTGGGAACTAAAGTGGACATCAGACCAACTTTACCAAAAATTAAAAATAATAGCTGATCGTTAATTAGTTCATATTTTAAACACGCGCATACTTATCTGGCGCGCACTCTAGACTTGGGTACTCCCAGCTCCGGAGAGGGATTGGACTTATCTTGTCCGGATCCGCTCTGGGATTCTACTCATCTTATCGAGCCGGGTCCCCTTTCTTATTCCGATTCCCATACACTCCAAGCACTTCGCGCGAGTCATCAAATCTGGATCCGTCCGCGTCTAATCTCAGCCCGCCGCGCGAACATTGACAGTGGGTGTGACCGAATCGTCGACCGGGCCCCGCGGCCGCCGCCGCCGGGCCGAGCGAGCGCGAGCGCAGTATCCGAACGATCCTAATCTTATTCTTATTCCCATCCCATCTCAGTCTTCCTCAGAAGTCTGAGACGACGTGATGTGCGAGTTCGTCCGAGCCGAGCTCTCGCTCCGGACTTATTTGGGATCCGGCTCGATAAGAAAACTGTGGAGTGATTCAGATTTTATGATCCGGGAGAGGATCTAGCTCATTTAAGTCTTCTTGTCCGGAGTTACCCAAGCCTAGCGCACTCTAGTTCACGCTACGCACTGCAGCAAAAGCAAAATGTTTTCGCATGTAAACTTTTTTGTGAAAATACTACGGTACAGTTGCGACATACGTAGTTTTTACAATATAAATATACGATTTTTATAATAATCTTATCTGTTTTCGATGTTTCCCGAATCATTTCTTATTACCATCCTAAAAATCACCATACCTAAAAACTTCACCAAAAGCATCATGGATAGAAATCTGAATGAAAATATCAGTTGTCCCGTAAACAGACGCCAAATGTTTAACGTAAACACATCGATAGTTTAAGGATAGTTTAAGAGTAAAAATAAGTTTTAAAATAAACTCACCAACTTCAGGACAATGTATGCTGCCCGATGTGACAGCCAAAGAATAGTAGTCGTTCAGTTCGTCGCACAAGTTATGGAATGTCTCTTGGAAGTGGCACTGAAAATGTTTAATTATAATAACTTACACACCCCAACACTTAACTAGAGTTCAACTGTATTTAGTTAGGGTAACCAAATTTATAAGTAAACTAGTCGACCCGCGAACTTCGTACCGCCTAACCTATTACTATGTTGTGCATGAATTCTACTTACTAATATTATTACTACTACTTATTCTACTTATCTTCTCCTTCTTCTTGAATCTATTTAAAAAAAACCTCATAAAAATCCATTGCATAGTTTAAAAGATTTAAGCATACATAGGGACGGACGCGGGAAGAGACTTTGTTTTATTAACCCCCGAACGAAAAATTCAGAGAGGGGTGTTATAATACTATGTATTGATTACCTAGATGCGGAAAGCATCGTCAGTGTTTATCCAATGTTAGACCAGGCCGAACATGAAACCCGGCCCCCTGGCAAGCCGATGTAACGTAAAATGTCGTTAAAGCCACGAGTAATGTATGCGGGCAGCCTACAGGAGTGCGGGCGAAAATACGCATGACAGGAAAAAGGACCCCAAAGGTAGAATATGAAATAAAGATAGAAAACTTATTTATTTGAAAAATAACGACATACTTTACAAAAACTAACAAAAAATAAAAAGAAATATATAAAACGTAAATATGAGATCAGACATACCCGTCTCACGTGAAAATTGTCCGGACTGACGACGTGCGTGATGACGACCTCCTCCGGACTCTTCAGTTTGAAGTCGCTCGTGTTGAAGATCAGCTTCGGACGGTCCGACAGGCTCATGGCTCGCGGGTACTGCGGTTAAAAATATAATCTAAGCCAGAAAGTTATAGCAGAACCGCTGTTTAAATTGCAATCATTTTCTTAGATGTGACGCATACTCTATGCAAATGTTTATTTTATTTTATTGGTTAGGAAAACTTACAGCATAAACATTTATAGAAAAAATATGATGTAAAACAAAGCCAATGAGCCAGTGAAAACTTGTATCACTTCTAGATTTAACGAGTTAAAACCGCTTTACAATTAAAAAACGGGGTACATAGAAGAAAAAGTAGGTAGTTAAATTAAAACAAACACCGAAGGAACTTATTGATTACCTAGGTACTTACATCATTAAAAAACATAGAACTTAATTTACGCTTGATTACATTATATGTGTCATTAAAGATGTCTAAATCAGTCGATTTATGTAATTTATTAATCTTATTAGCTACACGAATAAAGAAGGAGTTCTGTCTATAATTAGTCGCAGCGCAAGGTACGTGGAAAACGTTTGTATGCCTAGATCTATAAGAAGGTACAAGAAAGGAAATATTCCGTAGGAGTTCAGGGCAATCTATATCGCCTCTTAGTTGTTTTACAATGTCAAGTACACCGAACTGACGCGTGAAAGAGGACGGTGGGCAAGGTTGAGTTGTTTTGGGGATTAAGGTCTGTTCCCACCAAAGCGGGAAGAAGAGATGTGTTTTGTATAACTTATCTGATTTCTTTATTAACACATCTCCTCTGCTCTCTGCTCAGCTTCGGTTAAAAATCTGATTGGTTATTCTAAATACATCTCCTCTCTTCTTCGCTTTGGTTGAAACCGGCCCTTATGCGGGAAGGCGCTGGCCTTCTTTTGGTTTCTGGCTCGCGCCCTTGCGTTTCCACATGCAAGTTTCCCGTCATTCCTTAGTGTGGTTGTCTACAGTAGCACAATGTCGTACCGGCAGCTGCGGGTCTCGCAGGCGCGCGCGGTCATGGAAGGCGAGCGCGTGCAGCAGGTGACGCCGTCCTCCACCGTGGTCACGGCCGCTATTACACTACATGTCGTACCGGCAGCTGCGGGTCTCGCAGGCGCGCGCGGTCGTGGAAGGCGAGCGCGTGCAGCAGGTGACGCCGTCCTCCACCGTGGTCACGGCCGCTATTACACTACATGTCGTACCGGCAGCTGCGGGTCTCGCAGGCGCGCGCGGTCGTGGAAGGCGAGCGCGTGCAGCAGGTGACGCCGTCCTCCACCGTGGTCACGGCCGCTATTACACTACATGTCGTACCGGCAGCTGCGGGTCTCGCAGGCGCGCGCGGTCGTGGAAGGCGAGCGCGTGCAGCAGGTGACGCCGTCCTCCACCGTGGTCACGGCCGCTATTACACTACATGTCGTACCGGCAGCTGCGGGTCTCGCAGGCGCGCGCGGTCGTGGAAGGCGAGCGCGTGCAGCAGGTGACGCCGTCCTCCACCGTGGTCACGGCCGCTATTACACTACATGTCGTACCGGCAGCTGCGGGTCTCGCAGGCGCGCGCGGTCGTGGAAGGCGAGCGCGTGCAGCAGGTGACGCCGTCCTCCACCGTGGTCACGGCCGCTATTACACTACATGTCGTACCGGCAGCTGCGGGTCTCGCAGGCGCGCGCGGTCGTGGAAGGCGAGCGCGTGCAGCAGGCTGACGCCGTCCTCCACCGTGGTCACGTCGCCCAGCAGGCGCGGCTCGCCGCCCGGCCCCGTCAGCACGCGCCGCACGTGTAGCAGGGCCTTTTTGCTACGAGAATAGAAAGTATAAGTTGTCGCACTACTTTACAGAGTCATGTAATTTTGAATTTGCCTTTGGCTTTAATAAAATGAGATTATGACCAAATTACCTGAGACATAAACACTATGTCTTACAGGATTTTTTTTAAATCTGATTTCACTTTGTGAAAAATTTTTGATTTCTATGACAATAAAATACACTTTTGTAGTTGCACACTAGCGAACACCCCAGACCAGGAATCGAACAATATTTATCATACCAATGTATAGTTCCGCCTCAATAACCCGGATCTTCGGAGGAAACAGGGACATAGCTGTCAACAAATATGTATATATGTAAGTACGAACTTGTCAATAATCTTCTGCACGAGCACGGCGTCGTCGGCGGCCCAGGAGCCGTACTTGGGCGCGCAGTTGGCGAGCGCCACGCCCACGGCCAGCGGCGGCGTCTGCAGCCGCGCCGCCGGCAGCAGCCGCAGTCTGCGGCGCAACACACAGTATATAGCTGCTGCTGCTCCGACCACCGCGACTGTCGCGAGAGGATTTCATGATACTTGTACTATGACTGTATAGTACCACTTCCGTAGCCCATACAGTCATAGGGCCGCTCGCGTAGCAGCCTACGACTGTCGCGATGCTCGGAAAGACAGTGGGCCGCTATGGCCTTTTCTCAAAGCAAAAAATTATCTCACTGGTGGTGTCTTTTTCTAACTAACTCATATGTTGTCAATACTGACTTGTCAATGGGCACGAGCTCGGTGCTACCGAAGTCGATGCAGAAGACCTGGCAGACGGGCTTGCGGCCCTCGCGCTGCACGCGCAGCACGCGCGCGCGCTGCCACTCGCCGTCCGCCGCGTTGAACGCCAGGTACACCTTGCCTGGTGGAGGCGGTCTCATTCAGTTTCGCTATTGTCTGTCCAAGTGTCACACAGGCAATACACTTGGAAACTAATTTACTTATGGTACCTACTTAATGAAAACTGTGCAATCTTGCACGACACCCCGCGCAGCGCGCCGCCTAACCTAACCTCAAAATACTTTAAACTAAAAAAGAGTTTGCCTGACGATTTCTTGGATTTTAATTTTTAAGAACGCATAAATAATATTTTTCGTTTTAAATTCACAAAATTTTGACAGCTTACAGTTGATGTATAATTATTAAACAAGTTCATAAGCTAATTAACAACCGCTAAGATACAGTAACTAAACATTCACCAAGTAGAAAGACACAGCAACACAATATTCAATACAAAAACACTTACAACGCAGTTTAATTTGAGACTTGAGACGATACATATAAACAAAGGCGTCGCTATCGTAAACGTCTTGCTCTCTGATTACAATAACAAAGAAATTTATTATCATACTTCATATCTATATACTTAATTCAAATTAAAAAACCCCGACCCAGTCAGACCCAAGCTGATCATCTTCAAAAGATCATGGTTACCTTACTATATACTTTAAATGTCATTGATGTAACAGGGTGCCAAATTTCGAAAAGGACGAAGCTAGTTAGATCCCCTCATCACCTAGAAAAAAAGCTGACGATCTTCAAACGGTTGATCAGATCTTCATGAGACATGGCTAAGAACACTAGGGCTAAAATTATCTATGATACAAAAAAAACTAAACGAAAATCGGTTCATCCGCGTTAAAGTTATTAAATGCCTCTGTATTTTCGTCGGGTGTTAAAAAGCGAATGTTTGTGGGCATTATGTGGTCATGTTTATCGGTAACTGGATAAACATGTTGTTTTCCGAATGGCATTTACACAAACAAAGCTATAAATCACAAATTAATAGGAAAGTCTCTCAACCAAGTCCTGAGTCACCTCGTTGGTGTCATATTTTGTATGTTATCAAACAACCCATACCTTCAGCCAAATTGTTGAGTTGCGGTTTCGGTAAATTGCTCGCGTTGCGGAACTCGCGCAGCATTTCCTTGACAAAGTTCTGGTGGCAGGCGCGCTGCACGTAGAAGTTTTCCGGACTTATTATATGCGAGATGTAGATCAACTCTTGGCACCCTGGGAATTATCAACTATTAACTGAAAGCACTGAAAAGTCACAAAAGTATGCAAAAGAAAATTAAATAAAAACACTTTGGTCTCGCCCCGGACTCAAACAGTTTTAAGTAAGTTGAAATAGTTACTCATTTATTAGACAAAGCTTTATTATAAACTTACCTTCGATCAGTGGTTTGGGGTGGAAGCTTTCAGCGTAGGGCGGCACGTGAACAACTGGAGTGAAGGATTCGCCTCCTGTGGACATCACTAAAAATTTACTTCTTGCTTCGATATCAACTTACTTAAATATTATGTATATATGATGTATATAAATAATCACGCTCTGGGTAAGGAGCGCTAAAATGACTGAATAGATTTTGATGAAACTTGCAGCATTTCTATGTTAGGATATGAACCACTACAAAATCCTAAATCACGTGTGTAGCGTGCACAAACAATCCGACAAAATAAGTAAAAACCTAAACTATGATCTTTATTTTATATGGTGCAAAAAACACAAATTAATAATTATTTTGTTTTTATCTTCAGTCCGTACAGCTTTAAAATAGTGTATTTATAATAGTTGTGAACCTACGTGAATGCGTCGAGAAGACAGAGCCCGGCCTCCCGTGCGATTGGTCGCTGCCGATAGAGTTGAGGGATGAATTGGACCCGCTCTTGGTTCTATATTTCGGTGCGCTGCTGAGAAACGAGGTGGGTTCCATCAACTTTTGGGCTTCCACTTTGGGCTTCATAACTTCAGCCTTTTTAAAGCCCGTCGTTTCTCTCACGTCTGAAAGGGGTACCTTTGTTTAGTAATATTACTGTATTTTTGTAAACCTCATCAGCCGACCGAGATAAGTCTACTGTTCGACATAGGCTCCTTCACAGATCTCTACGAAAACAAACGTTGGGGTTTTTTTAAATCTTAATCGTCGCGTTTGGCAGGCGGGTTGTCGATCGCAATATTGTTTTTCAAGTTTTCAAAAAGGATGCTCTGCTGCCTGTACGTCGGTCGGTCGCCTTTTACGACGCGGAAAGGAAAATGGGTGCTGGTATTCTATGCCGCCACCACACAGCTGTTTTTTTTTTGATAAAACAAAAATCTGAAATTAGATAGAATATTTTTTTTTTATCGTAAGAAGTTTCTCCACAGCCACTGTCATCGTTAAATCAATGAGGACGAAATTATTTAGGGCCTAGTTTAATTCTAGTAAGGTGAATGGCAGTAAAGATCAGGCTGTAGTAGTGTTATAGTATGTGGCGGTGACCTCTGGGCAGCTGCGGCGGGAAGACGGGCGCGGGCGGCACGGGCGGCAGCGCGGTCAGCACGCGGTCGGCGGCGCGCAGCGACCAGCCCCCCGCCCCCGCGCCCGCCCCGCCCGCGCCCCGCAGCCGCACGAACCCGCCCGCCGCGGCGACCAGCTCCGACTGCACTTCGATCCTGATAAACCACAAATGGTTACTATTTTAACATCCTATCCTGCTGTCTACTAATATACTAAAAATGCGAATAATTGTAAAGGAGCGTCCAAACCAAACAGAGCGCGATTTTTTATAGCGCCATCGACTAGAAAAAATATTCAAGATTTTTGCGATGATATGGAATACTTATTTCTGGCAATTCTAAACAAAATTACAGATTAATTATATTCTTTTCACTTCAGTTTTACATATAATTTTTTTTAAGATCAAAGCCATGAGAAACAGAGAAAGAACAAACATAATATTTTTTATTACACAGTATTATTACATTATCAAAGAAGAAGCAGATCTTACTTAAGTGAATCCTCCTTTTGGTCTTCCCGCATCAAGTACCAGGGCGCGTTCATCACTTCTTTAGCCTCATCCAAAATAGCTGACAGGTTGGCCTAAAACATTACAATCATTTTTAGCTGATTTCGCAATATCAGCAAAAAAAATTGATGAAGCGAGTGTAAAGTATGAGAACTTTTGTAGGGTAAGTACTTTTAAATTTTTTACTAAACAATTCAGCCGTAGGCCATATCCGGATTAACAATGTACTTTCTTGCATCTTTCGTAGTATTTGGCGCTTACCTTATTCCGTTGGGGTGAAGTCATAGCAGCATTTATTTTCTTCAAAACAACTAGAGCTTTTTTTATGGAATTTTCAACATTGTGTTTAGCGTCAGTCAGAGACGTTTTCTCAACGTCCTTCAGTTTAGTCATCGTATCCATAGTTTCTTGCATGTGTGTTTGTATAGCAGCTAGTAATTTATAAAAGTGCTGATACACTTCTTGTTTTAGTTTGTCAAGTTCAGAATTGCCGTTGCCGCTTTCAATATTTTTAAGAAGATTGCCGATATCCTGCAATGATTAAAAAAAATATGCAGATTACAATTGAAAATTTGTCTAAGTAGTAATTCATTAATAATTAAAGTCAGTTGTTGTCAGGCAGCCTTCAAGAAGCAAAAAAGATTTCAAGAAATAAGAATGCTTACAAATTATATGCTCTTATTGTGCTTCATGACAAAATCCTAGTGAAATAAAAATGTTTAAATTAACATAGGTACTTACCACAGCAGTTTTAGTAAGACGCCTGTATGTCTCATCAATTTTAGGAGCCATGTCATTCAAATCTTCCAAAACAATTTCATTCTGAAATAGGCAAAGTAGTTTTTGATAACAGTATGTACCTAATAGTTAAAGTTATGATACAAAAGATACACAGAGCAGAACATAATGGTTCATATTTATTTACAACTAGTCGCCCCGGCATACTTCATACCGCCTTACCTATTTCTATGTTGTGCATAATTTATACATATTATAAACCATCCTCTAGAATCACTCAATATAAAAAAAAGCATCAAAATCCGTGGCATAGTTTTTAAAGATATAAGCATAAAACAAAGTGTTTTCTTTCTTTCTTTCTAAAATTATAAAAATGTAGCTTTGGACAGGAAAAATTAAAATTAGAATAGTATTCAATATCCACATACCACTTCCTGCATTGGGATAATTTCATGGTTCTTGCATGAGCGCTCCCCCCCAACAATCATACAGTCCATACAGACAGTCTTTGCGCAGTCCTTGCAGTAATAGTCCAGCTGCTTTTCAGGATGGACGGTACAAAAGCAGGGCTCCATTAAAGTATCTATGATTAATTTGAACTTAGTGTCAGCTTATTTATCTTGCAGCTCTACTTAGGCTATCTCTACTCAGTTAACAATGATTCAATCTTAATTAAACAAGACAGAAATATAAGAATAGTCCATCAATGTTGTATGGATATGGCCTCATTATCGCGGGGCGTCGGGCACCGCCGCGGGCGCTGACGCGTCTCCTTGTACGATATCGAACATAGGTCTATGTTTTGATCTTGAAGTGAGGAACGACGCGGGCACCGCCACGGCGCCGGCGCCCGTGTTGTCTGTGCCAACGTGTCTCCTTAAACAGTCTGATACATTGCTATACATTTGATTTATTGGAGCACACCCCGCACGACACTCCGCGTGCCCCAAAATACGGCCAAAGTTTATTGTTCAAAAGCCTGTATTGGAATTTGAACCAAAATAACACAAATTTAAAAATTTAAAAACCCCCGACGCAGTCAGACCCCTTATCAACTTAAGTAGAACTAGAGCTAATCATCTTAAAAATATCATGGTTACCTTAACATATACTTTCAATATCATTTAAGTAACACTGTACCAAATTTTTAATTGATAGGACAAATGGAAGGTGGTTAGATCCTCTCATCCATTATTCAAGAGCTGATCATCTTCAAACGGCAGATCAGGTCATGGCTACCTTAACATATACTTTCAATATCATAGATGTAACATGGTACCAAGTTTCAACTCGATCGGACATAAGAAAGCTAGTTAGATCCTCTCATCCATTATTCGAGAGCTGATCATCTTCAAACGGCAGATCAGGTCATGGTTACCTTAACATATACTTTCAATATCATTTAAGTAACACTGTACCAAATTTTTAATTGATAGGACAAATGGAAGGTGGTTAGATCCTCTCATCCATTATTCAAGAGCTGATCATCTTCAAACGGCAGATCAGGTCATGATTACCTTAACATATAATTTCAATATCATAGATGTAACATGGTACCAAGTTTCAACTCGATCGGACATAAGGAAGCTAGTTAGATCCTCTCATCCATTATTCGAGAGCTGATCATCTTCAAACGGCAGATCAGGTCATGATTACCTTAACATATAATTTCAATATCATAGATGTAACATGGTACTAAATTTCAATTCAATCGGACATAAGGAAGCTAGTTAGATCCTCTCATCCATTATTCAAGAGCTGATCATCTTCAATCGGCAGATCAGGTCATGGTTACCTTATCAAATACTTTATATAACATAGATGTAACATGGTACCAAATTTCCAATCGATCGGACATAAGGAAGCTAGTTAGATCCTCTCATCCATTATTCAAGAGCTGATCATCTTCAAACGGCAGATCAGGTCATGGTTACCTCACCAAATACTTTCTATAACATAGATGTAACATGGTACCGAATTTCAAATCGATCGGACATAAGGAAGCTAGTTAGATCCTCTCATCCATTATTCAAGAGCTGATCATCTTCAAACCGCTGATCAGATCTTCATCAGACATGGCTAAGAACACTCGGCCTGAAATTATCTATGATACAAAAAAAACTAATCGAAAATCTGTTCAGCCGTTTGGGCTCTACGATGCCACAGACAGATACACAGACAGACAGACAGATACACACGTTAAAATTATAACACCCCTCTCTGATATTTTTCGTTCGGGGGTTAAAAATAAAATATCTTTTTACTTTCATGAAAACTATTATCCAGCAATTATTACAGATGATCCATAGAAATGATACATACCTATGTTGGTGAGGATATGGCTTTTGAAGATGTGGAACTTGTGGATCTTATGGAAGCAGCTCTCGCACAGAACTGTTACACACTCTCTGCACTGTTTAGTGGTTGGTGCCTTACATTCCACACACTTTCCTGACAATGATCAGTGAACAACACATTAGTTTTTACCCTAAATAAAAAGAACATTTTTTTTTTTCTGTTCAAGTTTAAGAGCTCTTCTACCAAAATTTGTACACGTTTTGAATTTTCGTAACAAAAAAAAAGGGTTAAATTTAATGTTTTCATAGCTTAAATAGTTAGCATATTTATTAAACTATGTTGTTTTAAGAAAGTTCTCAGTATTAATGCTCGAATAAATTAATTACAAATTTTTTTCTTCATCATCTCACATCTTGTTGTCAGGTTCGTTACAAAAATATTATTTAATAAAAAATTATATGAAGAATTAGGAAGATCCAAATGATTTTTATTTGATGGGTTATGTACTATTTAACATTTTACCATAAATACATAAATTATTTTATATATAATTGCGGAAATGCGATCACTTGAAAAGTTTTGTTATGATAAGGCCCCATTTGAAGCATTACTTTTAATTTTTTTACTACAATAGTTACTATAACATTTTGAAATCACAACCAGTATATGGCTTTTTAAAAGATCTTTCGATTTATATAAGTTTTAATATACTTTTTCCGTCTAAAACATTTTTAAAATAAAAAAAACTACAAAATATTTTAGGGACAGTAACTAACCCTGACATTGTTGTAACGATACTGACATGCTAAAGCTGAGATCACAGTAGTCATTTTTATTCGTCTTTAGCAATGATTTTAGTTAAACAGTGAAAATGCACTAAAATTACATTTTAAAGTCTTGGTTTTATAATTTTGGGTAATATTTCTTTAAAATAGTTAGCTAAATTTGTAGCATGAAGTAAATAGTTAATATTTATCAGTCAAAATTATTGTGACAATCGGAAATTTGAGAGTAAATTGCCGTCTTCATTATAGAACACATTGCTTTTTATTATTATTTTAAAACATAATTTTTTACTACCAGGTAAATGTATCGAGCGAAACTAATCAGTTCATTGTGTCACCAGCTTTATCTAGTCAGTCTCGTTATAAATCGTGTCAGGATTATGTTACAACACAAAATGTAACGAGCCTGACGTAACGCGCAAGAGTCCCGCTTGAAAAGAAAATTAATATTTATTTGAAAAATGCATTTTCAGTTTTAAATCTTTCACTTATTTGTTCATAGATAACATAGAAAGTACCTAGCCACTTAATTAAGCAGTACTAGTATCATATAAAAAATTCTGGAAATTGTTATAACTATATTGACAAAAAGTATAGAAAAAACTCACAATGTGCAACCGCTCTACACAAGTTGCTGCTTGTCTTTTCATAGAAAAAAGATAAGTCAGTTGTAAATATTTTATTATCCAATTTTATTTTATTATTATATTTTATTATTATGCCAGTACATAAAAAAATGCTTAAATATGGACAAAGTTTTTCTTTTGGAAATTTGAGAAAATAGCGTAACTATATTGACATGTCAGGATCGTCGAAATTTCATGGACAAGAGAGATAAATCATTTAAAGATACTTATTAAATACTTTTTTAAATGTAATCTCGATATTTATTAAGCCAAGTAATTACATTGTGGGATAAAATAATAACCTCTGTTGTTTTAGAACAAAAACCTTTCTAAACTAAGACGTGAATGTGACAACCAAAGTTAGGGACAGTATGGGGGAAGAAATGTCAGAATTTTCAACAATTAATTTAAAATATTAGTTTTTCTTTGACAATAGTTGAACAAAAAATAGGAATAGGTGGCCTAGATACTTAAATATATAAAACTGACGCCGGCAAAATACTGCTTATCGTCAAATTTCCATAAAAAATAAAATACGCTAGGGACATTGGAAAACGGCCAATGTACAAATTTTGGTGGAATTGCTCTTAAACACTAAAAGTGAAGACTCATGGTTCTCAGTTCTCACCCAACCCAATAAAAAAGCAATGAATGGCTATACGCAATGTATGGAATATACCTTTTGAAATTTCAGCTGAATTTATTATTTCTTTGAGATTTATGTAAAAATCTTCTTCCTGCAAATACTTTTGATCCTGATTCTGAAAGTGAAGATTATGATGTTACTGCAACAAATTAATTGATACCTATTTGATATGGATAAAGCAAGTTTGTAAAACCTACATCCATAAGTTGAAGAGCCAGCTCTCCCAGCATGTAAATATTGACAGGAAACCAATTATACAGGTCATTAGGTGACATGCCAGGTTGCACCTCTGACTCACTTTGGCAGACTTTGCAAACAATAGGCTCAGCAAATCTAATCATGCTGTGCAAGCAGACCTCGCAGCAGGAGTGTCCACATTTTTGCAGCAACGGAACCCGACCTTTAGGTTGATGAGGACCTACAATAGTAAATTTACAGCTTTTTATTCCTCTTGAAGTACATAACACATTTGAAACTAGTGCAACTCTTTAGTTGCACTAGTTTCAAATGTGTTATGTAAAGAGAAACAGGTCAGTGGGTCATTAAAGGGGCGGTAGTCGGAGTTGGGGTATACTCTTATGGGTGATCAGGCTTCAAAATGCATTAAAAAAAAAAAAAATTTTTAACAAGATACAATTTTGATCTGAAGTTGAGGGTAGGTAGTAAGTAAATTCTCTGTGGTGATGGTGATTTAGAAAACTGCTGATTCGTAAAAAATTAGGGACTAATAAAAACGACCCAAGGACCAAATTTATCTATGAAGTAAGGAATATATTATTCAAAGCTTTGTAGCCCAAATTTATATTGTAAAGAGAAGACAAAACTTACTTTTCATGGAAAAATGCTGACTGCAATTAGGGCAGGATTTTTTTACTTTGGCATCCATTCTACAATGTTGATCTTGATTGCTTGGCTTTGTAAAGTTTATGAAAAAGTTTTCCACAGTTTCATTCAATTTTATCATGTCCCCTTCAGATAAAGCTGTAAAGAAAAGATTATATTTTTTTACTAAACAGCAAAACAAAAAAACGGTCGCAAAAACAAACCGGCGGCCGCCGCGCCGATTTTTTTGACACAGACAGGACACAGATTTGATTGAGTATTGAGTTAAGCAGTGTTGCCAATGGCTATTTACCAGATTCCCCAAGATCACTGGTCAAATTCCCCAAATTTGGGGAGAAAAATATCCTTATTCCCCACAAAATCGCCACACAATGAGATAGTGAACTATTTACGAAATAACTGTAAAAATCAACCATTTACTAATGACAAACACTTAAAAAAATCGCAATATCACTTAAAAAAAAATCATCCGGTATATTATAATCCTCCTCCGGGTTTCTCTTATGTTCAGGCTTGAAAGTAAATACTAGCTTAAATACATGTAAAAACTGATGAAGTGTAAATTTAACTTACTCGAACAAAAACCAAAAAAAGAAAAAAAAATCAATGTTTTTTAATTTATACTTGAAAGAAACAAATATTATACATTAGCAAAGACTAAGGATATCCAACTGAATGATTTTAGGGTGGGGTGATACATTTTCACTATTTTATTTCGCTATTATCGAGTAATTCAAACGAATAAGGTAAATAATCTCTTTCAATAAGATAAGTCTGAGCCTTTTTTGCTAAAATTAATTAAAGGCAGTAATTTATATTCGATCAATGGATGTTTTGGTTGTAAGTTTTTTTGAATTTGTAAAATGCTAAATTCCCCGCATATTCTCCGCACAGTGCCTCTCCCCACAAATTCCCCAATCGCTTTGGGATTCCCCGCATTTTTTGGAATTCCCCACACATTGTCAACGCTGGAGTTAAGTTATGATCAGTGTTGCCAATGGCTATTTACCAGATTCCCCAAGATCACTGGTAAAATTCCCCAAATTTGGGGAGAAAAATATCCTAATCCCCCACAAAATCCCCACACAATGAGATAGTGAACTAGTTTACGAAATAACTTTAAAAATCAACCATTTATTAATGACAAACACTTAAAAAATCGCAATATCACTTTTAAAAAAATCATCCGGTATATTACAATCCTCCTCCAGGTTTCTCTTATGTTCAGGCTTAAAAGTAAAAACTAGGTCAAATACATGTAATAACTGATGAAGTGTAAATTTAACTTGGTCGAGTAAGTAAAAATCAAAAAAAGAAAAAAATATCAAAATTTTTCTAATTTACTTAAAAGAAACAAATATTTATACATTAACAAAGACTAAGGATTTCCAACTGACTGATTTTAGGGTGGGGTGATACATTTTCATTATTGTATTTCACTATTATTCAGTAATTCGAACGAATATGGTAAATAATCACTTCAATAAAGATAAGTATGAGCCTTTTTTTAAATTAAAATAATTATAGGCAGTAATTTATATTTGATCAATGGAGGTTTTGGTTGTAAAGTTTTTTTTAAATTGGTAAAATGCTAAATTCCCAGCATATTCACCGCATAGTGCCTCTCCCCACAAATTCCCCAATCGCTTTAGTATTCCCCGCAGTTTGGGGAATTCCCCACACATTGGCAACGTTGGTTATGATTGTATACCTACCCAGATAGAATAGATTTGTTTATTACACATATTATAAATCGATGGGGCACAGGCACAGAACAAGAGAATACAATAGAAATAGCATCATGAGCTTTTAGTACTAAAACCAGTGTGTCCAAACTCACACATATAAACCAAACGCTCACTATGAAATCCAAGCTACCATTGGTGATTAACGACAAAGCCGAAAAGATCTACATCACAAAACTTTGAAGTAGACTATGAACCTTTTTTACAAATAAACAAAGATCAACATCAAATAACAATTATGAAATACTTAAGATAATGATGACATACATATGATAAAAGAATGAAATTAGGTTTTTCCAAAGACATGGTAAAAAGCTATACATCCTCTTTGCTTTAAAATCCTCACGCATTATTCCTAGTTTTACTATTCGACGCTAGATGGAACTACAGCTTTTGTGCTACCGCTACTAAACACTAGGTGGCTACGTCGAAAAATGAAAAACTAAGCTAGGGATGTACATATTGCGGGAGAAAGTTTGTCGATGAGAAAAACCTATCGATATACAACTTTCTTTCATATGGCTACAGTTAACAATTACTTTTTTTTACGAAAATCTATGTGTATTCTACGCAAACGGCCTTCTTGGTGATTGGCGATGTATTGGTATTATCATATGAAAAAGCCAGTCGCTCATAGAACAAAGTTTATTTTAGTGTACAGTTTAATTTTTAATTATTTCCAATTTCGTTTTGTATTCAACAGTTATGCTTCGCATAAATAGAGATTCAGAAATAAAAATGTGTTTAGTTATAAAATTGTATATACCTACAGTACTGAAAAAGTTATAATGCGCATAGAAATCTTCGTCACTGTTCGACAACGGTCGTATTCCCAAGCGACGGAAGACGATATGTATTTAAGGAGGTTAAGTGCATTTTCTGCATGCGTAATTTAGTAGAATTATGATTTTTGATTCAGGTGTTTCTGTGAAATCGACAATTAGCGAATCTGCATGCGCATTATTAATTTTGGAGTAAGTACTGTACTTTAAATGAAGCTTTATTTAAACCAAAGTAAACAATTTAGGTGGATGGGTAGATAGACCATATAAACAAGATGGGTTTTATATTTATATTATTTTATCTTATTTAATATCGAAGTACTTGCTTATTTATTACTTGCCTTAAACTCTTAACTAATCTTGGTTTTTTTAATACATAATATTTAGCATTTTTTCTTCTCTAGGTATTGTTTATTGAAACTCCACTTAGCTTAAGAAGCTTTCATGATGGCTCCATCTTCAAGTTTATGCTTAAGTGTATTAGGTTCTGAGCTTGGCCCAAGGTGATCCAGTAACACAGGCTGTAAATAAATGAAAAGAAAAATAAAATATAGCACACTATAAGAGTGACGACTTGTCTTTATACAATACTAGTCAACCCAGCGAACTTCGTACCGCCTAACCTATTATTAAAACGTGCATGTTTTATACTTATAAACCTTCCTCTTGAATCACTCTATCTATTAAAAAAATCCGCATTAAAATCCGCTGTATTTTTAAAGATTTAAACATACCTAAGGACTGATGCGGAAAGCGACTTTATTTTTTACATATTACAACATTATTGTAATATGATGATGATGCTAATATCATTTCATTCATACGCGAGTCTTAGTTGAAAGATTCATATAATTTCATTCGTATTCAAGAATTTAACTTAAAAGTAAATCACATTTTAAACCGAAAAAAAGGTAGAGGTTTTCAAGTCGAAGCGAATACCTATTTTTTTTTTCACTGAAAATTATTATTATTGATAGATTTTTATCATAGAAAATTATCGATAGATTTTCATCATGTTGAGCAATCTCTAACTGATTTCCATTATACTGTTGTCAAAATGTTCTAGAAAAAGTCATGAGTCTAATACCATAGATAAAGAAGAACGCTAAGAAGGTACAGTCACAATCACAGGCTTCAATGAAAATTCAATTTTACTGCTCCGTAATTAGTGTGTTTTCATTTTCTCACTTATGGTTTTGTTTTCTTGTTCATGTATAATTTCAAATTTATTTAAAAATACTGTGAAATATTACTTACCGATGTAATGATACGGCATAATTAGTACTTTTAAGTCCCCAACTTTAATTTTAGCATTCCAACACAGCACAATATGGCATTTTAGTGGGTTTTTTTTCATATTTTTCCTGGTGGTTTGTGTACAAGAAGCATAAAGCAACTGAGCTTATCGAATCTGTCAAAAACTACGCATAGGCAATGCAGAGCTAATGATAGGCACGCGGGCTCCGCCTACTCGCGATTTCTATTTAGAGAGAGAGAGCATCTTCCTTGTTCTGTGGGCACAGGTGACTTATTCGTCACGCACAAGTCTGACGTAATTCATTTCCGGTGCGAATCTTCTTCTTGGTCTTGAAATTTAAACGGAACCATTAATTTTATTTTGAATAAGAAACCCTAAAAAACTAAAAATCTTGATATACTTGCTTCTTGTAAAGAAACATTAATGTTAAATTTGTTTATTTTTGCTTTTAACTAACGTTGGCCTTATTCTGAGCGTTGGGCTTAAATGAAGAAAAAAAAAGTTTTGTAATAAGCCCGTAGATGGCGTTGTATATCGTAATACATAGACATAGGTAAAAAAGTTTTAAAAGCAATTTTACTGCTTCCGTTTAACGTCCATAAAGCCCCGTTTAGATGCTGTCCCTGCTCTTGCTCCTCGCGTTAATTAAATAACGCTAAAAAATTTGAATTTCGCGCTATACCGAGGGGGAAGAAAACTGCCAATTTATCCCGCTAGTGTCGTTTTTACGGTCGACCCATAACAAACAAAGTTTTGTATGTGATTTGCATGAGTAGTCCAATTATTTACCAAAAGAACTCACTATATAGCTGTTGGGTGTAAGGAAAATAAAAATCTTATGTTTCCTAACAACTCCCGGTTATGAGTTTAGAAAACTTCCAAAAAACTTCCAAGATACAGAACGGATTGAGGTTATATTTTCGACATTTTTAATATTCCAACGACCAAAGTCTTAGTTTTACTACAGGTTTGTTCCTAATGAGGGTTTTTTGTTTTTGACAATTTTAATGGTTCTAGGAGAATGCTAATAGATGGCATTGTGTAGCCAATGTATTTAGGTGTAATGTCAACGTCAAATCTGATTGACCTGACTGATTGAATTCATATATAATTTGACATTAAACCTGATTGCTAGTGCCATCTTATGGCTTTCTCTCTAACTAAAAGTGACAGTTCGAAAACCGCTCATTATATATCATAACGCTGTTTAGGCGATCTGCAGCAGTCCTTGCACAAGGTTTTCTGGTCATCTTGAGATGACCTTTGATTGTTTTTAGGTTATATTTTGTTTTACTTGCAAAAGTAATTTAAAATGGTTCATTCTTATGAATCGTCGTCGATACACCTTAGTAATTAAATGTGAACTTGAGATAATGACAAGCAAATAGTCCTAGCTAACATTAACTAAAGTTTATTCATTGTTTACTTGCTCACGAAGTTCGCGTTTTTGTCACGTAAAAAGCCTTTTCTTCTTGCAACTATGTTTTCTTCTATGTTGCTTGTTTGTTTGTTTTGCATACGATACAATACAATAGAGTGTAGAATAACGTCGAAAACACAAAAAATGCCTGTTATAGTATTTCACTTGTTTGTTATGGGTCGAACATATAGAGCGTCATCTACAAAAAGTTTTCCGGGTACAGTTACGGACTAGGAGGCCGTAACAGATTTGTCTATGGTTCCGTCAGCCCTAGACTGTATTACCAAAGAACAAGAGCTATTTTGCAATACAGAAAAACCGGAAGTGTTACGCCGATCGTGTCCGCCACTGTACAGTCGCGGACACGATCGGCGTAACACTTCCGGTTTTCCTGTATTGCAATTTAGCTCTTGTTCTTTGGCAATACAGTCTAGGGATGACGAAACCATAGACAAATCTGTTACGGCCTCCTAGTCCGTGACTGTACAAACCCATAGGTAGAACGTAGAACGCTTCTTCCGTCCGTCCGTTCCAGAGAGATGGGAGAACGGTCCGGTTTCAGACTTTCAGTAGAGTTACGGTATAGTTCCGGCCAATTTTAAGGAGGGAATATCAAAACTTTTTTTTTTAACGATTTAGTTAGGAGCATGTAGCTAGTTTAGGTAAGGTAGGTAGCTATAGGTAGATAACGCTTAGAAGTCAGGCAGGGTCCTACTTTCGCATGAAGTAAAGAAATAAAATGTAAACTCATTTAGAACGATTTCACACAGCATGCTATATTGTTCATAAAAAATGATTTTATAGAATTAAACGTGAAACATAGAAAGTAAGTTTACTAAGGAAATTCAGTTTATCAAGCTTAACCCTTGTTACATAAGTGGCGAAACGGTGCGAAACAAGCGTCACTTTGATAAATAATTGATATATTCTAAACCACGACCGAAATCAAAAATACACACCTTTGACACCCTAGATAATCTTGCTTAGAATATTTAAGGTCCTGATTTCGGCCATGGTTTAAAAGATATTAATTATTTATCAGATGTGACGCTAGTTTGGCACCGTAAGCCCTTAATACTTTCCTAAGTATTCTGGTATATCTATATTCTATATTCCTCTTTATAATATTGGTATAGATCAATATTATAAAGATGAAAGATTTGTTTGTTTGTTTCATAGAGCCAAGTGCTAGTAAATCAATAAAATTTAAATTATTGTTTTAACAAGGTTTAAAACATGATAAACTGAAGTTTCTTGATAAAAAATTAGGTACTAGTTTATACAATCTATTATAAGTAATCTCTGTTTCTATATTAACTAAGAAAAGTTTTCAAAGCTTTTTTTTTTTTTTAATATAAATGAAGTAGAATAATCATGCTGCTTTAACCCGTTTGATTAACTAAAAGTATAATTAGGTTGTACAATAGCAGAAGTAGGTACGTAATTCGGAATGTAATAGTGCTACGAGCCTAGCAACGTGCTACGGGTAACTAACTAAATAAAATAGGCAGGTATTTTGTTAAAAAATAAAGTACCTAGGTAACTTTTATTTATACCATGCATGGCCAACGAACGACAAATTAAATTATATAATACACTTTATAAATGTATAATTTTATTTTATTTGTCTTTCTTTTTATATAAATAGGACTGACCGACCGACCGACCGACCGACCGACCGACCGACCGACCGACCGACCGACCGACCGACCGACCGACCGACCGACCGACCGACCGACCGACCGACCGACCGACCGACCGACCGACCGACCGACCGACCGACCGACCGACCGACCGACCGACCGACCGACCGACCGACCGACCGACCGACCGACCGACCGACCGACCGACCGACCGACCGACCGACCGACCGACCGACCGACCGACCGACCGACCGACCGACCGACCGACCGACCGACCGACCGACCGACCGACCGACCGACCGACCGACCGACCGACCGACCGACCGACCGACCGACCGACTCTAAACCACGACCGAAATCAAAAATACACACCTTTGACACCCTAGATAATCTTGCTTAGAATATTTAAGGTCCTGATTTCGGCCATGGTTTAAAAGATATTAATTATTTATCAGATGTGACGCTAGTTTGGCACCGTAAGCCCTTAATACTTTCCTAAGTATTCTGGTATATCTATATTCTATATTCCTCTTTATAATATTGGTATAGATCAATATTATAAAGATGAAAGATTTGTTTGTTTGTTTCATAGAGCCAAGTGCTAGTAAATCAATAAAATTTAAATTATTGTTTTAACAAGGTTTAAAACATGATAAACTGAAGTTTCTTGATAAAAAATTAGGTACTAGTTTATACAATCTATTATAAGTAATCTCTGTTTCTATATTAACTAAGAAAAGTTTTCAAAGCTTTTTTTTTTTTTTAATATAAATGAAGTAGAATAATCATGCTGCTTTAACCCGTTTGATTAACTAAAAGTATAATTAGGTTGAACAATAGCAGAAGTAGGTACGTAATTCGGAATGTAATAGTGCTACGAGCCTAGCAACGTGCTACGGGTAACTAACTAAATAAAATAGGCAGGTATTTTGTTAAAAAATAAAGTACCTAGGTAACTTTTATTTATACCATGCATGGCCAACGAACGACAAATTAAATTATATAATACACTTTATAAATGTATAATTTTATTTTATTTGTCTTTCTTTTTATATACGACCGACCGACCGACCGACCGACCGACCGACCGACCGACCGACCGACCGACCGACCGACCGACCGACCGACCGACCGACCGACCGACCGACCGACCGACCGACCGACCGACCGACCGACCGACCGACCGACCGACCGACCGACCGACCGACCGACCGACCGACCGACCGACCGACCGACCGACCGACCGACCGACCGACCGACCGACCGACCGACCGACCGACCGACCGACCGACCGACCGACCGACCGACCGACCGACCGACCGACCGACCGACCGACCGACCGACCGACCGACCGACCGACCGACCGACCGACCGACCGACCGACCGACCGACCGACCGACCGACCGACCGACCGACCGACCGACCGACCGACCGACCGACCGACCGACCGACCGACCGACCGACCGACCGACCGACCGACCGACCGACCGACCGACCGACCGACCGACCGACCGACCGACCGACCGACCGACCGACCGACCGACCGGTCCGGTTTAGCGGGCTGAAATTTTGCATGTAGGTTCCTTAGGAAGTGTAGGTGAGCACTAAGAAAGGATTTCCAGAAATTCCCATGGGAACGGGAAAAAACGGGATTTTTGTAAACACGAGAAATCTGCGCGAGTGAAACCGCGGGGCAGCTTCTAGTAAAACCATAAAACCAGAATGCTTGCCGCAAAGACAACATTACATGCAAGCTTGCCCAAGTAGCGGATTAGGTGTACAATTACTTATTATCAGTGTTGGCGACATGAAAACGACATGACACGATAGTTCCTATTAGACTGTTTAGTAAAGAATTTTATTACTTTAACTTTTGTTAGGTACTAACTAACTGTTTTGTTATGATAATTTATTAAGTTTTGTAATTTTTAATTTGAATTTTATAATTTGAGCCGACCCAGGCAAAGTTATACTTACACGCATAGCGGATAGTGTGCGGTTGCATAGGAGGCGTGGCCTCATTTATTCAAAGTTGTAATTGTTTCTTGTTTCTTTAAAAACACTTAATTTTATGTAAGCTCATGTATAGCTTTATTTATTACATACATACTTAGCCAGAATCCTGTATGAATCATGTAATTAAGTACTGATAAATAATTAAAATCACATTTGTTTGCCTCCCCTCCCGTAGCGCTCTGCACGGTGGCCTTGAAAATAGTTTAGATTGACGCCTAATTTAGCCGCAAAAATCACAATAATTTCTGTTTGAACTTTCACGCACCAAAGCCTGTAACTTTTAAAATACAATAGATATGATTATGTAAACTTTATGTACAAGCGTCCTTTTGTTAATTTTACATTTTAGGCTAAGTACCATGTAATTAGCATAAGGTTTTATATAAAAATAAAGGAAAAAACCCACTGGGCCATAGAACAACTCTCCAGCGAGGCGCCACTGAGCAATGCTAAAAAACTTGGTGCTCTCTATGCGGCAACGCGCCGAGGTACTTAAGAAAATCGTTTTTCTTTGGAAAATGTTCAAGCCGGCACTTTCCAAGGAACAACGAAGAGGATCAAGCCCAGTGGAAACTATCAAGGAAATATAAGCGGTGTTTCATTTGGGGAGGAAGAGGAAGACCGGCACACGGTATTGCATAAGAAAGAAGTCAGGGTTGCTAGGAGCCAAGTGGGGATAAGAAGCTTAGGAGCACAAGAGCGTCGTGAAGCCAGGAGACTGTCGCTGCAGGACTGCGTGGACTGCGAAGCCAGACAGCCATCGCTACAGGGTGGTGTCTCCGCTGCGGCCGACGTGTTCCAAGTCATCTTCGAAGTGCTCTCAAGCGCCATCCCTTTCACAGGGGGCGCTGCTAGCATTTCGACCGCCACGCGCTATACAGAATCGCATTCTGGTCCGCCAGAGGGCGGTACTGTATAGGGCTGGTGGCCTGAAGGGTTCCTAGACCTTGCACTGTTGGGGATCGGTCGTGCCGTCCGCGAAGATCCGTAACAGTTCAATGGTCCTTCGAGCCGGATCTTCTCTTTAATTAATCTTTTCAGATCAACCTCTCGTTGGGAAAGGTGGACAAGAGTGTCGCAGTCAGGGACTGTCGCTGCAGGACTGCGGGACTGCGAGGCCAGACAGCCGTCAGAGGGCAGCCAAGTTGCCACCAGGGCGGTGTCTCCGACTGCAACCGACGTCCACAGCCGGCTTGAACCACTCCACATCAGGGCACCTGCATACTAGCGAGCGCCTAGCGGTGTTAAATGCTCGCTAGGGCTATTGGTCTTTAGGTAAGGGACCAAAGCGTAACGCTTGTCGAAGCGGTTCACCGATTGGTCCGTGGTGACGATAACGTATCATTTTACGAATACGTATCGAAGTGAGGACCCAAGGCTTGCCGGTAAGGGCGTAACTGGTGGGGGCCAGACTGCAGGCCATCTTAAACGGAGCGGTGATTCCAGACCGCTCTTGTGAGACCCATCAGAAGCGTATCCCACTGCTGGACCTTGTCCCAAACTATACCCGCACGATCCTAGTCGTAACAGGCGAACGGCGGTGTAACAACCGTCACCCTGTGCGGCCCCTAGGGACGTTAGGGACGTTAGGGCGTTAGGGCGTTAGGGACGTTAGGACGTTAGGGACATTAGGATTGTAAAGCGTTAGGGATATAGGGACAGTTAGGAGCCAACCGGCTGAAGAAGATGTCAGACGATCGGATGAAAACCAGAAGAATGAATCGCGAAGTAACAACCGGTGACCCATCGAAGATTCCATCACAGGGTAGCGATCAAGACAGAGGTGCAGGGGAGTCGTCCGGAACTGCGGGGTCGGGCGAATCTAGCAGCGCTGCAGCCACGGGGACGGTCGTTAGCGAATCGACGGGTTCCACGGTGGGCGTTTCCACCGACGTTTTGGTTGGCGAACTACAGAAGAGGGTCTTCGGGTTACCTATGGCTAGCGAGACATCAATACTGAGTTCACAATCCGTACGAACTGTGAAGAGCAGAAAGCAAGGCTCTGTTACGTCAAAAAGCAGCAAGCAAAGACGCATAGCGGAGGCTAAGCTGGCACTAGAGAGATGCGCAGCGGAACGCGCTAAAGCAAAGTTGCAATTAGCTGAAGCGGAAGCACGCGTAGCACAAGCAACATTAGAAGCGGCTAACGAAGATAGCGGCTCTGACTCTGAAGATGAACATGAGAGGCCTAATCCACAGTCACACGTTGAAGAATGGGTAAATAGCTCTGCGAATGTGGCAACCAGACAAAATTTACCGCAACCTCTTCCCACTGAACCACCGATGACAAGAGAGGCTAGTAGTTTAGTGGAGGCGCTAGCCAGCGCCCTTCGTGGACTTTCATCTAGACAAGACATAACGGGGGAACCGAACAGTACCCAGAGACCTCCGAGATACTTAAGCGAGCTACAATCTTTCGAGGGTAACCCATCGGAATGGATACCATTTAAAGCCACGTTTATCGACTCGCAAAACTACTTTACACCGATACAGAACGTAGCAAGATTACGCAAAGCACTCAGCGGTCGTGCTAGAGAAGCAGTAAAAGCTATGCTATATACAAACGTGACTCCAGAAGCTATTATGCAAGCCTTAGAGAGCCGATTTGGCAGGCCGATTAGCATAATCAAGACTGAGATTTCTACACTCGAGCGACTGCCTAATATGTCGGATGATGGTAGGAACCTACCTATAATAGCCAGCGCAGTGGCCAATTGCGTAAGCGCAATCAAGCAACTACGTCAAGATTCATACTTACATTCACATGAAATAGCGGAGCGAATCATCGGAAAAATGTGTCTTCATATTAAATTCAAGTGGTACGACTATCGTAGAGTGAGCGACAACGAACCTATCCTCTACGCGCTATCACAGTTTCTCACCCGAATGGCTGACACAATACAAGCCAACGACACTGCCATGAAGTTCGATCGCCAGCGAGAGCGAGAAAAGGACAGCGATGTCAATAGACGGATGCGAAACAAAAAGAACGTTTTTCACACTATACCCGAAACCTACATAGACTCAGACTCCGACGATGGGAATGAATCGGACGATTATGAATACGCCGAAATGGTCGCTAATGCGGTTCACGGAACTTTGACATGTCCATGCTGTAAGAAAACCGATCACATATTGTCTCGATGCAAAGAATACCTAAAACTATCGGTCCCCGACAGATGGGCCTTAGTAAAACGAGATAAGATCTGTTTTAGATGTTTAAAAGGGAATCATCGCAGCTTTAATTGCAAGGCCAAACCCTGCGGGGTAAGCGGGTGTGAGGCGGGGCACCATAGATCACTTCATCCCCCCCCCAAGCAAAATGAACCTCGACAGCGAACTGAGACTACTCTTAATTCATCTGAGCCAGAACCAGTGGCGGTCGAGATTGAACAAGCATTAACAACAGTGAACACATTACGAACATCTAAAGCATTTTTGAAAATAATTCCTGTTCACGTGCGAGGACCCACAGCTACCGTACAAGCGTACGCCTTGCTTGACGACGGCAGCACAATCACACTCATAGATCAGTCAGTAACCGACGAAGCGGGCGCAATCGGCCCAACCGAAATCCTACGCATAGAAGGTATAGGCGGGCCGCAAGAACAAAACTCCGCGAGTATCGACGTAGAAATAAAGGGAGTATACCAAGACGAGTATACGCGCATAAAAGCCAGAACACTTGAGCGCCTCAAGATATCCTCCCAGTCTATAACAGATGAAGATATAGAAGGATGCACCCACCTACAAGATATCTCAAATCAACTTCTATACGAGAGGCAACGACCACTCATACTTATCGGTCAAGACAACTGGCAACTACTAGTAGCCCGAGAGATAAAAGAGGGTTTACCGCATCAACCAGCAGCAACACGCACGCAACTCGGCTGGGTATTACACGGTCAACGCAGCTCTGCACGACAAACTTCAATAGTTAATCACCTGACACGAAGCGAAGAGAGTGAAATGCACCAGCTAATTAAAGAACACTTCAAAATCGAATCACTAGGCATCGAACCAAGACAGCCTCGGTGCGACCCAGAAGTAAAAGCTCTCAAGATGCTCGACGAGATCAGCCACAGGACGCCAGATGGGCGGTTCGAGACAGGTTTACTATGGAAAGATAAAAATGTACCTATGCCCGAGAGCCGAACTCACGCCTTAAAGCGGCTCACTGGTATCGAGAAAAAGATGAATAAAAGTGAGGAATTCGCCAAAGAATACAAAAAGCAAGTCACTAATTTAATAGAGAGCGGATACGCAGAGCGCGCTACAACCACGCCCACATCACCTAGAACGTGGTACCTACCGCACTTCGCAGTCGTCCACCCACAAAAACGAAAGATGAGACTTGTTTTCGACGCCGCCGCACGTACTAACGGGAAATGTTTAAACGACGCTCTTATGACCGGCCCGGACTTATTGCAATCACTATTTGGAGTTCTAATAAGATTCCGAGAGCGAAAAGTCGCCGTCTGTGCCGATATAAAAGAAATGTTTCTACGAGTGGGAATCAACCCGGAAGACAGAGACAGCCTGCGTTTCTTATGGCGAGACGAACGAAATTTGATCACCGAATATCGAATGCGAAGTTTAATCTTTGGCGCGGCTTCATCACCATGTACTGCAATTTACATAAAAAATCGCAACGCAAAAGAGCAAGGAGAAAATCACCCAGAAGCGGTAAACGCGATTATAAAAAACCACTATATGGACGATTACTTGGCTAGTTTTCCGAACAACGCAACGGCAGTAGAGATATCCTCTCAAGTTGACTCTATCCACAAGAAAGGGTCATTCGAACTCAGAGGATGGGCTAGTAACAGCGAAAAAGTGAGAGAGCATTTTGGCGCGACTTCTCCTACCAGCGTCGAACTGGGAGCTCCAGCAGACTACGAAAAAACACTCGGTCTCAGATGGACAACCCACAACGATAGCCTGAGTTTCACCTTAAGCCTGCGCACTTCACCGCCATCTATACTTAACGGCGAACGAAACCCAACGAAGCGCGAAGCAACTAGCGCGGTCATGTCAGTATTTGACCCGCTCGGAATAGCCTCACCGATCTTAATACAAGGCAAAGTATTACTGCAGTCTATCTGGCGAAACGGAACCGATTGGGACGAAAAAATTACAGAAGAGTGCAACCGACAATGGATTAATTGGCTGACTGAATTACACCAATTAGAGCATTTATTTGTGCCTCGCTGCCTCGCTACACTCGCAGACGAGGGGGAGATTCACGTGTTTGTAGACGCGAGCGAGAAAGCATACGCAGCATGCGTGTTTTGGAGACAAATTCAAGATGACAACGTCAAGTTAACTCTAATAGCCGGAAAAGCACGAGTCGCACCGCTAAAACCAACGTCTATTCCCAGACTGGAATTACAAGCCGCCTTGATGGGAGCACGTCTCGCCAACTCCATCATTAACGAGACCACGCTGAAACCTACACGAACAACCTACTGGTCGGACTCGAGAACAGTTTTAGCCTGGATTAAATCAGACCCACGAACATTCAAACCCTTTGTGGCACACAGACTAGCGGAAATAGAAGATCTCTCGACTCCTAAACAATGGCGCTGGGTACCCACCACCCACAACGTAGCCGACGACGCCACACGCGATGTTCCACAAACGTTTAACACCTCTCACAGATGGTTTACGGGACCCGATTTCCTGAAAAAAGACGAAATGTACTGGCCTCCAGATACTTCAGAAAAGCCACCTATAACAGGCGAAGAAAAAATAGAGCCTGCCTACCACACACAACCTAGCCTCAACGAGATACCCATACCAGCTTACAACCGATTTTCAAGCTGGAAAAGACTTTTACACGCAACGGCTCGTTTTCTACAGTGTGTTGAAACATTTAAGAAGAAAATAAAACGCTCGCCCACAACGCTAACGCTAACGACCGTCACGTCGACCGCAAACAGCTGCCGCAAAATCGACACGACCCGTTCGCTGACCCCTGCGGCAACGCACACCCCTCTCCTCGCACCTCTGACCGCCGCTCACCTCGCCGCAGCCGAAAGATTGCTAATAAGAAAATCACAAGCTGAGAGTTACAGCGAAGAAATCGACTGCTTGACCACTAACAAACCGATAAGCAAGAGCTCAAAACTTGCTAGACTGGTCACGGAATGGAAAGACGGCGTTATAACGCTATCTTCAAGAGCACGCGCCGCCAGATTTCAACCCCATGCGTCGAAATATCCAGCAATTCTAGATGGTTATCACCCGATCACTCGCCTCATATTGCACCACCTCCATGTGCGATTCGGTCACGGCAACCACAAAACCGTGATGAACGAGGCACAGCAGCGATATTGGATAATATCACTCAGAGCTACAACAAAGCAAGTGATCCGAGAATGCATTTGGTGCAAACTAAGACGCGCCAAACCATCACAGCCGCCAGAGGGCGACCTACCTAAAGAAAGACTAGATTATAAGTCACCCCCGTTCACAAACACGGGCGTAGACTATTTTGGCCCTATGTACATAACTGTGGGACGCCGTAACGAGAAACGCTGGGGCGTATTATTTACATGCCTCACGACGCGCGCCGTACACATAGAACTCGCCGCCTCGCTATCCACAAACTCGATGCTACTAGCGCTACGAAGAATGGCCGCTAGACGGGGAATGCCGCGAACCATTTTGAGCGACAACGGAACAAACTTTGTTGGTGCTTGGCGCGAAATAGAACAGACGCAACTAGCCTCCGACGCAGCAGCCCATGGAACATACTGGAAATTTACTCCACCGGGATGCCCATCGATGGGGGGAAGCTGGGAGAGAATGGTCCGCTGTATCAAAACCGCACTATCGGCAACACTCAATGAGCGAAAACCGAGCGAAGAGACATTACATACGTTACTTTTAGAAGCGGAACACATAGTAAACTCCAGGCCATTGACCGAAATCGACCTTGATCCCGACGAGCGAGAATCACTCACCCCCAACCACTTTTTAATCGGACGATCGTGCGGACTGCAACCCCTAGGCGAGCACGAACTTACTGATAAACCCGACTGGAAAGCTGTCCAAAGTATGGCGAGCCTATTTTGGAAAAGATGGCTGCGTGAGTACCTCCCTACGATAACGTCGCGACGCAACATAGGCGCGAACTACTCTGAACCCAGACAAGGCGATATTGTTATAATCGCAGACTCTAGCTTGCCTCGTAACACATGGCCGCGGGGCGAGATAGTAGAGACCTACCCAGGACCAGACGGTCGAACCAGAATAGTCGATGTGAGAACAGCTGCTGGAATCATGAGACGACCGATGTCACGAATAGTCAAGATCATCCCTGCTTCAGATCTTCGTGTCGCCGAGCAAGAAGACGGGTGCGCACGCACGAGGGGGAGACTGTTGGCGACATGAAAACGACATGACACGATAGTTCCTATTAGACTGTTTAGTAAAGAATTTTATTACTTTAACTTTTGTTAGGTACTAACTAACTGTTTTGTTATGATAATTTATTAAGTTTTGTAATTTTTAATTTGAATTTTATAATTTGAGCCGACCCAGGCAAAGTTATACTTACACGCATAGCGGATAGTGTGCGGTTGCATAGGAGGCGTGGCCTCATTTATTCAAAGTTGTAATTGTTTCTTGTTTCTTTAAAAACACTTAATTTTATGTAAGCTCATGTATAGCTTTATTTATTACATACATACTTAGCCAGAATCCTGTATGAATCATGTAATTAAGTACTGATAAATAATTAAAATCACATTTGTTTGCCTCCCCTCCCGTAGCGCTCTGCACGGTGGCCTTGAAAATAGTTTAGATTGACGCCTAATTTAGCCGCAAAAATCACAATAATTTCTGTTTGAACTTTCACGCACCAAAGCCTGTAACTTTTAAAATACAATAGATATGATTATGTAAACTTTATGTACAAGCGTCCTTTTGTTAATTTTACATTTTAGGCTAAGTACCATGTAATTAGCATAAGGTTTTATATAAAAATAAAGGAAAAAACCCACTGGGCCATAGAACAACTCTCCAGCGAGGCGCCACTGAGCAATGCTAAAAAACTTGGTGCTCTCTATGCGGCAACGCGCCGAGGTACTTAAGAAAATCGTTTTTCTTTGGAAAATGTTCAAGCCGGCACTTTCCAAGGAACAACGAAGAGGATCAAGCCCAGTGGAAACTATCAAGGAAATATAAGCGGTGTTTCATTTGGGGAGGAAGAGGAAGACCGGCACACGGTATTGCATAAGAAAGAAGTCAGGGTTGCTAGGAGCCAAGTGGGGATAAGAAGCTTAGGAGCACAAGAGCGTCGTGAAGCCAGGAGACTGTCGCTGCAGGACTGCGTGGACTGCGAAGCCAGACAGCCATCGCTACAGGGTGGTGTCTCCGCTGCGGCCGACGTGTTCCAAGTCATCTTCGAAGTGCTCTCAAGCGCCATCCCTTTCACAGGGGGCGCTGCTAGCATTTCGACCGCCACGCGCTATACAGAATCGCATTCTGGTCCGCCAGAGGGCGGTACTGTATAGGGCTGGTGGCCTGAAGGGTTCCTAGACCTTGCACTGTTGGGGATCGGTCGTGCCGTCCGCGAAGATCCGTAACAATCAGTTTTAAAAGATTGCTTGTTTAAATTAATGTAGATTGTACTAAAATATTTTTTAAAAACTATTTATAAGTAATTAAGTAATTATGTATGTAATTAATACAAATATTATTTAACATATTTTTTATTCTGACAAAAAACACCTAGTACGCAGGTAGGTAAGTAGAGATGTATAGTTAGGTAAATAAACCTCATATGTATGTACAGTACAATAAATAATAATATCTCGAAATTGAACATAGCTTTAAATAATCATACCTTCAGTATATCTTATCTAAAATTACATTTTAAACAATTTCAGTTTACTAGATTATTTTGAAATCCTAAACATTGCATTGAGTTTCCAGGTATACTTACTTACCTAAAATTAAGTACATATTATGACGAACGAACAAGAACATCATCTCACAACTTAAACGTTCTTGTCGCGTGCGGACGTGTCTGCCTTGCTTTGCTTTATTTATTAGTTTTATTTCTTTGCTTAATTGCTGTTTATCGGACCCTCTCGTTTCTTCTTACGGAGGAGTCCATTTGCGACGGCTGACATTTTTGTTGGCATATGGGTGTGTCCCTTTCCCCCGCCGGACAGTGCTTGCCGTGCTGCTGCCTACCTCGGACCCTCTCGTTCCATCTTGTGGGGTGCCCCATCTGAGCGCCGCGCCATATTGGTTCCTGTATAGGTGCGTCCTTTTTTAACGTCGGAGCGGTGTCGCCGTGTCTTGTTGTGAGTGACAATTTCATACAAATTACTTACTTTTACAAACCGAGGAATACATTTTGAAGAGGCTTGAGCCGGGATCGAACTCACGACTTTTTGCACGCCCGCCGGACCCGCTACCACTGGGCTACAGAGCAGTGAAACATCGCTGCGAAATTTGGCATCGCTATATGAATCATCCCCCGTACCAAGGAACTAGCGATAAAGTTTGCGATACGCCAACTTTAGTATAGAACCCCCGTACCAAAAACCTGAGGCCAAACATGAATAACTGCGAAGGGTGTAAAAAATCAATCAAACAAAGCGAGCTAAAGATATGTTCAGCATGCAAAGCTGGATACCATTACCAGTGCCTTCTTTTAACAACTGAAAATTTTACAAAGGAATCTAAACAATATAAGGCCACCTGGAAATGTCCCAAATGTAAGTCCCTAGAAAAGAAAATAAATAACACAAACACCCCGGTGAGATCTTCTGCATCACCAACTACTAGTGCCGAGTTCTCCACTGTAGATAACACTCTGTCTACGGAAATAGAGAACCTTAAACTCTATTTTGAATCGCGCCTAGAATGTTTTAGAAAGGAAATGAAGGCGACAATTGAAGAGGCATGTAAGACAATCATTAGTAAATCATTGGAAGTAGAAAAATCAATCTCGCATTTTAGTAACCAATATGATGATCTTATAAAGAAACTTACACTGGCTGAAGAAGAGGTTCAGATTCTAAAAAAAGAGCGACAAAAGATGTCTACAGATATACGTCAATTAACCGACCAGGTCGACCTTCTCGAGGCTAAAATAGATGACATGGAACAGAAAAACCGATCATGCAACGTAGAAATCCGAGGAATTCCGGAATCCGGTGATGAGAATCTGTACTTAATATTGGAAAATATATGTTCATTCCTTAAAGTGAAAATAGATAAATCAGAGATGTACACTGCTTTCAGATCAGGAAGGAAACTTTCAGCGGATAAACCTCGGCCAATTGTTTATATTTTTAAAAATAATTTTATAAGAAATGACCTAATTCGTGTGAGTAAGGAATTTAATAAAAAATGTAAAGAGCCAAATAAGCGACTTAACACAAATTACTTACAACTAAATTTGCCATCTCAACCATTTTTCATTTCGGAACACTTAACTCCTAAGCTGCGTAGCCTTTTGTCGAAGAGTAAAAAAGAAGCTAGCATTCACAAGTATAAATACTGCTGGACCTCTTACGGAAAAATTTATATAAAAAAAAATGATGACTCCAAACCAATTATCATAAAATCTGAAGCATGTCTACAGAATATCTGACTAGTAATTATACATAGGTTAATTTTTGCATGCTTTTTCAGAACTAACGTAGGTGCAACATATTTATTTTTTTACATACGTGCTCTTTTTATTAAATCAATAAAATATATTTCCTACCTAAATATTTTTAAATACAATGAATCATTTTTGAGTAATTTGCCCAATCGATTATTTTTTACTAGTACAACTCACCTACATATAAGGATTGATTGCGTTTTTAAACTATCTAAAAATCATCATACTGTCAATATTAACAATAAACAGCACATTTTTTATTATTATAAATGGATTCAATAGGATTTAATGATTATGAACTTGAGGAATATCTTAATGAGAATGATATAATAACTGACAGAAGTGACGTTTGTTTGAAATATCTTAAAAACAGAAATAATGCAATTAAAATAATGTCAATAAATATTAGGTCCATTCATAGAAACTTTAATCAATTAATGGTAACCTTAGAATCAAATCAGCTTTACTTCGATATTTTAATTTTAACGGAATGCAGAATAAAAAATCGAGAATCACTTTATAATATACCAGGATATACATCTGTTAGATCTCGGACCGCGCCGCGCTTGCCCCAGACAGTAAAAGAATCCAAAAAAAACTTGTGTATAAAAGGTAATGAATAAGAAACTTTAATAAACCAAAAAAATCTTACAAAATTCCAAAACACAAATTATCACACTAACAAATAATGACAAACATAAAACATAAAACAATATTTTTCTTCTTGTCAAGAAAATTCAAATTGATTCAAAGATAGAATCAACATACTCCTAAGCGAAAAAAGTGATGTTGCCCCTTAACATAAACAGTAGTTACTGTGTGAGTACGCCCTTAACATATAAGCTCACACAAACTAATAATGCAACATACAACTTTATGCCATTAAAATAAAAATTGGACATTTTACTTTCTACTCATTATGTACAACTTCATGGAGAGGTCCTGTTCCTACAAAAAACACCTGAACCTCCTCCCAAAGCCAAAACAAATTGACGCTTATTATTCTCTTCCTCTACTAATACCACGTTTCCAGGTTACACTTCAGCTATTTTACCCTGGGAAACGTGTTTAACAAGAAAACGCTCAATGTGCATAAACAATATAACCAACGTGAAGCCCTCTCCGATCCAGATGCTTAAAAACCTGTACATCGCTGGACGGAATTTCATTAATCGCAGTCGCTTAATTGTGTCGCTAACTCTACATACGTCAAAAACTTACGACCTTACATTCTTCTCAGTACTTAACGACTCCACATACACATATCTAACACACCATTTATTTACAATCAGAAACTATACCGTTGGGTATTTCTAAAAACTCTAGACCAGACTAAGCCAGAATTCAACGAATTCTTCCTAGGAGTTCTGGCTGACGCATCAAATACTGGTCTCACTGGTGTGGTTACGCTTGTCTCCTTAATAACAGCGTGATGAGGTAAGAAAAACCCTTCATCATTATTTGGAACCACTTCTATAATGCCTTCTCGTTCCCAATCCTTAAATACTTTATCATAACATTCTATCTTACCGGATTCTAGCAACTTCTTACTCGCTGACACTAGCCGTTTGTATGCAATACCTTTATTAGAATGTTCTAACTCCTCTGGGAAATTCTCCTTCCATGGTAATGTCACCTCATACCTTCCATTGTCATCTCTAGTGACGTTCTCCTTAAAACATTGTAAAACATTACTTCTATCACTGTCGCACTTCGCTTCATTCAAATCATTAATTCCTTGCGTCTCAAACGACCACAAATCATCTAATGCGAATCCTACGTTACAGCTAACCATAGTCGATACTACTCTTTCTGACGACTTACCTTGTATCGCCCATCCTAACTTTGTTTCCACAGCTACCAGGCTGTCTTCAATTTGGACAAAATTACCAGTCATCAAGCATCCTAAAACATCTGCACCTAAAAGAAGGCCTACTTCATGACTGTCATCACTACCATCACATATGTCATTGACCTCAATATTCATCTTTCTCAATTTGTCAATTAACCTTTTATCCGCTAATCTAGGTAGTGGTTCGCAAATCTCTTTTTGTCCTAAAACTGTCATCATCAGATCAAACTTACCATTCAAACTCTCAATTGCTATTTCATAAACATTATACTTGCTCTCTTTGGTCTGAACCCCCCCGAACAAAAAATGACTCATTGCTGCAGTCTTATATGGCTTCAGACCTAACCTTCGTGCTACCTCTTCCTTAATGTACGATCGTTGAGCACCCGTATCTAAGAGAGCCCTTGTTACAATTTCTTTATCACAATTCATTACCTTAACTCTTACTGTCTGAAGGAAAGTGTATTGTGTGTCATGTTGGTGGAGTACTACTTCTTTCTTTGCTTCGTTGCCCGATTTCTCCTCGTCGTTCAGTCGTGGACACATCGCCGTCACGTGATATTGCTTACAGATCAGACATCTCGGGCTGGATCGACACTTCCTCGCAGAGTGACCTTGCTTCATACAACGGAAACATGCATTATTCTTGCGTAGTAGATCTCTCTTCTCATCGATGGATAGCTTTGAAACTTTATAACAATCTACGCTCAGATGATTCTTCTCACAGAAGTAGCATTTCGTCGCGTTGCTAGCCTTTTCATACCTTGGCCCATATTTGCGATCTCTATCGCTTGTGGATGCCTTAGGCTGAGCAACGATACACGCTGACGTTGGCTCTGGCTCCTGCAGATCGTGTTCTCTCGTCATCCTCAGTCGTTCATCGCTCTCCACCTCCAGCTTCAAAAATTTCACGAGGTCTTCCAAATTTGGCTTCTCAGCCTTGTCCCGACTTCGCTCCCACGCCTTCAAAATCTCGTACGGGATCGCTGATTCCACCATAGGCAAAAGCATGGATGCGTACTTGTCAGTAGTGACGCCCAAAAAATGCAAAGCATGTAGGTACGTTGACAGTTTATTGTACAGTTCATCAAGTAACATAGATTCTTTTCCCTGAGTAATCAGCTGTAACAGTCCTCTTATGTAAGTCTCAATCAAGATGTCATCTCTAGCAAACCTCTCTTTCAGCTCTTCAAAAACTCGCTTGTAATTCTCGGCTGCTGGTGGAAAACTCTCTACAAACTGTCTCGCTTTAGAACCTTCTACTGTAGACTGGACTAGGTACCGGTATTTGTCAAAGTCATCGATAGCCGGGTCTAGGTGAATCTTCTTGAACTGACCATAGAATATAATCCAGTTAATGGCCTGACCGTCAAACTTCCTCAGCTCTAGTTTTGGCAACTTATACCGTCTGTCCTCTTTGACTGTCTTTACCGTGTTTGCATCTGCTAAACTGTCTTTTGTACATACCAATTTCGCCACGCGTGCTCTGATTTTGGCGTACCCTTTCTCGTACTTGCCTGCACTTTCTATTTCGCCTACAATCACATCTTCCTCGGCATCATTCTGGAAGAGCAAATCCCTGAAATTTTCCTCTACCTTAAACAGACTCACTGCTTTGCTCTCCAAAAAAGATACTGCTACCTCTAGCTCCACTGTGTCGACCTCTTCCGCATTCAACAATTCCTCCACTTCCTTCTCAGCTAAGGTAAACGCTCGTCTGGCTACCGTCCTCCTCTTCTTCAGATCTTTGATGCCCTCGGTCGCCATATGTGGTTTAGTCTCCAGACAGTAAAAGAATCCAAAACAAACTTGTGTATAAAAGGTAATGAATAAGAAACACTTTAATAAACCAAAAAAATCTTACAAAATTCCAAAACACAAATTATCACACTAACAAATAATGACAAACATAAAACATAAAACAATATTTTTCTTCTTGTCAAGAAAATTCAAATTGATTCAAAGATAGAATCAACAACATCCATATCTACAAAAAAGAACACATTGCAGAATGACGGTGTAGTGGTATTTATAAAAAATACCATTCAATTTAAATATGATGAACTAGATATTTTTGGATCTAACACTTTGATGATTACCTTATCTGATAGGTTCTCTGTAATGGCTATGTACAGGTCTCCTTCTAACAATAACATCAATTTATTCTTAGAATCTTTAGAACCACATTTAAAAACCCAATGTCAAAATGACAATAATCTTATAATAATGGGCGATACAAATATAAACATTCTTCAAGATGGACACTATCAGGCAGATGACTACTTATCATTGCTCGCTCGATACAAAGTTAAAATTGGAATAAACAATCCTACACATGATAAAAGTTGTATTGATCATTGCATGATCAGATCCAAATATCAATACCAATGCATTGTATACAATACGGACGTTACTGATCATTCAATGATCATCATGGCAATAGAAAAAGAGCCATCAATAAAACTTATAAAACAAAATTGTAAATTTTTAGATAAAATTGACTTTAAACAATTGAAAGATGATGTAAATCTAGAATGCTGGCAGGATGTTTATGAATCAAATGATGTCAATATTGCCTTAGACATATTTAATTCTAAAATAAGTAAACACATAAAGAATAACACATGCACTATCAAATTACCACACAGAAAAATAAAACTTAAGCCATGGATAACAAATGGTTTATTATATAGCATTCGTAAGAGAGATAAAATTTACAAATTATTAAAAAAACAACCAGAAAATCTTATTTTAAAAGATGAATACAAAAACTATCGTAATTTATGTCATAAAATTATAAAAAAAGTTAGAGAGGACTATTTTAAATCAAAAATGGACAAATACTCAGGTGATAGTAAAAAGACTTGGGGTTTGATTAATGAAATTACAAATCGTAAAGCAAAAAATAAAAACAAGATAAGTACTCTAAATGTAGAAGGTAGAACCATATCGCTACAGGATAACCCTTCTCTGATAACAGATACAGCCAATAAATACTTTTCCGACGTAGGTCATAATTTAGCAGTGAAACATCTTCGACGTATGAATTTAACAGAGCAGCAATTATCGAACGAGCATTTTGGTGATAATCCAATAAAATCACTATATCTTAGACCGACAAACGAAAATGAAATAATAAAAACTATAAACTCCCTAAAGAACAGTCACTCAAATGGATCGGATGGGATCAGTGCGGCAGTATACAAAAGTATCAAATTTGTTATAGCTTCCCCGTTATGTTTTATAATAAATAAAAGTTTTAAAACCGGTAAATTCCCTGAGGCTCTTAAAAAGGCAACTATAATACCTCTATTTAAAAAGGGATCAGAAACTTCAATCACCAACTATAGACCGATTTCACTTCTTTCTACAACTTCTAAAATAATTGAGAAAATTGTAAAAACTAGATTATGCTCTTTCCTAAATACAGATTTATGCAATAATCAATATGGATTCCAAAAAGGAAAGAGTACGTCAGATGCCATTGCAGCCTTAACTAAATTTATTATAGAGAATACTGACCAAAAAAAGAAGTGTTTGGGTGTATTTGTCGATCTCGCAAAAGCGTTTGACACTGTTTCTCATATAATACTGTTAAAAAAATTAGCGAGCTATGGCATAACTGGTGTCTCCTTAAGTTGGTTCACAAGCTATCTTACTGAAAGGGAACAAATCGTAAAAATTGATAACTTTCATAGCTCCAGCGCAAAGGTGACGTTCGGAGTCCCGCAGGGGAGTGTGTTGGGGCCTATTTTATTTAGTATATATTTGAACGATTTTTGTAAACTCTTACCTGATTGTAACACCATATGTTTTGCTGACGACACAGTACTCTTATTTTCATCGGAATCTTGGGAGAAAGTTTATCAGAAAGCTGAATTACATTTAAATACTGCTAAATTATGGTTTGATAAAAATCTACTAACGCTTAACTACGACAAAACAGTTTATATGAGTTTTTCACCTACTAAGGCCGGACTAGCCTCACCTGAAAAAACTATAAAAATACATTCCTGTAATGATTTTTCTAACTGTTCATGTAAAACTCTAGAAAGAGTCACTAGTACTACTTATCTTGGTGTAATAATTGACCAACATCTGAAATGGGATGAACAGATAAACAATCTAACAAACAAAGTAAGGAGGTTGGGTTACGTGTATGGAGATCTGCGAAACATCATTAAGGAAAAAGGTCTTTTTCAAGTTTATTATGCACTGACCCAGTCACTTTTACTATACGGAATTATAGCTTGGGGAGCATGTGGGATGACACTAATGGATAAATTGGAAAAAGCTCAAAAACTTAACCTTAAAATAATAAAAAGAAAACCGATCCGGTATCCCACAGAGGAGCTATTCATATTAGTGAAAGTTCTAACCCCCAGAAAGTTATACCTATACCAATCCTTAATATATATGACAGCAAAACTGCATCAATTTGATCTATCAGTTCCTGATGTACGCCTCCGAAATAATGTTAGGAATAAATATAAAATACCTTTTAGGACTACAATTTTCGGAAAGAGACATTTTACGGTCATAGCACCGAAATTATATAAATTACTTCCAGAAAATATATCCAGATTTATAGATAGTAAAGAGATTTCAAAACTCAAGTTTAACTTAAAAACGCATCTATTAGAAAAAACGCAATCAGATATTGAAAACATATGGAAATTATTGTTTTGAGCTACAAATGTTTAAATACTTACTTATTACCCCTTATAGCTATTATATATTTATCACTTTTTCCCGCATGCCTTTATATAATATTTAATTTACTTTTAGTTTTAAGTTGCATGAGATTAAAATATTATAATTTAAGTATTGCAAGCAGAAGTACGTCCGACACCATTTAATAGTCACTAAAACAATAATAGCCCTGGCACAGACTGTGGTCTATTTGGGCTATTATCATAAAACAACATCAAAGTAAAAACAAGTCGAATATTTGGCTCTACGTTACTTAAATACTATGTTTACTTAGGCTTTATATGTTACTGCATGTTGTAAACTTCCATAAAGTTGTAAATAAATAAATAAAAAAAATAAAAAAATAAAAATCTATTTCAATTAGGCTTGATTTCAGATGGAGGTTACTTACAGATCTAGGTGTGGTAGCAGAAACCTTCATGAGACGCGGTGAAGTAAATACCGACTATGGGCCAGGCATTGCGCCCGAGTCGACCGCGAGTATCGCACGTGTTCCACTCAATTGTTACGCAACGCAAAACAAAACTTGAATTGAACCGTACTCGTGTTTTATTGAGCCAAATCCCTAAGAGCACATTTAAAACCATTCATTTTGTTTTTAAATTAAGGAAAATAATACAAATGTGTTGTTTTAATATATGACTTTTTTCTTATTGTGGTTTTCGGAAGAAAAATTATTTTTTAGTTAGTTACAATGTTTTGGAAATCCATCATCTGGATGCCGTGCGTGATGCTACTGTCCAGTTTTAATTACAGTGGTAAGTTTTATTAACGTGTATACTATCGTTGCAATGCACCACATGCTGAATAAAATTAGTTGTTATTTAAATATTAACTAAATTTTTACATCATGAGAAAAAAATAATATAAATTTGATTTACTTAGTAAGTACTTACTTACTTATTCTTAAATATTTTTTTAACTTTTTATTTTCAATAAGATTATTTAAGTGCTTAGTAGGTATATTACAGTTATAGGGTGTTACGTATAATTTTATTGAAAAAAACATATTTGTACTAAATGGTAGACAATAAAAATTTATTATTAAAAAAGTCGGGCGGGTTCGTAGGATATCCCACCATTTTAACTCAAGAACTGCTGGACAGATTTTGATGACTTTTCCGTTTCGATTCGTTGGATTCCTATTACGCTCGAAATAGCAGATTAATTGTGAATAACTATTAATATGTCGTTATTGATCGCGGGGAATAAACATTCGTTTTAATATTAACAACATCATCGGCGATACGAAGTTCGCAGGTCCAACAAGTATTAGATAAAAATTAAAATTTAAACACATTAACATATTTAAAATTTTGCGGCTAGAAATTATAAATTGCAACATATTTGTATACCGCTTGCTTACGAGGTGATTTTTCCGATCGAGGAAAATTTGATGAATGACGAATAGTATAACATGGTATACAGGCGGCGCAGAAGAAGGCGCGACAGTGAAGCGCGTCCGAGCCGACACCTCGGGCCTGGCGGGCCGAGAGCCCCCGCAGGCCCTCGACGAGCCCGACCCGGAGCCCGTGCTCGCCAGCGCCCCGCGGGCTTTCCTCAGCCCTTCTGTCAAGGAGTACCTTGAGCTAGGCATGGCTATACCTGGTAAGTTCGTCTAGTTTTATGTTATGAGCAATTGATAAACTATACACCTGTACCTGTAAATTATATGCTACAATACAACTAGGATAAACGTGTTGGAATCTACACAAATATATGACAATTTAGTACCCAAAGACCCATCCCCATAAAAAATAGTCGTGTATTATTTGCAAATAAGTATAATTTTTATCAATTCAATCAATATACTTATTGCGAAATATGTACAGAAGTAAAGAGCGGTCATTACATCAAAGAAAACAGCTACTCTCGACTCTGCCGAGTGACACCATTGTAAGCTTGGGTCAATGGTGTATGCGAGCACGCATTTCCACTTATGCAATCAATTAACTCATTTCGATGGTTTAATTTGGAAACCGTATACTCTATGTAGATACAGTGGAGTTAAGTTTATTACATAGATTAATGGCAGCACAATTTTATGCTCACAATAGGTTACGTTTTGCAAGAACTGTGCCACGGTTTATTAAAATTATATTATGTAACCTAAAAATTCATACTTACATAAAGTAAAGTTTTTTTTTAAATATAAAAATATTATGTTGACTTTGTAAAGTTTGCCTTATTCAACAGTAAAATTTCCATCTGCTTTCAGCAAAGGAAAATAGGTGAGAAAATCTGAACCACAAGGTTTGTTGATGTTCAAAACTCATCTATAAATATAAATTTATTATGTATTCCGCATAGGTACGATTGCGCTCTAATGCTTTAATTCTAATCAAATCTACGCAACGTGGAGATGACACTAACACTAACACTTATGAATGCTTCTTGTTCGTCTTTGAAATTACCTCAATATAATAGGGAGCTATCTACTGAGTTACTATTTCATTAATAACATACACGATATTATGCAAACAAATTTTTTTGTAATGAAAATTAGGTACCTATATAACACTTTGTCAGCTGGATTCTGGAATGAAAATAATTAAGTATTGTGTTTTGTTTGTCATCTAAATCTATCTATATATATAAAATCCAAATACCACTGATCTACTCACTCACTCACTCACTCACTCACTCATCATCGCCCAGCCGAAACCGCTGAAGATAGAAAAGTGAAATTTGGACAGTAGCTTCTTTACGTGACGTGAGCACCCACTAAGACGGGATTTTGGGATAACTTAACCGGGACGCCGTATACAGGGTGTAACAGTTTGTATGAAACTCCTAAACTACTGGGTTTAGAATGTTGAAATTTAGGCTGTGGATTCCTTTTATATTACCAACATCACAAATGATTTAGTTTTTTTTTAATTTTGCCCCTGAGGTCTTATACAGGGTGAAATATGTTTTTTGCTAAAATCTAAACTAATGACACTAGGGACTTGAAATTTTCAAAATAAGCTCCTTATAATATTACAACATCAAATATGATATCAAAACAGCGTTTATTAGTCCTGAAAACCTTGATACAGGGTGTTAAAGTTTGTATGAAAAACCGAAACCGCTCATTATTTTTCTTAATAATTGAAGTGGTCGATGTTTCTAGATTGTTGGGGGTGCTAATTACAGAAAAAAACGGGACGCCGTATACAGGATGTAACGTCTGGATTTAGAAAGTTGAAATTTACACTGTAGATTATCTTTGATTCGAAGTGGGTGATGTTTCTAGATTGTTAGGGGCGCTAAATACGAAAAACAAACGGGACTCCGTATACAGGGTATAACGTCTGGATTTATAAAGTTGAAATTTACACTGTAGATTATCTTTTATTCGAAATGGGTGATGTTTCTAGATTGTTAGGGGCGCTAATTACGAAAAACAAACAGGACGCCGTATACAGAATGTAACAGTGTGTATAAACCTCCTAAACGTCTGGATTCAGAATGTTGAAATTTACACTGTACATTATCTTTGCATTAAAAACATCATAAGTAGTTTTTTTTTGCCCCTGAGTTCTTAAGTTCTTAAACAGGGTAAAACAAGTTTATCACTAAAATCTAAACTATTGACACTAGAAACTTGAATTTTCAAAATAAGCTCCTATTAATATTAAAACATCAAATATGGTATCAATACTGCTTTTATTGTTACTGGAGTCCTTGATACAAAGTTTTTATGAAAAACCGAACAGCTTATTATTTTTCTTACAAATCGAAATTGGTGATGTTTCTAGGTTTTAGAAATCGTTATTACAAAAAAGACATCATCATTTTAATTTATAAATGCAAAATGTAAATCGATATGTGTGGATTTTATTTAGGATATTGGGGGTTCTGATTACGAAAAAGTTAGAATTTTTTTAAATCCAACATGGTGGACATAAAGTTTATTATAAAGGGGCGTCCTCTTAGTTTTTGCGAACGCTGATACAGGGCTTTACAGTTTTTATGAAAAAAGAAATGGTTGTTGAAGTATACTGGATAAGAGTCGCGCAAGACCAATATACAGCAGTGAACGTCTATCGGAAGCGAGCGACGATGATGATGAAAGTAAACGGAGTATACCGTGTAGATGAAATGTTTTTTAAATCGTCAGAGTTATGCATAAAGGCTAAGGTTAGTTTGTGTATTCAGAAATACGGATATTATAGCTTGCAGCCCAAACAGCTAAAGATTTTTGTATTGTAAAAGGAAACTGCATGATATTGATTTCTTTAGGGGTCTGGATTAGAAATTAGAAATGATTTCCTGATATTTCTGATTATAACTACAGATTAGAGAGTATACTTAACAAAACAAATGAACAAGTAATTTACATTTATTCTAAAAAAGCGCTTGCGAAGCTGCGGGCTAAAGCTAGTATTATATAAAATACAAAGGTGACTTACTGACTGACTGACTGACATAGTGATCTATTAACGCACAGCCCAAACTACTGGACGGATTAAGCTGAAATTTGGCACGCAGGTAGATGTTATGGCGTAGGCATCCGCTAAGAAAGGATTTCCCAAAATTCCCTCAGGAACGGGAATTACGGGACTTTTTAGTTAGTATGAAAAATGGACATTATTGAGTGTATCGACGTGAAACTTGGTGTACAGGTTCCTCAGTGAATGAAAAAGTGTTGAAAAAAAGGAATTTACAAAATTCCCACGGGAACTGGAATAACGGGACTTTTTTGTGAGAGTGAAATCTCGACTTCCTTGAGTGTATCGACGTGAAATTTGTGTACAGGTTCCTCAGTAGATGTAAGGGTGTTGAAGAAAGGAATTAACTAAATTCCCATGGGAATAGGGTTACAGGACTAATTATTTGGTATGAAAAATCGATTTCCTTGAGTATGCCAACGTGAAATTTGGTCTACAAGTGTAAGGGTGTTGGAAGGACGAAATATACTAAATTCCCACGGGAACGTAAAACGGGACTCTTTAGTTAGTATTAAAACAATGTATATATACATTTCTTTATTTCCACGTAAAAATAGGAAAACGGGTTCTTCAATGGGTGTAATTAGATTCAGAGTTCTATTAAGAAAAAAATTACAAAAATTCACATGGTAACGTAACAATCCCAAAAACATAAAGCGCCTAAAAATCTTAAACTTTTTTTTACTCGAGTGGGTACATTACATATATTAGGTATGTAGGTACGTAAATCCAACTACTTTTACCCAACCAGCTAATAGAAATGTTAGAAGTTTCAGTGTCTGAATGTTGGAGTGTAGAAATGAATTTATGGAGTTGCGATCAGAAATGATGTCATCAAAATCCTGAGTCGTAAATCAACCAGTAATAAACGATTTTAATGGAAAAGCGCGTGCGAAGCTGCGGGCAAAAGCTAGTTATCTATAAGTAGGAACACTTTAGTGCCATGAGAATGAGAATAATCAAGATAAAATATTTTATAATACAGAAAGTCAAAATATTTGTAGGAGTGGTATAACAGGGAAAAGGTTTCATAATTTTTTTTTTGAACTTTGTAATAAACTTGAAATTTTCGCTGTAGATGCATTGAATTTAAAATTACTTATTGATTTTAATAGGGGGTATGCGTGTGATCATATACGATTTCCCGATATTTCTGAGAAATAAACCAACCAGTTATTTATCAATATATATAAAACTCTTCCGTTACTGACTGACTGACTGACTGACTGACTGACTGACTGACTGACTGACTGACAGACAACGCAGAGCCGAAACTACTGGGCGTACAAAGCTGAAATTTGGCATGTAGGTTCCTTAGGGAGTGTAGGTGAGCACTAAGAAAGGATTTCCCGAAATTCCCACAGGAACGGAAAAAAACGGGATTTTTGTGTTTATGAGAAATCTGCGCGGGAAATACCGCGGGGCAGCCTCTAGTTTTTAGTATAAAAAAGCGCTTGCGAAGCTGCGGGCAAAAGCTAGTACATAGTATAAAACAAAGTCGCTTCCCGCGTCTATCTGCGGTATATATGCTTATAAATCTTTAAAACGGATTTATCGGATTTTGATGTGGTTATTTTTAATATATATGTAGATCAATTCAAGAGGAAGGTTTATGTATAACTCATGCACAAAATAGTAATAGGTTATAGGCGGTACGAAGTTCGCCGGGTCGACTAGTACATTATATGACGGACAAATATTCGAAGTCTGTATAATCAGCAGTAAGTATAAACTCTGTATTTGCAGCTAGCCCGTTATTTGTTGGCGAGTAAGTAATGGTAAAGCGTGACTCAGGCTAAGTTTGTTTATTAAATAAAAATTTTGATAAGCATCGTGGAATCGTGCTGTGAATGGAAATCGAGTCGCGTCATGCCCTGCTCTGCCATCAACTTTGAGACAATTCAAAATAATATAAATTGATAAATTTTAGTGCCATATATGGGCCATAAGAGCACCAGGGTAACGGCACCTAGCATAAGGTAAAAAGTACAAACTTCATTTAATTTTTTTTAACCGACGAAAAAACAAAAAGGAGGAGGTTCTCAATTCGTCGCGTATATTTTTTTTTTTTTTTTTTTTTTTTTTTTTTTATGTATGATCACGCATAACTTTTTACTGTGTGGACCGATTTTGATAATTCTTTTTTTAATCGACAGGGTATACCTTGAAGTTGGTCCCATAAAAATTTGGAAATAAAATTCCCACCCTAAAGGTGGGAAAATAGGGGTGACTTTTTGGTCGGCGGGTCGATTTATCCACTCACAGGTTGCATTTCCGTGTTACATTATAACTTTTGATACCTACTTACAATATCTTTGGAAATGAAATAAAATCAGCCAAAAGACGTCCACTGCTGGACATAGGCCTCCCTCACAAATCGCCTCACCGACCGGTCGTGATCGAACCTCATCCTGTTAGTCCCTCAACCTTCACCAGGTTGTGTGGCCACCTTGTGGGGTGCGACCACCCGGTGAAGGGTGATTAGCTGGGGTCAAAAAAATTCGCCCAAAAAAAACTGAAAAGCAAAAAATAAAAACTTTTTATCAAAAAATTAAACCGCCGAAAAAACTGAAAAGCATTAAATAATAGGGAAACATTTTCTATTAGGCCTTAATTTACTCACTTCTTAAAGTAATTTTGGATTACCAAGAAATTTTGAGTCGGTGCCACAGAATCAACGAATAAAGATCACTAAATTACCTGAAATTCAAAGAAATAACCGAAAAACGTATGCCGCTGCGCATCGCGCTTTACATAGATAATGAATTTGCTTGTGTGGTGTGGCGCCGACTTAAAATTTCTTGGTAATCCAAAATTACTTTAAGAAGTGAGTAAATTAAGGCCTAATAGAATATGTTTCCCTATTATTTAATGCTTTTCAGTTTTTTCGGCGGTTTAATTTTTTGATAAAAAGTTTTTATTTACTTTAAAGTTACTTAGATAAGATTCGATTTTTTTTGATAGTTATTTCTCTTCCTGCTTAGCTAGTCACTTGTAAATTTACTTACCTATTTACTTAATTTAAAATAAACAGTGAATATGCGATGTTTATCCTAATCTAGAACAAAAACTATTTATAATACATTTGCTGGAGATTCATGTACAAAGAACTAGCAGTGTAGGTACCTAACCTAACCTAAAAAAGAGGTTGAGTTGAGAGTCTGTCGGACCCATGGATAGACCTAATGTATAGCCCTACGAACGCTCCTACGAAGACTTAACCATTCAAACCTGCCTGCACCCTGCTACTGCCATTATGTCAAGATGCGCGGGATGTTTTCAGTCAATTACAACCAGGTACTTTATGAATTGTGTAATATGCGGCGAAACATACGATTTAGAATGTGGAAACGTGTCCGAGAAACGATTTTTAATCATGACCCAAGAACACAAACAGAAATGGAAATGCCAAGCATGTATATGTAAGGTACCCAAGACAATAACTGAGAGAACGCCAGTAAAAACACTTCAGACAGAAACGGAAAATATTGAAAGCCCAATTTTGCAGAATATTACACATAGAAGGAATATTGATGCAATTGATAACAGTTTTGAAGAAGCAAATGTTAGCAGTCTTAACGGATACTCTCCTAGCACCATTGACTTGTCACCCTGCTATTCTTGCGCTGGAACATTACAGCAACTACGGAATGAGATAGATATGCTTAAGAATAGCCTAAATGAGGCTCTAACTGAAATTACTTTATTAAAAAAATACAAAAACAAAAGCGAGGACTTTAATGCCCCAGATAACCCAACAACACCAGCAGATAATACAAAAAAGGCTACAAAAAAAAGGAAGCAAAAGATAAAAAAGAGTCAAAATCATAGCGAGAGTGACACAGAAGCAGAGCCACAGCAAAAAGACCAGACAGAAAACAATTCAAAACAGAATGCTATTGAATCCACACAAATTCAGAAGAAAAAGAAAATATGTGTCTTAAGTGACAATAATAGAAACAAAATTATAGATATAATGGAAGAAACATTTGATAATGACTTTGAACTGTGCCATTACTCAAAGCCAAATGCTGGAATTGAGAATATTTTGAATGGAATTGAAAAGAAACTCGCCCATTTTACTAAAGAAGATTATTGCATTATAATAATTGGAGAGGCGGATTTCAAGTACACCATGGTAGACTATAACAATCTCATTGGAATTATAAGGAACAAATTGGAACAAGTAACTCATACAAATATTTTAGTCTGTGCGCCAACCTACATCTGTGGAAGTTATATATTCAATTATAAAGTACAAATTTTCAACAAAATGCTATATACTGAGATTAACTCACATAGCTATGCCTATGTATTTGACAGTAATACTTTTGTAGATGCCGACATGTTCTCAACAGTTACTGGGAAAATTACTTCTAAGGGCATGAGAGTCATTTTCTCTGATATAAAAGCAAGCATTAAAAAAATTTGTGAAATCAACCTTCTGAACAAAAACAACCCTAAGCAAGAATGCACTAACTTAGAAAATCAGTTTTTTCTCCTACAAGTATCTTAGAGTTCTGCATCAAAATATTTCAGGTCTTATTAATAAATCTAATTTACTAGAAATTTACCTGCAGGAATGTAACAGTAAAAATGAGCAAATTGATATACTGTGTATAACCGAGCATAATATGACAAAAGAAATTCAAGAGTGTTTGCTACTTCATAACTTTAGACTGGCAGCTAGTTTCTGTAGGAATGAAAGAAAGGGTGGTTCATGCATATTAGTTAGGGATATCCATGAATTTAAAAATTTGACACCTTTAGTTGATGTTTCTGTTATCGGGGTCTTTGAAACTTGTGCAATCGAACTTACAGAACATAATTTAATTGTGGCTTGCATATACCGTATTCCAGGTGTTAACAAATACAATGAACATCTAAAAAAAAATGAATTACTTCACATATTTTTTCAAAAATTAGAAATAATGTTAGAGAAGCTAATATGTAAAAATAAAAAAATTATCATTTGTGGCGACTTTAATATAGATTTATTAAAAAACAATCAAACAAGTAATAATCTCATTTATAAACTTCTTAAATATAATTTAAATTTTGCCATCAAAGAACCAACCCGCATATCCAGTAAAACATGTATTGATAACTTTGCGCACAACATAAAGCGAACCACTAGTAAAGTTATTGAATTAGGCCTTTCTGATCACACAGCACAACTTTTAAAATTACCTGTAAAGAAAAAATGTATTATTAAGCGCTGGAAAATAAAACGAAGAGATTATAATATAAATAATTTAGAAAAATTTAACGAATGTATAAGTAAATTGTCATTTTCAGAAGTTCTTGAATCTACATGTACAAATAAGGCCTATAATAATTTTGTTGAGCTATTTACTTTATTTCATAATTTGTGTTTCCCCTTAAAATGTATTTATGTAACAAATAAAAAGAAACCTAGATGGATATCTTCTGGTATAAGGTTATGCTGTAAAAAGAAAAGAGAACTACTCTGGACATATAGAAAAAGTAATAATATCTATAACAAAATTATACTTAAACAATATTCGAAAAAAGTTAAAAAAATTATTAACTTAACAAAAAAATCTCAAAATAACTATTTTATTAAAACATCTAACAATAGATCTAAAGCTACATGGAATATTATAAATAAGTCACGTGCAAACTATCCTAAAGAACCTATACCAAATATTATGGATGGTAACTCTGTTATTACTAACCCTTTAGATAAAACCAATGCATTTAATAAATTTTATACTAATCAAGTCAGCCCATCTTCTACTACAAGGTTTCCACCTAATGTACCTAATGCTCAATGCAATTCAATTTACTTGCGACCTACAAATTGTGTTGAATTAAAAAACATTATAAAATCCTTAAAAAATAAAAACAGTGTTGGAACAGATGAAGTGAACACAAAAGTCATAAAATACGTTAGCGATTATGTATTAGTTCCGTTATGCCACATAATTAATCTTTGTTTTTATCAAGGAGTATTTCCAGATAAATTAAAACATGCCATAGTTGTTCCTGTGTATAAAAAAGATAACAAGACATTAATGAAAAATTACAGACCGATAGCTTTACTTTCTACATTCTCAAAAATAATAGAGAAAGTTATATATATTCGTTTATCTGAGTATTTTAGTAAAAATAACATTCTAGTTAGTGAACAAAAAGGTTTTCAAAAAAATAAGACTATTAATATGGCGGTTTATGATCTGTTATATCCTATTCTAAAAAATATGGATAAAAGAAATGACATCTGTGCTCTCTTCATGGACCTGAAAAAAGCTTTTGATTATGTGGATCACTCTATTCTACTAAAAAAACTTGAAAGTTATGGAATAAGAGGGAATGCTTTAAATCTTTGTAAATCTTATTTAGAAAATAGAACGCAATCTGTTGAAATATCTGAAATTAATTTAAAATCTGCTACAGAAGTAAAGCATCGTTCAGTAAGCCTGGCGGTAAATTATGGAGTCCCGCAAGGCAGTGTTTTAGGCCCACTGTTGTTCCTCATATACATAAACGATCTTCCGAACCATGTAAACTATCCTTTAGTATTATTTGCAGACGATACAACTATAGTTTTTGAATGCACCAAAAAAGAAAGTTATGAACATGAAATAACAAACACCCTTTCTTCCGTTATTCATTGGCTAGAGCAAAATAATCTCTTAATAAATTTAGATAAAACAAATTTGATGCATTTTACCCAGCGAAAAGCAAAGCCTAAACTTAATATCGCTTTTAACGATAAGTCTATTGAGCCTGTTAATACTACAACATTCTTGGGGATTACTCTAGATGACGATATGTCATGGAAATCACATTCTAATGAAATATCTCAAAGATTAAGTAAAAGTTCATATGCTCTTTATCAACTTCAAAAAATAGCTAACACTGAAACTCTTGTTACAGCTTATCATGGTCTAGTAGCATCAACACTTCGCTACGGTATTATTTTCTGGGGTTATTCTAGTAGTAGAGAACTTGTCTTTAAACATCAGAAACAATGCATACGTTCAATGTTCAATATGAAACCAACTGACAGTTGTAAACCTATATTTATAAAATTTAATATCCTTACCTTTCCATGTTTATATATTTTTGAATTATCAATATTTGTAAAGTTGAATACAAATCTATTTCCTAGCAATACTGTAAAATCTTATGAAAGAAACCTTCGCAATAATAATAATCTTTGTATTCGTTCATCTAATACTACCTTGCTTCATAATAGCTTTATCTGTCTTGCTCCTAAAATATACAATAAAGTTCCTCAGAATATTAAATCACTACCTCTGTCACAATTTAAAAAAAAACTCTTTAAATTACTTATTTATAAGTGTTACTATAGTCTTAAAGACTTTCTAGATGATAAGCTTACATAGTACATAAATATTATACTGACTGACTTAAGTTATGTAGATAATTATATAGTAACCATAACAAACAAGTGCCATAGTAGTATTATTAATATAATAGTTAACATGCAAAGCCAAATTCGTTCAATTGTTTAAAAAATAGTAATTTTACAGTATCGCTTTAACTATGTATGTGGTATACTCGTGTGTCCTACATACATAAGAAAAGTTATATGATGTGGTTGTAGTGCTAGAATTATAATCCATGTTCCTAGCAGTATGTAGGAAAGATCTCTTTTTGTTATTTTTTCTAATAGTTTTATTAAAGTTATGAACTTATTTAGCTGACAACAGCTTTAATTACTTAAGGCTATAGTAAATAATATTTGTATACCTAAAAAAAAAAAAGGTATATCACGGTGATACTCTGTTATACTACATTAATATCTGTACCTGACCTGTGATAACAAATAAATGATTCTATTCTATTCTATTCTATTCTTAGCATAATTGTTCTTAGGTATAATTTTGGTGTTAGAAATTTTCCTTTTTAAGGTTATTATGTTTTACTTACACCTTACAGTATGTAAAAATTATCTTAAAAAATTCGTTAATTGTATAATATCAATTATCAATAAGGTGTGTTAGTTGGTTTGTATCTATAATTGGTAAGATTATAAAAAAAAAAAAGCTGAGCATGTTCGTAATTTATGGAGGTTGTCGTAAAATACATTTCACTAGGTACGCTAGCGTACACCACACTATAATTTATTGTAGCGAGAAACTATATTACTTCAGTTTTCCATAAATGAAGTGGCTCATGTAGCGGAGGCGGACATTCGCCAGTGCTTGCTTAATTATACCCTAACAATCACCTGTGCATTTTAGGATAAAACAATATACACAAAATTAAACCAGCAAACGTTTATTGCTCAAACACTATTGGAGCTACGATCTGTTCCGACAGAATGCATTTTAGATGCAAATTGTGCGGTCCCGTTACCGTTTCTTGGAAACCACGTAGGCTGGTAATTATTACGACGACAGCGACGTGTTCATTAAGCATTGTGTTTGAATAAGCCATCGTTTGTCAACGTAGGTAGCTTAAGAAAATCTTGACAAAGATATAACAAAGCAGACTTTAAGAGCATATACGCAACAGACACTTAACTATTACTTGCTGAGAGGATGTTGAAAAGGGCGTTAAGCACATCGTCAAACATTATTTACGCACATGGTCAGAGTACTTAACCCAATTAAAAGGGAAATCCGCGCTAAGAGTTATATGAGCTTGATGTAAAGGATGGAGAAATAGGTACGTATGAACGTAGCGGACTCAAGGTAATAACGTGAGCTGGAGAGCCTTGCACGCGTATTGTTTTAGTTTATCTTAATTCTGCTAACAATCGCGTTGATAATATAAATGAATGCCTACTAATATAATGTTATTGTATATTATGCTGTCACTGGCATCAATATAATAGGTAACCTTTTTTTTTAACCTAATTATTATTTTTTAAATGTTGTCTTTACATGTCACGTGTTTTAAGCGTGTTTTTAAAGAATTACATTTTATGTTGATTTCCTTTTCTCTATTAAAAGTTAAAATATAGAAAATAATAGACTTTGAAAATACAGGGCAGGTAAGATTATCAGTGAGGTTGGAAAATGCTACATTATCGTCAAAACTACAGAAAAGAAAAAACACTTCCATGGGTCAAAACAAACGGTGCTCCCTAACAGCAAATTGTTTGTTGCTCTTGCTCAGTAGGTTGAACTCTCCGAATTGGCTAGACGCTATCGCGGAAAATGAGCGATCACAGGCATTTGACAGCGCGTTTTACGGTCCAATCCAATTTCACTTGCCTGCTTGTTTGGTCAATCAACGTTCACAATTTCATGTAAAATGTGGAACTGTAAAGCATATTAAAAAATGAAGAAAATAAATGATAAGAGCAAGAATTAAGTAATTTAACGAAACTAATTTAGAGAAAACAATATAAATCTATCCACCCTGCCACCTTTAAAAAGCGCTAGATAAACATAAAGAGATTTAGGCCGATTTATTGGTGAGGCCAAAATGCCATTGTTTATACGTTAATTTTGTAACAGCACAGAGAATATAATTACTGGTAATAATCAAGAAGCTTATTTGGCCAAGAAATTAATATAAAATTTACTTAAGAGGCAGTATAAAATATAAATTCTAGAATAACACGATGTTCGTCGGTAAAAGTAGGTCGATCGGTCCTCATTTACTTTATAATCCTAGTTCTAGACTGATTCCATTCTGCCTTTCTATGAGCTCTTTTTATTGTCAAACCTTTCATCTATGTTTCCTGCATTTAAAATAAAATAATTTTAAGTAAGAACGGTTATCTATACCTTTTGTACCTATTTAAATTTTACTAGTCGACCCGGCGAACTTTGTACCGCCTAACCTTTTATTTTTAACCGCCTAACCTAACCTAACCTATTACTATATTTTGCATGTATTAATTTTATAAACCTTCCTCTTGAATCACTCTATCAATTAAAAGTACATAAGTACAGACGCGGAAAAGGACTTTGTTTTATACTATGTACTAGAGGCTGCCCCGCGGTTTTACTCGCGCAGATTTCTCATAAACACAAAAATCCAGTTTTCCCCCGTTCCCATGGGAATTTCGGGAAACCCTTTCTTAGCCCCCTACACTCCCTAAGGAACCTACATGCAAAATTTCAGCCCGCTATGCCCAGTAGTTTCGGCTCTGCGTTGTCTGTCAGTCAGTCAGTCAGTCAGTCAGTAACGGAAGAGTTTTATATATATTGATTGATATTGAATTTATTCGCGAGCAACAAGGATCTACAATAACTAAATAGAAGAATCAATAGTCATAATTTTCCTAAACACCTATCACCTAACACGAATTATGTGGAATAACTGTATGGTAATAAAATAAAAAAATATATCATTATCATCTTAGCCGAAAGACGTACCCTGCTGGACACAGACAGCCATAATGACCGCCGTTGGGCGACTCTCACCCTTCCGGAATCAATCTTCACCAGTTCGTGACCTGACCACCATTTTGGGGGTCTGCCTTATCTGCGTCTTAAAGTGCGCGGTTGCCATAGGTAGTGACCATTGTGTCGGTCATATCTTGTAATCATTAGATATAAAAACAATGACAAAATATGTAAGTATTTAACAATTTGAAATTAACCTATGTGTACTTCAGAAATACATTTTCAAAACTAAAGTTATTAAAAATTTGGAAGAAATAAAAGAAACAAGAAATAAATAAAGTTTTATCGATACCTACTAGACTAGACTAATCTGATTATTATTGCAGGTCAAATAGAAGGGTGTAGTGCGGTTAGCGTGTGTTGCGCAACACGGCAAGATGCAACTTCTGTCTGCCTGTGCCAGTGACAGCTCGCGACTAACTGGGCGCGCTTTGGAACTGATTTTTGAATTATTATGCAAGCAATTAATGTTTTTTTATTTATCACAATAAATAATGTCAAAGTTCAATTCGTTTCAAAAAAATATAATTAATTGACAAAAAAGTATTTTAAGTGCGAAAAGAAACTGAAACTGTTAATGGAACCCGATGTCGATGCATAGAGATGCATTGATGATGATTTTCAAGGTCGATCTACCTTAAAAATCATCAAAATCATAATCAATATATATAAAACTCTTCCGTTACTGACTGACTGACTGACTGACAGACAACGCAGAGCCAAAACTACTGGGCGTAGCGGGCTGAAATTTTGCATGTAGGTTCCTTAGGGAGTGTAGGTGAGAACTAAAAAGGGATTTCCCGAAATTCCCACGGGAACGGAAAAAAACGGGAATTTTGTATTTATGAGAAATCTGCGCGTGAAAAACCGCGGGGCAGCCTCTAGTCTACTATATAAATAAAAATGAACTGAATAAAACTCGAGAACGGCCGGTCCGATTTAGCTGATTTTGGTCTTAAAATGTTTGTAGTAGTCCAGCGATACGAAGTTCGCCGGGACATCTAGTTTATTTTAAGTTCGTTAGGAAATTTCAATGACACGATGTTGAATTACGATCGATATTAATAATAACTTAATACAGAACGTATAGGTAAACATTTTATTTTTTAGAAAAGTTTTTGGAAATCTTAGAAGGTTTTGTAAGTACGAACAGCCAGAAATCCGCGTGAAGTTGATTTGTTTATAAAACGGTTTTAGAGAAAAATAACCTTGAAAGTTTTAAATTAGAAAACGTTCTATACTAATTAATAAAAAAAAAATTACAAAAGTTTCTCCTAAATTCGTGTTCGAGGGAAAAAAATAAAATAAGAACTTAGATCCGTTTAACAAAAAACTCTATAATTACCCATCGAACAGTTAAAATAGTATTAATAAGTATCTTACAAATGATAAAAAATGAGGATGAGCAAACACTTAAAGCCGATGGACTTTTATAAAATCATAGTTTTATTTTTGTCCAGAACCAGTGTTGTGAAACGGGTTTTCCAACTTTAGGACTTCATGGGTATGAAGCATTCAAAGGATGCAGCAACATTGCGCTTGGTGGGTCAGTCGTCCAGTAATTTAACTTAAATGTGGATTCACATTAATTAACATTTAACTTTGGTTGATTACAAATGTGGTAACAGATGCTGAGTGCAATATGGTTTAACAAAATTATTTTCATTCTTATCAAATTAAAACTCGTTTGGACGTTTGCCGACGTACAAGAATTTAACAATTCACCGAACGCAAGCTTATGGCTAAAGAACTACCCAACTAAATCTTCTATCAAGGTTGTAGCTACAAAGCACAACCGCTTCAATGATAATCGTTCCCACGAAGGATAATTTTGACAGGACAACAAACAATGCTTTAGCTAGCAATTGCTAAAGATACGTCTATAGTACTTTATTCGGATAATTAAGGCAACCACACGTGCGTCGTGTGTGCGCGGCTGTGCGGCTTGATCGCTGCTCGATAACAATCGTTTTGCAAGACGTTGATTTGGTATCTTGAAAATAATGAGAACTTAGAGTGTGTCACAGTGAGTCTGAATTTATTGTTATTAAGGCGACAGGAATCGATAGCTATTTCACCTGATTAGGTTGTTTCTATTTAGCTCTATATTTTATATGTAACCGATTCAATGCTTATAAAACTGTTTAGTTACTTACTGACTGACAGACAAAACTTAGCACAAACCGTTTGACATTTGGAATGCGTCTTATACCTATAGAGATATTTAAGTAGTTATAGTGCTTACATTATGTTATAATTATTTATTTCTAAAAATAAAATTACACCTGAACTGGATAGGGAATATCGGAAGATTTATGTCAATACAAGAAGATCGTTATTTTTTGAATTTGTTAGATATTTTTAGGAACAAAACTATTATGAATTATTGCGTATTAAGCTATAGTGCACTCAAACCAAAATCTTGCCTATCCTAATGCAAAATTTATGCCATAAAATTCATGTTAAATAAAGTGCAAAGACGAAAATCAATATTGTTGCTGAGAGCAGAATGCGGGATCTTGCGCCACCAAACACGGTGCGCTGCGTTACGCCATTTACCACACATATCTGTCCGATTCGCCACTAATAATAATAACCGTAGCACTCACGCACTCAGCCGTTAATCATGCATTGACAAGCTCAAAGCCCCATATGATTGTTTGACGATGACTGGAAGTTTTCAATTCGATTGCGTACTTGTAACATTTCAAATCCAAATTTTCAAACTAAAATTAATTTCATTGTTTAATTGTTACCTAATGATTGACGAAATTCAAATAATAGTTACTGTCAAAGAAGATGCTTAAGTTTAATGAACATGAATAAATAATTGGAACCATTAAAATTAAGTCCACATGAAGCTTTTGCAATGGTTGGGTTGCCCTTGGACAACTTGTGTCATGCGAAGACCCTTATGACCTCATGTATAAAGTGCCGACTTAGTTGTATATCTGCATAAAATTAATGTTATAGATACATTCACTTAAATCTACATCTCAAGAAAACAATATACCTAACTAGTCGACCCGGCGAACTTCGTACCGCCTAACCTATTTCTCTTTTGTGCATGTATAAAACTTATAAACCTTCCTCTTGAATCACTCTACCTATTAAAAAAACCGCATCAAAATCAGCTGCTTAGTTTTAAAGATTTAAGCATACATAGGGACAGACGCGGAAAGCGTCTTTATATTATACTATGTATTGATGATGATTAAATCAACTTTAATTTTTTTAGTGCGCATCGTTTTTTTTTTGTTTGTTATAATATGTTGAGAAATTGTTATAGTGGCTTTAATTCTAAGATATGGTTTCACTTTGGTATAATTGTTTAGGTATCCCTATGCGTGCGATTCCAGCCCAGCCTAGCTAAGCATTTCACAAGGAAAAGCATATCTTTAAATATATCCATATTGGCATATATAATAAGATTTTTTTCCTACAACAAAAATGATCGTAAATCTGATATTTTCAATACATTTTGCTTTATTTATTGTCGGCATCACCGTATTGTATTACAGCATCATCTTGAATAATTGTTGTGTAAATTGTTGTTGACCTTGCTAATTTGACCTTACGACTTCAGACAGACGAAATGAATGAAGGATTTACAGTTTTTACTGAGTATTCTTGAACTTGAGATTGAGACAAATAACACATCATGAAGGTAAAAGAATTTAACAGTATGGTATATAAATGTTATAGGTAGGCATTAAGTTTAGATACTTTCATAACCGATCACTTTTTGTTTAAATGGTACAAGCTTAATAAATGTTGCTTTCAAAAAAATATAAGTTTCGAGAATAAATATTTTAAACTTGTAGCAGGAATAGGTTCCAAGATTTCGGTCAAAGAAAACGTTTATAGTTAACCTAAAAACAGTGAATGGACGCCATTGTAAAAGTAAAAGGCGTATCGGATTAAAGTCATAGCTATGATTTTATGACTAGGAAAAGTGTTGCATTGCTGCTGGTCTGGACATTGTTTGAAAACTAGGAAGTTACCATTGTTATATTATTTTTTTTGCGTAAAAATAGAACGTAAGACTTTCGTATTTAAAATATTGTATGTTGCATACATACATAATCTCATCTCATTTTATTCCCCGAAAGGTTAGGCAGAGGCACCAGCTTGAGAGCCGGACCCACGTTTAGTCGAGTTTATGCTTTATTACCAACGTGACAAGGGGCCAGCTTGTCGCCGCGGTTATAACGACCACTACATAGTATGTTGCATTAAACGTAATAATAATCTCCAAATAAATATCCAAACTTAATTTGTAAAATAAAGTTCTATATAGGTAAATACAAAACGAACCTGCTCGTAATAATAAAAAATTGAGTGATCCGTTATAAAAGTCAACATTCACAATGGAACTATAAATACCTCTAATTATGCGATATCATTAAATGCGTGCACTGTACCGATCACCCCATAAAAACCATATTGATCAACAAACACACTTTGCCTGAGTTACGCCATAGGCCTTTATGTAAGAAGTAAAGCCTATGCAAGACCCTTTACTTCGTTCCTAAGGCGTGGCTACCTGACACTTTGCCAACTAGCATATACGCATTTGCCTACAACCGAAGCCAATTCTGAATTTACGGATTCGTAAATTGATATTTACAGCGCATTCACGTGCCCTATTAAGAAATTATATGTAAAATTATTAAGGAATTAAAAAACTCATGCAATTCGTTAACAAATGCATTTTCGTTAATAAAAAATGGTTAAAAATAGCAATGCTGATGTGATATGTTATATAGTGGTGTTATTATTAATTCCCCCTCTGACTAAAGTATGACGTAATTTCTATCTATTCCCGCAGCTTTTACTGCGTTTTCAAAATTTTAACGTATTTTTTTTTGACTATTGTAGCATTTCGGTACCTACTAAACTATAAAGGAATCTTCATTTCAAAGCGCAAGTTTCTATGTCTCAAGAGTATTATACTCATACCCTGTTATTCATAAAAAGTTAACGAGCATTTTAGTTAGTTGACATGTGTCAATTTAGAATGGATGTCACGTATTTACCATACAACAAACCAGATAAGTAGACCTCCAGTAAAGCTACTTAAAATGTACCTACTGTATCTTTATGAATATGACGGATAGATTATACTCATGTATTGAATACTTTGATCTGATACATATGCAATAATGAACGAAAAGAACTAGTCTTACTTTTGATGGGGCCACTGATCTTATTTATTGAGTTAACAATAGAATCGTTAATCTACATATATCTCAAAAGTTACATTGATTATTTATCATGTGCTCAGTCAGGTTTTGTTTGTAAATGAATTATATATTTCTAGATCAGCGCAAATGCCATCCATGCCCGAAGGCATTTATCATGCCGCTACTTTGTTATTGCATTGCTAAATCATAAGTAGGTAGTATTTGTTTGTTGTTGCATGGCTTACTTAAATATATACTTAGGTATATTAATTTAAAAAGAATTACTTGAAGTAAAACTTAAAGTAAAAAATAATAATAATAAAGATTCTCTTGTCTACATGTCTACATACACTATGCACGTTTAATATTTTTTATCTTTATCAACTAAGTTATTAATTATTTATTAAAGCCTTTATAATTTTCAATTAAACATCCATTAGTGAATCTAAGATAAAACCATGCCAACGAAGTCACGATTTACACTTCCAAATGTTTGCGGTTGACGCTATTTTAGTCATTTTTGTGTTTTTTTACATTTACATAGTTTAAATACACTTAACGTAAGTGAAATTTTGTTTAAATTCGTAGTAAAGAATAAAATAAATAAAATAAGTATGCATAGGAAATTCATAAAAAAGCTTTATAGCGTAAAAATCAATAACACAAAATATCTTTTCGCAAATACTCTATCCAGTAGGTATCTTTTTTCTTAAAAAAATATACACAATGTAGCGTGTAATGTTTAATTTTACGTTAAATTAATCAAAATATTAAAGGTTTGAAGGACTAGCTCCAAAATAATAAAGAAAATTAATGATCACAGAAAAAAATCGAGCACCGTAAGAGCGCGTTGATATCTTTTATACCACTGCATATTGAAGACATCAACGCGCTCACAGGGCTTGAAACTACTTCTTCAAGAATCAAATTATGTGTAGATCACAAATTCAGACTTTCAGTTGGTTATTATTATAATATTAACTAGTTTTTTTTTACAATATTTTGTATTTTTTCTACTTCTATTTCCAGGAAAACCAGGCACGGACTACCCGTTGCTGGGCGCGGTCCCGTACACAAATTTCTATTGCGACGAGCAGTCTTACCCTGGCTTCTTCGCAGATATGGAGACTAGGTGTCAAGGTATTATTATTATTCATGCAATTAATTATGTTATAGATTAGAAGTTTTAGATAGTGATATACTACTACATAGGTATTTGAAATGCAGCACAGCACTTTTAAGTAGAGGGACCTTAGTGGCGTACGAAAGGACTAAAAATCGTTTTCTAACATTTCTACGAGCACGGGAAAGAATTAAGATTTAATGATTTAACTACGGACAATGCACAGGCCAAACCTCTTAGTATTCAGAATTTATAAAGCCGTAGGCTAATCTGTAAGGCATAAAAAATCTGCTTATGCATCTCGAATTTGAGTCATTATGATAATACAAAATAGGAATTTTGCTATGAAGTTGTTAAAAAATATGCATTTTGATGTATTATTCTATTCAATTGTGATAACAACGGCTGACAAATTGCAGGTCCTATTTTGGGCACCTAGACCTTGCATGTAAGATTAATAATAAACCAAAGTGACCTTACATCAGGAGGTCATGAAATTTATAAAAAATCTAGGAAGCTGCTATTTAAATGTTAGTACTGTTAGCACAAAACGTGAGATGGCAATATTTTTTTTTTAATATATACATTCTAAAAAAAAATAGAATAACGTTTTGTCGATGATTATATAATTATTTATCTGTGTTCCACGGCAAAAACTGTTTACATTACAAAAAAGAAAATAGTTTTACAATAATACACATTTAACAATACATACAATGTAGTATAAAATAAAGTCGCTTCCCGCTTCTGTCCTTATGTATGCTTAAATCTTTATAATTATACAACGGATTCTGATTCGTTTTTTTTTTAAAAGATAGAGTGATTTAAGAGGAAGGTTTATAAGTTTAATACGTGCACAAGATGGTTATAGGTTAGGCGGAACGAAGTTCGCCGGGTCTACTAGCTTTTAATAATACGATTATGGATTTGCGCTAGAATAAAGGATGTCAAAATAAGAGAATTAGCTACGTCCCCTGGAGTCTGTCATTTAAGGTTCGATTTTAAATATCCAAGATTGGTCTCATACTATGTTATTAATGATGCGGTTTGTTTTTTTTTTTTGTAGTTTGCATTGCACACACACTCTTTAAAAATTATTTTGTTGTCTTTACATTGCAAACTCTTTACAAATTAGTTAGTAGCATACAAATAATTTTTTTTTATACTTATACCGTGAAATGTTCAATTGCTCATGTTCTCTCGTAACTTAACGTAATTCAATTTTCTGGTCAATTTATTTCGTTTGTTAAAACTGGGCCAATGTTATGTAAATTATGTTTGTGGTCTAATACGGACTAAGCATTTTTTTTGTGTCCTGTTTGAGTACGATCACACAAACTCCCGCGATACCTAAAACTACAGGCACTTTGCAGTGAGTTTGTAATCAGCAGTTTTCTCCCGTAAAAATTAATAGAAAATAAAATGACAGGACTAGTTTAAAATTACAAACGGTCACAATAAACCTAAATGACAGAAAGTTCCTGAATCCGTAATTCCTGAAGCATGTACAGAACTTAATTAATGGATCTTTTAAAAAGATCTCTCTCAGTCATATTCTGTGTAACTTCCAGCATGGCACTACTGCGACATCGACGGGCGGCAGGCGTCGTTCCTGTGCCCCAACGGCACGGTGTTCTCGCAGGGCGTGGCGTCGTGCGACTGGTGGTTCAACGTGCGCTGCTCTCTGTCGCCCGCGCTGTACTCGCTCAACGCTCGGCTGTACCGGCGCCGCAGCCGCGCGCGACCCGCCGCGCCCACGCCGCACCGGACCATCGACGCCAGCCTGCTCGATGAGATCTTTCTCTAGGATATTTTGTAAACCAGTAATTGTCTCTACTAGTATAATAATAACTCTCCAACAGAAACTTTTACTATAACTTTATTTCAAATCACACTAAGTATAAGGTGTACACTTTTTAAATACCGATATACAGTTGGACATAGATTCGCCCCTTAACGTGGTTCAGTCTGGAATGATCGTGCGCCCGAGTGTTGCCCGCTTAAATAGGTAACGTCGGCGCTGCCAACGCAACAGTGCTACCAATACAACAGTGTTGCCAACACGTCAGCGCTGCCAACACAGTGTTGCTGTTGTACAAAAACTTAAATAATCAGAGTAACAATTTCGGAAATCATGACATTCGGCCATACGACAAACGTGCAGACTCCCGGCGCACGTTATTTACACATTTAACTTATACAATACAATAGGATAAAACAACCAAACAAAACCTGCATTACACAGGTATTTTATAATTTTAAATCATTAGCGAATACACAAAATCATTAATTCTATGAATTAAAACTAATCTTAAGACACTAATTATAGTAAAATTCAGATTCTTAAATACTGACAACTTGTCCGCTCTACACAAATCATGACATTCTGTATTTGTTTCATTACCTACGTTTACCGAATATAGAAATTATTGTTTATTTACGTTTACCAATTGGCAAACAATTTATGTAAATACTTATGTAAATACACACACATATCTTCTATTATGTAAAAAGAAGATAAAACAAAATGTATTATAACATTTGAGTATTCATTTAAAAATTAAAAATAAATTTTATAACATAAATTGGAATAAGTACAAGAGGACAACAATCATAAATATACATAATACCTTGATAAACCACTTACTTTTCATTATTGTTATCCATATTTCTATGATTATTCTTAACAATTATCTAATCAATTTTTATTTTATTTTTTTAAACTACATTAAACAAATAAATTTTACTTTAACAATGTGGTCGTAAAATCTAAAAAATGTACACGTGATGAGTTACAACAAGAATATTTAATATACTTAATTATTGTCACCAACATACATTATCTATACATATATTTACTATTTTATTTTATACATTGATTTTTATGATATACATAGATTATTATGATATACATAAATTATTATTTATATTTTAATATATACAATTATTTAGATTACTTTGATTTTGGACTACCTATACAATATTTTAGATACTAAGTCTTAATCACTCTCGTTATCGTCACTAGAACTACTTGTATCAGATTTATGCAGTTCTAGGGTTTTTATGTGTATCCAGGGTCTTATCCTACCAGGAGAGATAATTGTAGTATAGGGCTTCCCTCTTTTATTGAACCCCGGTATGTCGGCTATCCTATAACGGTCATTTTGCAATACCTCTGTAACCTTGTAAGGGCCGACAAACTTAGCCAGTAGTTTCGTGCTTTTCCCCTGATTATCAAAAGTATTGCCAGAGATTTTAACCAGATCTCCTACACTGTATTTTGCTGCAGGAGCTCTGTTACGATCATGTCTATCTTTTTATTTTGTCTGGTCCCTTAAAATATTTTGTTCAACATCTGTCCTTACAATGTGTTAAGGCTCCCAAGAGAGGAGATTATACATCGTTTAGATTGGATATTCCCGTCGGTAAAATCAAAGTAGTCAAAGATTTAAAGTTGTGGCCTACCGACGTCGAGATCAGAAAGTATAAAATCGTTGTTCCAAAAAAACTCAACAAAACCACGCACAAAATAACACATTTCATTTCATTTCATGTACAACAAATCCATAACATTATTGCACCAAAATGTACGTTCTATAATAGGAAAAACGGCACTTCTAGAGATGGTTTTAGCAGAACGAGTAGTTCATGTACCCGCTTGTCTGTGAGTGTCCGCCATTTTGGTCGGCAGTGGCGGACACTCACAGACAACGGGTTAAGGGTAGTCACGGAAAATTAGTGCAAAAAGAATGAAATCCAACGTGTTGGGATCGAAGGGTATTGCCTAGCGAATTACTACTGTCGCACGCGCATCGCTTACGGCGGAACTGCACTTTATGTGAAGGACGGTGTTTTGTTTAGAGAACGGGCTGACCTTCAACGCTTATCAGTCGAGTATCACTGCGAAATGTGTGCAAACATGGAGACTTATGACATTTCTATCTGTTATAGAACTATTACTAAATCGACTTTTTAACGAAAATAAAAGATATATTATAGTAGGTGATATAAATGTAGATTTTCTCACAGCTAGCACTAATAAAGGATTAATTTCAGATCTATTATGCAGCTTTAACTCAAAAATATTGTCGGATTTCCGACCCGAGTGGCCGACGGCTCCAGCACCACCTTGGAGTGGGGTGGTAAGCCGTGAGGTAAGCCGCGAGGATCCCTGCGTGACGGGTATGCAGCTCGATACACCGATAAGTGATCACAGTGCTCAGGTATTTACATTGGAATGCTCACAACCGCGAAGCAACAACAAAGACTTGAAAATAAATCAAAACTTTATTGAACGGCGTTATTTTTCAGCTGATTCAATTTATTATTTTTATTCTGACTTTGCAAATTATAATTGGAATCCGATTTTATACGATAATTATGACATTGATATAAAATTTGTTAAATTGTTTTCTATATTGACATATTATTTAAATATACATTTTCCTATAAAATAGACATTAGTTAAAAAATTTACTAGTGCGCCATGGATGAGTGATGAACTGGGCCCTTAGTCGCATTGCGCAAAACGTAACTATCGAATAAAAGTAGAGTAGAAACAGTACGTTAATCGCAAGAAAATACACATTTGGTAGTCTCGTAATCAATTTTGCTATAACTATAGCAGTAGTATCGCAACAGATTGGAATTGACCAAAAAAGGGTAGTCTGCTCCATAATAAGATAATGTTATGATTACGTTCGACTGAGATTATATATGTCAATAATGATTGATATTAAGTGACAGTTGCACTACGCCCGTTCCAATTTCGTCTAATAAAACAGGATTTACTATTTAGGTAAAAAAAAACACAGATTATTCTATAGCTTGCTATTCATATTCTATTTCTATACCATAATGATCGATCAAAGTTACGAGACTCGCAATTTTTGACACAATCGTAATAGAGCAATAGTAGAATAATAAAAGAATAGAAGTATAATCGTAAGTTTAAGAGACTAGAGTCCCTGGTGACCTTTCAACAAAAATTTGATGATTTTTGCCAACTTAAACATCAGTTTTGCACAAAACGACATGATTGCGAGCTGTGTTCGGCAGTATTCTGAACTTATTAAGACACTCAGTAGGCGCGCTAGAAAAACCTTTATAGACGAAAAGAATAGCTAGTGCTAAATATCCGTCTAAAGAGATCTGGGGTAATTAATGATGAGATCTCGCAAAAGACTAAATCAAACACAATTCATCTCGTTGATAAAGGCCAAGATGTTCCTACTAATAAGATTGCGCAGCGGTTTAATGAATATTTCCTAAATTGCACATCCACTCTTAATATCCAAGTAAACAAGGAAGGTGCATTTAGGTTCTTAAAAAGGAATGCACATGAAGAATTTATATTACCCACAATTACCCGTGACAGTCTTGATAAGGTATTAAAGAAAGAAAAAAAGTTGCTTCGATCACCAAACGCATTAGATTTGTATGACATCTCAATTAATGTATTATTATCGATATGGCCAGTAATAGCTCATATCCTTGTTATTTTGATAAATGAAATGTTTTGTACTGGGAAATACCCGGATGTTCTTAAAAGTACGCGTGTGTGCCCTATAGGAAAAGGCGAAAAAACTGAAACCGGTAGCCACAGACCTATTACAACTGTACCAAACATTTCTAACTAATAGAGTCAATAGTGTCAGCCTCTCTTATGCAACAAGGAACTCTCTGAAAGGAACGAATTACTACCACGGCATCAGTATGCGTATAGGAAAGATAGATCAACAACCACTGCCGCACACCATGTGGTGGACTCTATAATATCTAACATAGATAGTAAATATAAAACGGCAGGTTTATTTTGCGACCTCACAAAAGCTTTTGATATTGTCCAGCACGATCTTCTACTTGAAAAGCTACGGGCATATGGCGTGAAAAGTAAGGCCTCCCAATTTAAAGAATCATTCCTTTGCAATCGCAACCAAACAGTAGAAGTCGTCACTCACGGGCGAAGATAAAGGTCAAATACGGGAAATATTACAATAGAAATTCCACAAGGGCTCTCTCTTGGAAATACCCTATTTCTGGTCTTTGTAAATGATATAGAACAGGCCGTTACTGATGGAACAGTTGCTTTGTTTGCAGATGACACAACGGTTATAATGAGTGCTCCTTCGTACGAAGAATTAAATGATAAGATCAATAAAACATTTACACAACTGGATAAATGGTATTCAACAAATGGTTTAATCCTTAATCCTTCAAAATCTAATCTTATCATCCTTAGCACTAGAGTTACAAGACCACCGCCACCATGCCTGATTAGCCCTATCCCTCTAGCCCAAACGTGCAAGTTCCTAGGTCTCATACTAGACTCTAATTTAAATTGGAAACAACATATTGATATACTGTGCGATAAATTAGGAAGTGCCGCATATGCGCTACGAAAATTAAAACCGCTCGTTTCCAGTTCAGTGCTTAGGCAAGCTTACTTTGCGCACTTTCATTCCATATTGTCCTATGGTGTCATATTAAGGGGTAATTCGACAAACTCAAATCGTGCATTTATAATGCAAAAACGCGCCATTAGAACATTAGAGGGTAGTCGCAAATCATGTAGATCGTTTTTTAAAAAGTATCGAGTAATGACCCTGTACTCAGTATATCTTTACGAGATCATTACTTATGTCAGAAAAATATAGGTACATTCCGACGACGTGAGTGTGGCGGGCGGGCGCTGCGTGGAACTGGGAGCCTGGCCGCAGTTCCTCGTCGCACGGTGTTCGCTACACACAACCCGAGCGCCATCGGGCCACACTATTATGAGCATTTATTTGCCTACTGAGCTGAAGGCGGAATTCAATGAAGAAGCGTTTTGTCGCCGACTGAAAAATATTTTGTTGGAACATGAATATTATTGTATAGATGACTTTTTAAACTATAAATTTGTTTGACATTTGACATTATTTGTGTAATGTAAGTACTCGACGGTTACAATATGTAATTTAAGTATATTGAAATTATTTTTAGTATTTGACATTTTATATACAATTATACATTTAAAAATTTGACATTGTTTACACAGTACTTAAATCATTAACTAACTAGTTATTTATTTATTTTTTTAATTTTTGTTCAATATTTTGACGATCTCATTATACTTTGACATTTTATAATACAACTTTGTATTTAATATGAATATGATAGTGTGAAATAAATGAATCTAATCTAATTTAAACTACTCTGCCAGTTAAAAGAACCTAAACAGAGTAAATATAAACCACTTACATAGCGAGTAAACACATAAAAGTAAACATAATAATCTAGGGGGTAAACATAACTCATAATATAAAGACTCCTACTAACGGATGAACACTACCCGCTTTCGCCTATGAGTAAACATAACTCACATAGCAGTAAACATAACCTACTATCTGTCCAACCCACTATATATATTTAAGCTTAACTTACTAAGGCGTAAACTTAACCAATTAATCTTGTAAATAAACATAACTCGTAAAGGGCAAACATAACCCACTATCTATAGGTAAACAACTAATATAGGGCTAAACATAACCCACCATCTAGAGAGTTAACTCAGGTAGGGGTAAACTCAACCCATTATTCAAGTGAGTAAACATAACTCATGTAGGGGTAAACATAACCCACTATATAGAGATAAAACTCATAAAAGGGGTAAACATAACCCTCCATCTAGGTAGTAAACATAACTCACGTAGGGGTAAACATAACCCCTTTAATCTAGTGAGTAAACATAACTCACGTAGGGGTAAACATAACCCATTAATCTAGTGAGTAAACATAACTCACGTAGGGGTAAACATAACCCATTAATCTAGTGAGTAAACATAACTCACGTAGGGGTAAACATAACCCCTTTAATCTAGTGAGTAAACATAACTCACGTAGGGGTAAACATAACCCATTAATCTAGTGAGTAAACATAACTCACGTAGGGGTAAACATAACCCCTTAATCTAGTGAGTAAACATAACTCACGTAGGGGTAAACATAACCCCTTTAATCTAGTGAGTAAACATAACTCACGTAGGGGTAAACATAACCCATTAATCTAGTGAGTAAACATAACTCACGTAGGGGTAAACATAACCCATTAATCTAGTGAGTAAACATAACTCACGTAGGGGTAAACATAACCCCTTTAATCTAGTGAGTAAACATAACTCACGTAGGGGTAAACATAACCCATTAATCTAGTGAGTAAACATAACTCACGTAGGGGAAAACATATATCAAAAATAAGTAAATTTAACCCACTTTCTAGGGAGTGGGTAATCATAACTCAGAAATGGGTAAACATGACTCACTTATCCTAGCAAGTGAACATAAACCGTATTGCATTTTTATTTTAACTTACCTTTCAAATTTAAAATAATTGGCAAAATAATATAAGTAAGAATTTAAATTGTTAAATAAAAACAAGACAAACGTCAAAAAGTTTAATTGGAGACAAAGAGTACAATGGGCACCCTTATCACACCAAGCAATTTCTTCTAGACAACCCACAGTGTAAGTATAGATATAAATAGGGTAGGTTTATCTAAATTATGTGTGTGATATTCATGAATTGCCAAATTCATTAGAAAATAACTTTTAAAATTAAATAATAAGAAAACACAAATGGGGGTAATCTGTAAAATCTTAGTTACCAGTGCGAGAAATTAATTCAAAAATCACTGCCGAAGGGTAGCCTCGACCAAGAGATAATGTAAACAATGTCTCACACTTTGCTAACGAGAATATGTCACATTATCAGAGAGTTGCTCTGACCAAACGTAAAATAATTCTCGCCGCTGGTAATGAATTAAGTCTGCGACATTAATGTGCACATCACTACCGGAGAGTAGCCCCGATCAAGTGACTGTACGCAAAAATTCACAAACTCCACTGACAAGAAAATCTCACACTATCAGAGAGTTGCCCTGATCAAATGCAAAAAATATTTCTTGGTTGTGGTTAAACTTTGGTGGATAGGAAAGCGAGGAAATGTGTTCTCGAGTGTGACAAAGTCCATACTATCGCTACCAGAGAGTAGCCCCGGTCAAGCGAATGCACAATACCTGACACACATGATTTAAATACATTGCACTATCAAAGAGTAGCCCTGATCAAATGCAATTACTTTTTCACATTAGGGTGTCACCAAGGAAAAGAGAAAAAAAAAAAAAATTAAGTGCTCACAATGATCGACAACTTTTGGAGCATAGCCCCGACCTTTCAGGATGCATGTACCTTACTAACTTTACATAACATCTGTATTAAATAAAATATTATGTACATGTTTGCAATGAATAAATGAATTGAATTGAATTGACCTACATAATGCTTCAATTAAAACACACGGAAATATCCTCGATCAATTAAATTCACTAAATATCACACACAAAAATATAAAATTGATAAATTGAGCAAATAAGAAAGCGGATTTTTTTTTTTTTATAATATTACATACCTTCATAGGTTATCCCACTTCTGAAGTATAATAATAACTCTCCAACAGAAACTTTTACTATAACTTTATTTCAAATCACACTAAGTATAAGGTGTACACTTTTTAAATACCGATATACAGTTGGACATAGATTCGCCCCTTAACGTGGTTCAGTCTGGAATGATCGTGCGCCCGAGTGTTGCCCGCTTAAATAGGTAACGTCGGCGCTGCCAACGCAACAGTGCTACCAATACAACAGTGTTGCCAACACGTCAGCGCTGCCAACACAGTGTTGCTGTTGTACAAAAACTTAAATAATCAGAGTAACAATTTCGGAAATCATGACACTAGTGAGTGAGCTTAGGAGAGTTAATCTCATCATTATCATCAGCCGGTGAGGGCCCACTGATTATAGTAAGCGCCTTCTCTCGCACGCCACGCACTACAATCATGTGCCAGTGTGAGGATTTGTCTTCATTTACTTGAAATTTCAGTTCAGGTCATGTTAAATTCGTCCTATCACTTTGTTTTCTATATGACATTAATGCTTCAAGGCTTCAAGTATCCGGGTGTAAGCATGAAGCTAGTATAGTAGCTACGGTATAAAAGTCGCATAAACAATACTTTCTAATGACAGTCATGTTAATGACGCATTTACATAAAATTTGATATAAAATAAACCTAAACCACATGAAATAGAGGACCTCGCTATGAAAATAATTTGTTTAAAAGCTCTTGACACTTATACCCTCTACATGTTTTTGTACTGCACCTGCGGTCAATGAGTAATACGGGTAGCTGAGGGACGTTTCTACGCCTTATCTAGAATCCGCCGACTAAAAGAGAGGTACAAAATGCTTTGAAATAAAAATAAAATGTGTCATTTGATTTTTTTTCTCTGTGCTGTGTACTGTTTTTAGTTTTTATGAATATGTTTGTAGTACAATTAAATTTTAAAACATAGGTCCTTTTTAACTTGAGTATTCAAGTGCTTATTATTATGGCATAGCTACCGTTTGCGCCAACCATTGTAGGTTTAAAAAGGGCCGATTTCTATATATGCCTAAATAAACTAGACTCTATTGTATATTGTCCTCTATCCATACAATGGAAAAGATTTGTAATTTATCCAAAAACGAGCAATTTCATTAAGATCAATATGCATGGGGTAACAAGAGTTCGACCCCTGATGTTACGTTGGAACCTTATAAATGATTTGTTGCTTTGCTTAGCTTTGTACCGGGCTAGGTATAGCTTTTTAATGCTCATCTGTACTGTGTACAGTATGTAATTTAAATAGGAATATATAGATAAGAGTACAAAATATTACTTACTTAATTCTAAAATATTGATGTAGAGTTTATAATAAAAAAAATTATGTAAATTAAATGTAAATCTATGGATATTTTGATGTTATCATAGAATCTAATACAACAAAAAAAAACAATAAAGGAATAACATGAAAATGTCAAGGATTTTTTCAAATTAATATAGTACCTATGTAATAAGAATGTAATACTTTTGGAAAAAAATGTACTTACAGAACATACTTAAATATATTTTTATAATTTTAAGGTAAAATGTTTATCGTAAAATGTAAGTAAATAAAGCTTTTTTTAAACATGGGCATATAATTATTTTTATGAAATATACATACTTACACTTTTTCGAAAAAACCTGTTGCGTTACTAACTTATAGACAACATACAGCCCAAACCGCTTAACAAAGAAAGATGAAGTTTGTAGTAAAGTTTTTGTAGACTCCCTAAAGAAGGTGACCTCTAGGGGTGGACCAATTAAGAAATTTACAAAATTCCCAAAGAAAAGGATTTCAACAGAGCAGGGGGGAAAGTTTTAAGCAAGCGCTATTTCTGTTGCACGCCCAAAGACAACAGCAATGGCTAACGAAGTCGCTAACAAGACAATTACGAGTCGATCGTTTTTATTTAAGAAACTTTACCCCCAGGGGAAGCTTCTGGGACTACTCAAGTCAAGTACCTACATTATCGGGGCAAAAAGTGTGTGTGAGTATTTAAATTTAAATAAAAGAATATACCTACTTTATAAAATCTGAATTTTGCATGAATAATGAGCAGAAAATATCTGTTAATCCGTCTCCAAAGCTTTTGGGTTTCCAAGATTAGAATTTTTACGTAGAACACGATACGTTACAAAAGTTTATTATTTGGTTTATACCTACGAAGAAGTAGCTTGTAAACAGGAATACATGATAATCGTTTGAAGGACTTCAACCGCTAAGAATACGTATGTATGTACAAAAATGAATTTGCGAAGAAAAACTTGGAGGCACTTTTGATAAAGTGTAGTGGCGTCCGTCATCAATACCACCACCACCACCCACCCCATTACCTCCTGAAGGAACGGAACAACCAAAGATCGGGCAGCAGCGTCCTTCGCTTAAAAAATTGCATGCCAAGCATTGGTCAGCTCCCCCGCAAAATGTTTTTTCTTGTGGAGATCTGTGGGTGAGGCTGAGGCCTTTGTTTTACAGTGGATGAAAAATAAAAGAAAGGATTTCGTGATAGCATTGTTTCTTGAGATTGACAGACGAATTAAGTAAACAAGTGGTAAACAACTGCTTTGAATTTATGGTCGCGTTGATGTCTTCTAATTTATTATTATTATGAGCCTGTGCTGTCCCACTGCTGGGCAAAGGCCTCCCTCCCCTTCTTCCGAAGAATGTATAATTTAAATAAGGTATATTTGAGTTTCTAGTTCCAGTTTCGAAACGTATAGCAAAGTTTTTGAGATTTATTTTGCTAAGAATTTTCTTGTTATAGCGTAATTTTGGTTTTATTTTCATTCCAGTGCAGTGAATACATTATTGTTTAGTACAGATATTCTAAAACATTTTTCTTTGATTACAGAACCCTAAAAAGCACCTCGTTAAATCGCGTAAGTATGTATCTACTAAAACTAGTTACTAGTTAGTCTCGCTAAAACTCGAGAACGGCCGGGCCGATTTAGCTGATTTTGGTCTTGAAATGTTCGTTTTAGTCCAGGGAAGGTTTAAAAGGTGAGAAAATATAGAAAAACGGGAGGGAAGTAAGTAAGAAATACAATTTAGTTTTTCCATATAAAATTGTAAGGCGCGATACGAAGTTCGCCAGGACAGCTAGTATCTAATAATAACAAACAGCAACTGACTTTCTTCTAAAAATACAGTTTATTGTTGCATTTGTGTTAATTCATCGTTCATCATCATTGCAGTCGTCCACTGCTGGACACAGCCTCCCCCAGAGATCGCCAGGACAAACCTTGTGGGGAGAAGGGGGGTTTGCCATAATCGCCACGCTTGGCAGGCGGGTTGGCGATCGCAGTTTGGTGGTTACCTATTTAATTTTTCTACGAAGGACGCTGCTGCCTGTCCTTCAGAAATTCCCTTAGTCGCCTTTTACGACACCCACGGGAGGAAATGGGGTGGTAGAATTCTATGCTGCGTACTACTACTATTCTATACTGCTACTCTAACACAAAAAAAGAAAAACGTTATTTAAAACTTAAAATTAAAAATAGACAAAAAATTTTAATTTACAAAATTTGCATCTCAGAATCAGAGAGACAACACATTATAACATATATGTTGCAGAGATAATTTAGTATTCAAACAATAGTGGGTACTGTGCTATAAATTACCTTCTATGCTACCAGCAAAGTGTGCCAAGCGTGAGAACCGCGGTGGCCATGGCTCTGAAGTTTTTCTACATACATTGTGTTTAATTTCGGCTTTCAATAATTTGTTAAAAGGTTTGATGCCGAAAAGTTAGTTTTTTTTTTTAACTTAACTTACGTTCTTTAAAAATCGTAGTCGTCGTGTATCTGCAGACTTTTCATTTTTTTATAAGCAGGTACTGACAGATTAGGAAAGCTTATTGCTACCTAATTTCCGCCTTCTATAAAGACATAAAATTAGGAAACTGCAAAAGAAACGGTCATTTTCTTTTATGATTAAAAAAATATCGCAAGCAATGTGCTGTGGGAATAACCTCTTAAGGCGGTAACTCACGGTATGGCGCGAAATTTAAATTTTTTCACGTTTTTTAATTATTTTGGTAAAAGTATTCATTTTAAATAAAGTTTAAATGAATTCGCGTACGTAAAAACCTATTTCCCACATTGTGATATATCGTTTTTGAAAAACAGAGTTACCGATTTTGTGTATATTCAAGGAACTTGTTTTTTGGCCTTCTACCCCTTAGACACAAAATCTGTAGGTCTGTCTTCAAAAAACGTTGTATTACAATATGGGAGATGGTTTTTTACATACGCGAATTTATTTAAACTTTATTAAAAATGTATTCTTTCGTCAGAATAAATAAAAAACACGAAAAAATTTGAATTTCGCGCCATAGCGAGAGTTACCACCTTAAGTTCTTTTATATATAACTAGAGGCTGCCCCGCGGTTTCACTCGCGCAGATTTCTCATAAACACAAAATCCAGTTTTTTCCAGTTCCCATGGAAATTTTGGAAAATCCTTTCTTAGTGCTCACCTACACTCCCTAAGGAACCTACATGCAAAATTTCAGCCCGCTACGCCCAGTTGTTTCGGCTCTGCGTTGTCTGTCAGTCAGTCAGTCAGTCAGTCAGTCAGTAACGGAAGAGTTTTATATATATTGATAAAAAATCCATATGTAGAAAATAGTGCGTAAGTGAGTTTTAAGTACCTACTTCATAATTCATAAAAATAAAAATTCATAATTCAATTCATAATTTAAATAAAAGGTAAGTACTTACATTATTATTAAAAAAAGAAAAGTTTAACTGACAGTAAAAGCTATTTATAACTTTAATAGAGAGACACAATTGTATTTTTATTATTCTCTGATTGTATGCAATTTCATTGTTATACGCATTCAAAAGTAAACGGATGGTGAGCCCCGGCCATGTGCTGCCTGCCAGTGCCGCGTAGAGGGCATTTTCCCGGCGGCAGCCAAGCGCATTCGCGGTCATTTCTTCCTCGCAGCGCGATCTAACCACGCGGGCTCGGATTTACGGCGCACGCTTGCAAGAGCGCGGGAAAATCGACTGTTTACCTAGAACTTTACGAAAATCGTGTGTGTTCTGTTGTTTTCTATCCATGCAATTTGAGGACGAACGTTATTATGGAATTACTGGTGTTTATTTTATGCGGTAAGTTCTTCGAAACTATCTTCTTGGTGTGTTCTTGTTGTCAAGTTTTAGTATATAATTAATTTTATTTACATCTTATCTAGGGGGTGGTACTGAATCAAACCCACTAATATTCTTCTATACTTAATTAAATAATACAATTAACCAATGAAAAGAGCACTCAGTTTAATCAATATATATAAAACTCTTCCGTTACTGACTGACTGACTGACTGACTGACTGACAGACAACGCAGAACCAAAACTACTGGGCGTACAAAGCTGAAATTAGGCATGTAGGTTCCTTAGGGAGTGTAGGTGAGCACTAAGGATTCCCCGAAATTCCCACGGGAACGGAAAAAAACGTGATTTTTGTGTTTATGAGAAATCTGCGCGGGAAATACCGTTTGATAGGTGTTTACTTACACGCAACGTTAAATCTATCACTGCGAGTCAAATATTAAAACTTAATAACCCAAAAGTGGCAGGCGTTTAACCTTTAATTCGACATGAAAGATCTTATTAAAATATATAATCTGGTAAAGCATATTATGAAAAAGTTGACTGCCCTTGTACTGTCAATACCAACGCGTGCAAAAACAATATTTTGTTATTATAAGTGTAATCGAACTGAGAAGGTTTTTTCCCCATTTTTCAAGATTTAATTATTTTCGTATCTTTCTATGTATAAATAGTCTTACGGGAACTAGATAAATAGCAATATCGAATGCTATTTACCTAGTTCATAATAAGGTATTATCTTCAGGCACATTTTCATCCAGGGGGCCAAGTTTCTTAACTTAAAACGAGTGACTCGTAATTGTCTTGTTAGCGACTTAGTTAACCATTGCTGTTTTCTTTGAGCGTGCAACAGAAATTACCTTTGTTAAAGCGGCAAAGGTTAACGAAATCGCTAACAAGACAATTACGAGTCACTCGTTTTTAGTTAAGAAACTTGGCCCCCAGCATACACACAATTTCTTAAGAAACATTATACATTCTTGTGTTATATAAAAATGCGGAATTCAAAAAGGAATAGTAGTTCGGTCTGAAGGTCAAAAAATGCAGTTTTATTGTTTTAGTTCAAATCTACCTTACTTTAAAAAGGTACTGGCCTTGTCCAATCACGCACCGCACCGAGTACACTTTCGTGTTAACATTGAAAGCATTAACTTTTGCGGTTTTAAATGAGTATTTAATTAGCTGTCATCAAGTTGGTTAAAGTAGCGTATTAAGTGCTCTAGATGCATAATTACTAGCCGGTACCATTATAACAAACTTCAAAACCCTGCTTATAAATAGGAAAAACCGAAATTTGTTACAGTTCAAAGTTATTTGTCCTGTTAATAGTTTACTTAATAATAGTATTATTTAAACAGGATATAACTTAACTAGGTACTACCTTACGATTTATATTTAGTTTTATAAATTTAACCTTCTCTCTTCATTTTGGATATTTTAAAAGGTATTTACAGATAAATATTAAGTTTTGCTGCTTACAATCTATTAAATAAACATAAACTTTCTCAAAAGGGTTATGGAAACGATTAAACGTTTTAATGACGTAAGAAGAGGCTTTCGAAAATTAACATGTCAAGCAAGAGAAACTAAAAAATACGATATTAGTAAAACAACTTTACCATTTTCAATTGACTTTCTGTTTTATATTTCTAAAGTAAGTATATCGATCATGGAAATGCCAATTGTCGTAAGGGACAAAGCACGACTTTTCAGGAGAGCCAAAAAACAAATTTTTTTTTACAAATCCATTTGTAACTTTCGATTTCCTTGATTAACAGCGATCAATAAAAAGAAGACCAGTGCTATTTTTTGAAGATCTTTTCAATGGTTTTAGTTTGAATACGCTACAACTAATGGTTTAGAAGATTTTGTCCCTTACGCCCTACCAATTTTAGCAACACTGTCCCTTACACTGGGCTATTTTTCAACATTTTCCCTTACGACCTATTCATTTTTGTTAACTTTATAAAATAATTGGTCGTAAGTCCCACATGTGTTATTCCAATGTAGTCGTATGTCTATTATTATATTTAATTTTAAAATTATTATGGAAAATTAGAAGGGCGTAAAGGAAATAAAATAACAACAAGTGTGTTGTTATTAGTACTGATGAAACTAAAAAAAAAAATCTTATAGTTTTTACAGTCTTAAATGTTATTGTTTAGTTATCCTTGTGGAACAATATGATCAAATTCATATAATATGAAGTAGAAACATTAAAGTTTTAATAATTATTTTTAAAAATGTCTAAAAAAATTGAATTATGTACATAATTTTTATAAAAATAACAGATACCTAGAAAATCTAATACAGCCCTCGTAAGATTTAAACGAAAATAAGTTATAAAACTTTAATTTCTACAGTAAAATCAATACTTTTAAGAAGATAGGTAAGTAATAATTGGTTAATAGCACACTTTTAAAGTTAATTAGCTTTTAACACGTTAAATGAATGAATTCATTAGTTAGATCAATTAAAAAACCACAAGACTTACATTAAAAAGTTTTATTTGTTATGGTTAGTATGTAACGTTAACCAAACACAAAAACAATTTGGGCCGTATGGTTGCGGCATAAAATACCACCACCCCATCTCCCATGTATATATAGATAAAGGTGACTAAGGGGAAAAAACTGAAGCACTGGCAGTAGCAGTCCATCGATGATCCTACAACAGCTTAGTACAACAGCCATTCTGCAATTTCCAACCTGCCTGGCAAGTGTGATATGACAATATTGACATACCCACTCATATGAGGTTAACGCCATATAGGTTATAGCCATGAGGCTAAAACTAACGTTTTGGCCTAGTTTGCGCTTTGGTAGGGGTCAGGAAAATGCGGGGCAAGAAGTCCTAACTAATTGTGATCCCGGGACAACATCGCTACCATAAACTTCCTCTTACCCTGGCAACATACAAGTTGCCCATGATAATATAGAGAGAGCTGACGAGAAGCTAGTGAAACTAGAGAAGGAATTGAGTTGGTAACGGGTGGACATTGTTGTTGAGGAGGGAGAACAACAATTCCAGGGAGGTTTTGGGTTCATAGTGCACAAGTCCCTTCACTACGTTGTAAATACCGATAGAATGACGGCAAGGGTAGCGTGTCTTGAACTTTGATGAACCTAGCAGTATTTGTTAAAGGTTATACAAGTATAAGCTCATACATCGACGCAGTCCAACGAAAAAGTGGAGACTATGTATCCCGTGCTATGCATAGCTCAAAAACTTACTTCACAGTTGACGTAGGGGATTTACATGCAAAACGGTTCAATTCTAATATCAGCGACGCATAACGCTAAAAGCATGAAACAGAAGTCTAGTAGTACCTGGTCTGCAGAAAAGGCCATAAATCTAGCTGAAGAACTTACTTCTAAGCCACCTTTATAAACTAATTGGTGACTTTATAAACTCACGCGCAGGTTGGACGACTTCCGCCCTCCGAATAAGCTATTTCCCGTAAAGGAAATCACATAAATGCTTTAAGACAGTTAATATAGAAGTCGAAAAAGTATGATCTGCCTTATTGTATAGCATTTTAAACTATGGACAATACTTTGGTGCTGGGAAGTACTGCAATCTGTTATGTGGTGCCAAGTGGACTATTGGTATATGGAAGTGTTTGTAAAAAAACGCCATGTCAGCTGGACTACAGGATCAGAGCTCGAAGGCTGCTGAGGACTGCATCTGGGTTCAGAAAGGGGTATGTTATATCCCCAAAACTGTTTACTGCAGCCGCTGTGCACATAAATATGTCTTTAAAACTCGGGACAGGAATGAACTAAGCATAAACATAAATTATGAGTTGGTCAGTTGGTATCTTTTACTATAGAGTCAAATTTAAATTCGCCGTTACCTATAACTTAAGGAATACAACATATTTTAGTGCTAGAAATCAATGCAAATTGACATTTGACATTGTACCCACACAGAAAAAGTTATATTTTGATTGGTTGATAAAATTGATCAACGAATGGGTACTTTTTAAACATTATTTTTAAATAATTACAGATAAAATAATAAGTATATATATTTTTTTTAATAAATATAAAATTAAGTAACGACCCTTACGACCTTGAGCTTAAGATACTGCAACTATTTTTTTTACGTCGTAAAGGACATATTGACAAAAACATAAAAAAATCATCAAGAATATTTTAATTTATTGGCCCTTACGCCAAAGTGAAAAAATTAAATGTTCCATAAAGCATTTTTTTTAATAAATTTCTGAGTTAGGCCCAAAAAAAGTCAGGTCGTAAGGGACATTTTTTGGAAGCTAGAGAGGTTTCAAATATACCATTCGATAGAGCGTGAAAAACTGAGTATAATGGCATCAAAAACGAAATTTCGAAAAATGTCCCTTACGACAATTGGCATTTCCATGATCGATATTGTCTAGGTGTAAAAAAATGTTAAGGCCGAGCCCAGAGCACATCTGGCGAGAGGCAGCGATGATACCGATCGAAACGATAATAATTATAATTGTTTATCAATTTTATAGCATGGGTATATAGGAACAATCGCGTGCCGTTTTTTTATGTGGGATCAGAACAATTTTCGCTGAACAGAAAATAGTTAGAACCATATTTGTATATTCCCTACGCCTCGCCAGTGTGCACTGGCCCTTAGGAAGATGAAATCACCCTAATTCAGGTCAGATTAAATGTGAGCTTGAATGTACGTGTTCAGGTAGGATCTGTGACAGAAAGACTGGATTGTCTAGAAGAAATCGCTTTAAGCGACAATGGCCGCCCATTGCCCTCATTTTTCTGTATTCAAATTTTTTTTTTTTTATATTTTGTATTTATATTAGTTTTTTTGGCAATAAGTAATTTAACTTTAAAAACTGATGAAATTCCCACTATTTTAGGGATCTGTGACAGAAAGACTGGATTGTCTAGAAGAAAATGGCCGCCCATTGCCCTCATTTTTCTGTATTCAAAATTTTTATTTTTTTATATTTTGTATTTATATTAGTTTTTTTTGGCAATAAGTATTTTAACTTTAAAAACTGATGAAATTCCCACTATTTTAGAATACCTTATACCTAAAGTTTTGGTCAGCCTGCCGTATTGTGGTCGCGTTCATGACGCTTCCTACAAAAATTACAAGCTTGTATAGTTGAAAGTCACCTCTTCACCGAGAAAACAGTTTTCCTCCAGGTTTCTGACTAGCAGCGACTTTCTCTCATTTAGGCCTCTTTCCGTCCGTTAGTTTCCTCAATTAACTCTGAAAAGCCACACTAGCAGGAAACTATAGCGTTTAGTAGAATCTTCTTGACCATCATTAGATGTATATGGGGCGAAAGGTAAAATTCCATAATTATCGACCTTAAAAAGGTTGTTATGCAGTCGATTATTGCAAAGAATTACATACAACAATATACCTATATAAGGTCTTGAATAAAAAAACCGCAACAAATAGACATAGTTAAAGATTTACAAATAAGATTAATAGTATGTACAAGTATAGTCCTTTTTAGAATTTCGAATTCAAAACACGATAATAAAAATTCCATTCCCATACATGCTAATTTACTAGCCAGCCTTGTTTTCAAAAATTCTCGTTATTTTGATACTTTTCCTGTCCAATGTGGGTGAATACAACCAAAAAAAAGAATACAATACATTAAAAAAATAGATATGTGTATACTTAGTGCCCGTCAAACCGAAAAAAAATTGTTAAACATATCAAATATTATTTATAGAATTTTGGTTTATATAAATAAACCTGTATATTTGAGTAAGGCACCGAACATTAAAGAAGCCTTTTTCGAATCGGTTCAGTAGATCCGGAGCCTATTCGTTACAAACAAACAAATCTTTCCTCTTTGTAATATTGGTATAGATTATATTATTATACCATTCCACCTGGCAAACTTGTGATAAAATAAAAAGTTTCGTCACACTTCAAAAATATCAGACTAACTGGACTCGACTATTAACTATTTATTTACGTTGCGTGTTACATTGTAATGTGATTTCATCGATCTAATACACTATGTAAGAGCGTACATTATATCACACTGGACTTTGCATTTGCCTGAAAACACTGTTCAATTATACATATACGTATAGGAAATTGATACGTTAAATGAAACGGTCCAGAGTCTGTGATTTCTGTCTGTGGTTTTTATATAATATGTGGTAGTGTTTATTTATTGAATAAGCTTAAAAATACTATAACATAGCGTTAGCGTAATGTTTTTGATTTTAGGTGTTTGCTAATATAAAAAATTGGCAATAAATGTTAAATAAAACAAAAACGTAATTAATATGTAAAAAAAAACTTCAAAAGCTCTGAAGTTTTTTTGATCAATCTATTGGTATAATTGAAAAAAATAAAATTTGTTAACAGATATAAAATGCAATGGCTAAAATCAAACGGGTAAAGTAGTAGTTACAGATTGATTTATATAATTAATTAATTAAAAATTAATGAAAGAAGCGTGAATTTGATTGCGATAACATAGATTATTATTACCAAGCATTTTCAAATATTGCGTTTCTCATAATATATACGTATCTATACATATACGAAAACGGTAAATAAATATAACAATAGTAGTGAGTAGCCATTGTTAGCCGTGAAGGGTAATCGGAAATAGCTTTGTAAAATATATTGGAGCTTATTCAGCGCATAGGTAATTATGTTTAAATTTAGAAAGTCGATATAACTAAGTAGCTTCACTTAGAATGGATGCAGGTGCGGAAGATGCTGACAAATACCTACAACTCACGCGATGATGGATGGTTTGGCTATTTGGACGACGACGAGACGTGAGAAAACCCGTAATCACATAATACGCCCATTATGAATGACGGTTATTTAATACCATTTACTTGGCTAATATTCAGTTTTCAATTCCAACTAGGTGTTTAGGAGTTTCTAATGACTTATCGCATTTCGAGCTATTCAATAAATATTCAAATTCAATGATCAATTAAGTATGAAAAGATTTCCGTGAATTCAGACAAACCGAGAGCAATTTTGTTGCAATGATGTTAATTATTCCTGCAATTTTACGCATAACACCATATGGTGTTGTGTCCCTACTGGTGCGGAGGTATGTTGAGCACTCTCACTGCTGAATGACTCTCGTGGCATGGATGGATGGCGCGGTCTCTGGTGACCAGTAGTTGCTCATATCATCACTCGGATCTACCACGAAACCACGGAACTGTCGTCTAAACACGAGCACAAAGTAAATTAAAGTCGTGGTCCGCGGCGAATTACTAGTTAACTGATGATTGTATCAATAATATAGCTTTGTGTAAAACAGAACAGTATTAACCTTTTCATAGCAAGTTATTTATTCCTGATCAAAAAAACTTGTCGATATGATCTCTATCAAAAATACTTCGTGATCAAATTAAATTTCTGTCATGCATCAATAATAGGTATAAAAAAAGAATTGGCTATCTATTACGAAATAGAATATCTGTTTGAATTTGATTAGAATTTTTGATTAGTATTTAGGATTTTACCGTCCATTCTAAAAATAGAACAGTTCTATTATTTAGGTAGACTTGTAAAGTAAATAATAATCCATAGAAATCATACCGTAATTTCATTGAGTGAAGAAAATTGTGTTGTGTTGTGATGTGACCATGTTGTGACGCAAGTTTATTACATTAAAATTTTACTCGTAATATACTTATTTAGATGTTTCATTACAACTTGTGGGTTAGTGCAATTTTGTTTTAGACTAATATTTGTTTAGGTAAGTACGGTTTAATTTAATTCGACCTAGGAATTTTAATTTATAAATTTTAAATATTGTGTAAACTGCATACTTACAAAATTTATTTGAAACCAGTTAGACGCGCTTGCTGTTTAAGGCCATTTTATCACCGCGCTGTACCCTGCACTTTCATAATCACACTTTTCGATAAAATCCTGCTACACAAAGACACGGCCTAGTTTGCAAATAATGTGCTTTAGGAAATGTCGTGCATTAAATCTGATCTAACTACTTTCCTAATATTGTCTTCCACTGAATAATAATGAACAATCGAGTTATGTACCTCCGAACCTACAGTCACGGCCGCGGCCGTGCAACATTGTTATCGTTTTTTTTTAAAGGCGACGGTTTGAATAGCCATATACCAACGTGAATTGCATGTGGTGCTTTCTCAAAACCACAGAGCCATTTAAATTATTTGTAGGTAAATATAGATAGGTAACTTGTTGTATAACGAACGAATGAGTTCACTCGCTTTTTGATGTCACGGAGAGCGACATTAGTCGACGTACCTTTTAAAAGCAGCCACAAGTAACACTCACAGTATGATATTTGTGTTTTTTAGTTTTGTTATAAATAACACAAAATTAAATGTATAATTTCGAAACTAAACATCTTAGTTAGGCCACAGATTACCTAATAATACTAATTTAGGTAGGCTGCAAATGTAATTAGAAGGACCGTAACAGAATTTCATGTGGCAGTTATGTTTATAGCTACATCTACAATAATATGGACGCAAGGAGAAATCGTGCAAAAGGTCTGTAGCAAGAAACATGTAGCACAGAAAAAGGTGTTTATTTGAGTTTCATAATTGCGAAAAGTGTTTCTGTACAGCAGAGGGGTACTACTTAAAAAAATAGGTTTATGAATTAACATAACTCATCACACTTAATTGGACTCCTCCCCTAAATTGGTTTAAAATTTTAATTTAAAAACATTCAATTTACAGCCTCGTTGATTATATTTAAACAGTTTTATTAGAGATAGAGAAAAAATATCGTGTCTATTTACCTTGAAATATTTTAAACAAATTAATATACTTAGGAAAAATAACAGACTTTTTACAGCCGTGATAGCGTTGCTTGTAAAACTACAGAAGCTTTGATGTTTTATTTGCTGCGAACGAGCACTCACGCGCGAGCACCGGCACCGGCAATGCATCGGAGTGCATCACGTCGCGCCGCTCGCTGACCACTTGCAAAACACTATATCATATATTATGTCCTTTATGTTTAAGAGAAAGTAACCTAAATTAGGTTAATAGAAGCCAACTGCGAGCATTTGTTAGCATTGCAGGTTAGTAATTAAGTAACTAACTAATAAGGCTAATGAAAACGAAGAAAAAAAAGGCTTGAAAATAGGGAACAGGCTTATCACAAGTAAAGAAATTATTGAGATGAATATTGTCAACTTGGAGTAAGGAACTTAGTTTACCTTCATAACACCTTCCTTAAAGTATGCCTTCTATGGTTTAACTCAGTCTTAAGGTGTGGTATGGTTCTACGATAGACAGGAAGCCTTTTCTTGTATCATATATCTATTGACATGACAACGCTACTTGGTCGGCTCCGTAGCCGGCCGACTTACGCCGCAATAATTGCAACATATTTTGCAGCAAAACGACGATCACTGAGATTGTGTCGGCCACATACCATTCTACCTTGTCGAAAACAGAAAATTCAATATTTGCTACTTCTAGAACAAATTTGCTTAAATTTACATAGGTCAGGCGTTGGATGGTGACTAGGTACGATTCATTTAACAGATCATTCTGATGTTATAAATAGAAACAAGGAAATGTCAGACAGCTCAAAACAAGTTGCAGTCTACCTACCTATTATCTTTGTAAGCTGACTTCGCGCTCCATATCACACGCCAATCTGTTATTGATCTTTACAGTCTCATGATTAGTATACAAAGCTGAACACAATGAAATAGTATCTTGTCTCAATGCATGTGTTTCATGTAAGCGAAGAATTAAAGATTCATTACCATATCTACTGCTACTATTACGGAAGCTGTAGTAGATTTTTCTGTTGCTCTAACAATAGCCTGGGGAAAGAAGAAACGGACTAGTGGCCCAGGCATTGTTTTTGAACGATTATTCTTTCTATGATAATTAAAGGTAGAGCGTGCATGAAGGCCGTTAACGTATAATGAATAAAATAATAAAGACTATATAAGTGACAAAATATAACATGCGTGGGAAAACTATTGCGGTCAAACATGGGTACGGGCCGGTCTTGTTAGGAAACTTTGTAGAGAAAATACTTACAATTTCCTTGTCATTACCTGAACAGATTGAAATTGATAAAAGTTTGAATTTAACCTTAGGTCTGATATCTTGACTATTGGGCTTGCACGTGCTAATTTTTGTATAATAAGCAAAAGAAGACGTGTTTAAGATTGTGCACCTTGACCCAGTTAATATGATACAGATAATTAAATGGTAGAAGGTTGCTACGAAGAGATAAGTGAATCAGATTGCAACTCGTATAATCGACGATCATTTTCATATAGATCAAGCGATTCACGAGAGCTTGATAAATGAGATTTGTTGATCGTTACGGTACTTTTATATTTTAGGTAAGTACGTAAGTATTTATAAACTGCGGTTGGGCACTCGTAGTATTTGGAAATGCATGAATCAGCAATTCGCATTGAATACGAAGTTTTGGCGGTATGGCCAAATCTTAAGTTGGTATTCGTGGGCAGCACATAAATGGAAGCGAGAATTTAAGTTATATTTAATTTCAGCAATCTTAACGTGCTATTGTATTAAATTTATAGTCTGGTGCGTGTTGATGATGTGGGTCGTCGCCTGGTGCGCTATTATAATAACTTAGAAACATGCGTTTATGCTTTTAGACAAACGGAATCGAAAGTCGATGGAGTCTTTACGCCTTTCACTGCATTGCATATTTCAATATCACACTGTATTATTTTCAGTTGTGTATTTTGTTTTTGTAATCTGTTAAATACAAATTAACAATCTTATACAAATTATATCAGTCCACTTTTCTTTAAGTTAATATGCACATTCATTGTGATGTTTTCATAGTAGATAATCGCTACGAATTTGATTGACGCGAGCGCTTCGGTTATAAAAGTTATATAAGAGTGTAGAGGTGTTATGATCCGTGTTGCCTCGGCCGCATCACTTTGTGGTTGTAGCGGACTGGTTGCTAGGTCATCCGGCTGGTCGTCGTTCCCGCCGCAATCACAACTAATCGGTAAACATGCATGACGCTCATTATATAATAGCACTGGGTGTCTGCGTCGGGCTCGTGCTCGTCCACTTTCACTGAAGTCGTCGGTGACAGAATTCTACCGTGAAACAACATTCAGCCTTAGCGACCCAAAAACAAAGGGCGTAATTGCAGCTATTATTGTTGCTTATTAATTTAATTTCATGTCTAAAGGTAAGACCGTTAATTTCCTTTCCACTTAGAGCGTAAACATCAGTTGTATCAAACTGTGTGGGTGCTAAATAATGCATTGACTTAACCTTCGTAAGAAATTCATTCACAAATTAATAAAACGTAATTTAATAATGAAATCAATATAGAAAAGTTTAAGGAAGAAACTTGCCACTTTCCTCTTGAAAAATGTGTGAAGGTGAGGTCATAGCGACATAGTTTATTCAGTGAAGATTTTTGGAAGAAGATCACTTACGCACGTAAAACCTATATATTGGTGAGGAATATTATAGATAAAAAGGTTAACATTATAATTACATAATCTCACTAATTGTGTTACAATGCAGATTATAATATAGGGTCTTGTGACAAATACCCATGTACATAATTATATTAAAATGTTTATTCCTGAAAAGCTGCGAGTAGTACCTAAAGAAGAAATTCTTAAAAAAACTGAGAAAACAAAAGAATAAAAACCTTATTTCTAAATAAACCTTCAAGATTTATAATTCAAGTACGTCACAATCGCAATTGTTATTTTCCAATGTTGTGCGAAGGGCGTTTTGGCAAAAACGGATATATACCTATAGGTGGAAACAGTCGCCAGCACAGAAACCTACCCATTCCACCAACTTAATGCATACCACAGTGAGTATTATATTGCAAAAATGGGTATGTTGATGTTGGCTACTGAACATGATTCTTTGGTGCATGAAGGCACACAGTAATGGGTTCGTCATGCGTGCGCGCGCGCTCGTGAGTCGTGACGTCACGAGGACACATCTCAGCTCGGCACACGACAAAATATTTCCTAATACAACTATCTTATTTATTGTTTCTCAATTTACGTTTACTTTTGCAGCCGTGGTCGTCATTTGTTACATGACACCTTAATATAGCGCGGTACGAATTGTAAAGTAATTTTAGCCACAGCAAGTTTAAGTAAATCACGTTTCGAGATTTAGCTCTACCTACTGTCCATGGTATCGTTTTATACCAAAATATTATATAAGTTATTATTAGTAAGTAATTAGCTTAGTTAACTTAGTCTAGTAATATGTAATTGGTACGTGGTGGTAGGCCATTAGCGGTAAATTTAGTTAAGCCAACCTCCAAGTCGGCTTTAGGGTTACTTGCGCGCTTGCAAATCTGTACAGTAATTAGAATCAGATCTTAAAAAGAACGTATTATACTTATTATTAATACTTTTTCGTTACTTAATGACTGGGGGCCAAGTTTCTTAACTAAAAACGAGTGACTCGTAATTGTCTTGTTAGCGATTTCGTTAACCATTGCCGCTTTAACAAAGGTAATTTCTGTTGCACGCTCAAAGAAAACAGCAATGGTTAACTAAGTCGCTAACAAGACAATTAAGAGTCACTCGTTTTTAGTTAAGAAACTTGGCCCCCTGATCGACTGACAGACAATCGTAAACCTTCACAAATTTGTGATTAAGACCGATTTTTTTTATAGAAATGCTATTTGGGGAAAGCATTTAAAAGTGCAAGCGAAACTGTTATCAATAGTGTTTGTTGTTATCCACACAGGCAGACAATCTGTGAATATCTTTTTCCCTGTGTCACATGGACAAATGGACAGATATTAAAGGCTCGTCAGTAATAGGGTTCTGTTAAAATATTGATGACCTTGGTTAGCAATCTGATCCATATAATTTAAATTCGCCATTCACAAACATAAAAGTAAACTGGTAGTGTATACTTTTGTTTTATTTCGTATTTAAAAAAACTCAATAAAAAATAGCATATTTTTTTATTACAGACAATGTATTTTCATACACCACATAGTTCACTAAATCTTTATTATCTCAGCACAGCTACCGACACATAATCAATCAAAACCATTAAACTCTGCATCTGCGAGGTCAATATCACAGTGATCTATGATTTGGCACTAATAGTCAGTTTGATTTTTATTTCCTTCATTTTACTTTCAGGGTTAAATCTGCTCAACGAAACGAAATGTTAAATCCGTCTGTCAAAATATTAATGGGAACAGCTACGTTGATAAACTCTACTTAAGATATTTAGTTAACGTATTGCACATAAAACGATATAATGTGTTATGTGGTTGTCCCATTGTGGTTAAAAGTATAACCACTTAGGTCGTTGTCTCAGGCAGCCTATTGTTACCAATTTTCCATTCACGACCCGTGGCTAAAACAAATTATCAAGGGGCAGTTAAATAGCAATTGAACTTTGAAGTCGTGTGTTGCGGGCAGTTTCGATATTGTCATGATATGGTTTATTGCCACGACCTCGCCATGCTTAGATCAGCAACTTACCTATTGTTAAAGGGTTGAGTTTGATTAATCAATAGGTCCTTTTAATCAAAAGCAAAAACAATATTCATGCAAATAATACAGGCAGGTGTTAATAAATCGTGAGACAGGATGGCAATCGATACCAGGATGCCATGGCACCTCGGCCCGTCACTCGCCAAGGCCTGGTGCCTCCTGCTTGGCAACCGTCGCGTCACCTTTCTAAATGCAGCAGCTATTCAGTTTAAAACTTTATTATTTGCACCGGATGCACGGTATGTATTGTGTGTAAGTAGGTAATCTGTTCAAATATTAAATTGTAAACGCAGTTCCGGTTAAGTGAATGTGTAATGTGTGAATGTATTATTTTCATGAGATACATTATAGTGGTTAGGTAATTGTACACTCAAATATGACTGTTTGAATTCATCCTTCGTAATGATTAACCCTTTCCGTACATAAATTAGAAAAGATGCTGCCACACCCAGATTTAGTTGCTGTAGACGAGGTTATTAAAATACATTGGCTAAGCAAAAGTCAGAGTTTTCTCTGTTAGGCCTTTTAACAATATTGGAGATGAGAAATTAATTTCTTACCAAATAGGTCTATCTTATCAATATATATAAAACTCTTCCGTTACTGACTGACTGACTGACAGACAACGCAGAGCCGAAACTACTGGGCGTAGAAAGCTGAAAATTGGCACATGGGTTCCTTGGGGTGTGTAGGTGAGCACTAAGAAAGGATTTCCCGAAATTCCCACGGGAACGGGAAAAAACGGGATTTTTGTGTTTATGAAAAATCTGCGCGGGAAAAACCGCAGGGCAGCCTCTAGTCATTTTGATAAAATGTAAGTTATATGATTTGGTGCAATAAAGTGCTTAAATTATTTAAAACATGAGTCAATTTGAAAGTTATTCATACGCAAAGCGACATACATGCCGGTACGGAATCAAATAAAACATACAAGCCAATTTTCATAATCATTTTTGTATTATGAAATCGAGCTACATTCGACTGATCATTTAAAAGCAAGGTCTAGAAGAGTAGGCAATACGAAGCGATTGATCGACGTCTAACTGTGCGAAGAAACTTTGATTATTTCATAATAGCCCATCAATTATTATTATGAAAATGATGAGCAAACTACTTACTTGATATTTTTAAGTGACTAACACATACAGGATAAAGCAATAAAAAACTTTGTTTACAATTAAATTAATAAAAGAGCAAAGGCTTTAGAATAGTTTTGTTTTAAAACTACGTCATACAGGATCAAATTACTTTACGTACCAATATTATTTATGTTTATACAGTGTGTCCGGGGAAGTTATAACATAATTTTAAGGGTGTATTCTATGATCAATTTCATCGATGAAAACACCCCATATGGGGGGTCGCATCCTCACCCCCCCCTCAGTATGATGTTTTTAATTATTTTTTTTGCAAAAGTCGACCCCGCCTACTTTTAAATTCACAGTTAAAGATCTAAGGCTCACAGAACCTTTATTAAGGTCTTGATCGAAGGCTAAGTAGTTACGCTACCTAAGTTACTAACAAAATAACCAAGTATTGCTTTTACTTTTTTTTTTAAAGATGATATACCAAAAAAAAATATTTATTTTGGAAATTTTTTACGGTTTTTCAAAGTTTTCACAAAAAAATGCAGATACTTTTTTTTATTTTTTGTGTTTTATTGTTAGCTTTTGAGTTGTTCTCCAAATTGGTATTAGATTTATTTCTCTACGTCTATTACTTCAGAAATTATCAACTACCAAAAAGACCCTTTGCTTTTACCTTTTAAGTTAAGATTTCAGTTTAACCCTCTTTCTTTAAACAATAAAGTCAATATTTAATTCTTTTGTTAGTTATTTTGGTAGCCTACCTACTTAGCCTTCGTACAAGACCTAAATTAAGAGTCCTTTTACGCGAACAGTGGCGCCACTGTTGAAAAAAAAAAAAAAACTAAAGTAAGGCTTTTTTTCAGAAAAAAGTAATCCATAAACATTCTAAACCTAGATATTATTTTAAATAATTAAAAAAAAATACAAGGGACCAAGATTTTATGCACAAGGGAGCACTTTTTCTGAAAAAAAGCCTTACTTTAGAAAAAAATTTTTTTTTCAAGAGTGGCGCCACTGTTCGCGTAAAAGGACTCTTAATTTAGGTCTTGTACGAAGGCTAAGTAGGTAGGCTACCAAAATAATTAACAAAAGAATTAAATATTGACTTTATTGTTTAATAAAAGTGGGTTTAACTGAAATCTTAAATTAAAAGGTAAAAGCAAAGGGTCTTTTTGGTAGTTGATAATTTCTGAAGTAATAGACGTAGAGAAATAAATCTAATACCAATTCGGAGAACAACTCAAAAGCTAACAATGAAACACAAAAAATAAAAAAAAGTATCTGCATTTTTTTGTGAAAACTTTGAAACACCGTAAAAAATGTACAAAAAAAAATTTTTTTTTTGGTTTATCATCTTTAAAAAAAAAACTAAAAGCAATACTTGGTTATTTTGTTAGGTAACAACAAAGTAACTTTTGTTCCTAGTAACTTAGGTAGCCTAACTACTTAGCCTTCGATCAAGACCTCAATGAAGGTTCTGTGAGCCTTAGATCTTTAACTGTGAATTTAAAACACGTAGAGATATTGCTTTGCTCACATACCTATACAAAGTGCTAAGGGGTACCATTTCTAATCCCCCCATATTAAATATTCTACAAATTCATGTACCAAGAGATTTTTTACGCAGGCGCAAGAACAAACTATTTGTAGAGCCTATGTGTAAAACACAGCTTCTAAAACAAGCGCCACTCACCAGAGGAATTAGACAGCTAAACGGCCTGGCCTCTAGAATCGATATCTTTAACTGCAGCTTGGACGAGCTCGTACAGGCAGCAAAACTGTATATATGCTACTCATAATTTAGATATGTTGTTTGAAGTTGTTTTTTTATAATTTAATATGATAAGATCGTAAATTCATACGGTGATAAATTATTGTGTTTTATATAGATAAGTCTTATATTGTCGCATTAGGGTTTCCTGTAATGGCAATATTATGTTATGAATAAAATAAATAAAAAAAAAAAAAAAAAAAGTAGGCGGGGTCGACTTTTGCAAAAAAAAAATTAAAAACATCATACTGAGGGGGGGGTGAGGCTGCGACCCCCCATATGGGGTGTTTTCATCGATGAAATTGATCATAGAATACACCCTTAAAATTATGTTATAACTTCCCCGGACACACTGTATAAGTAAAACTATAAGTTGTGATAATAATTTCATACATAAGAACCTATCGTCAACAATCTCTTACTGTAAACATGACATCTCTTCAGTCCAATTTCAAATGATCTTAAAAAACATGTTATTTTTAATAGGCTCTTGACAAAAGCTAGAGCTCACATTTTACGTAGGCTCAGGGCCGCAATGTGTACGAAGCGCAGGTGTGCGACGTTAGAGAGAGACAAAATCTTGGATTATCACAAAAACTTACGTATTGCACAAAGTTTTTTTTATATATTATTCGTTGTTTCAGTTACACCATGGGTAGTTACCTCAATTACAATATCTCCTAATGGAAATAGTCCGGAAGTCAAGATGCTCGGAGGGATGATGGTAGAAAAAGGTTTCGTGCCGATGACCACCACCGAACCAGACATTACGACAGAAAAAAATAACTACGATAAAAGCAGGAAACTGAACTACAATTCTACGAAGCTTTCTATAAATGAGCGATACAGGCGACTCATTCCTTATATGACTTTCTACTATGCTAATGACCTCACTGCGCCGCCACCCAAAGAGTACTCAAAAAATGTCGAAGTCGAGAAGGCGCAGATCATAGAGGCACCAATGGACCGACAACCAAAAAAAATAATTCAATCACCATACAGGAACATACCGCGGTATCAGGGTAATAGAATACCCCAGTACCCAAACCGCGAAAACACAAATAATCTTTACGACGATATTCCTACTTACCAAGAGCCAATCCGATCATCACCACAATACAACCCTTTAATAACAGACCCTTATTCAGAAAACCACAACTATCGTAAGATCGTTTTCAAACCCAACAAGGCGCCAAGCGCTCCGTTTTCTATGCCTTCAAGAAAACCTTATTTAAATCATTATCCCGGCAATGATCATGAAAACCGTTATTATCTGACTGAAAAGAATCCGGCACCAAAATATAAGCTAGTGCCGTACGAACAAACAGCTCCTGTGAAGGTGCATCAGCAGGAACTTTACGTGCCGAAAAAGCCAATACCCGTCCCAGTACAAGTGAACCCAGAACCAGTTTACTTGAAGCAGCGACCGGTCCGGCCTCAGTTTCTTTACGATAATGTTTATATTCAGCCGGCGCGAAAGCCATCGATGACGGTCTCTGAGAGCTATTATGAAAACCTGCGGCCACAACATCAGAGACATTCGGCTATAGAAAATGGGTTCAAACCAATACTGTCCAACGCAGTGCCTGTTACAGTTACACCTTTGCCACTTTATGAAAACTCCGAAGTAATGGCAGAGACTGCCACCACTCCTAGTCCAATCCTAAATAGCCCAAATTACTACCAATATTTTGTCGAGGAGCCCGTTTATACTCAATCGACTGTTGCGCCAAATACGATGTCTATAGGGTCACTTGTGAACTCACTTCAAATAAACAAGTCTATTCCTAAGCCGATAACTAGAGACAACGTCGGAACTTCTATAAGGACGCTGCTTCAAGTACTGAGTGCGCTGAAAGGGGCACCCGATCAGAAAGAAGTTGACTCATTGGTATTGAGTACGCCGCAACCATATGTGACAAGCAAGGACATGCAGGACGAAGAAACGAAGCCTGTTGTAGAGCCGGCAGAAACGCCTCTTGAAGAAAATGTAGAGTTTCACCAGGAACCATATCTCGCGCCTGTGATACCTCCGTCGCAACATATTGATGGTGAGTTTGATTTAATGTGCCTTTACCTATCAATCGCCTATTAAATGATAAGATATGCAAAAATAGTTAAAGTCATAGGTAGATAACTGAACCTTGAAAAAGAGACATGGGTTTAATTGAGCTTATACTACCTACTTGACTAACCAGGGTATACTTGTACCGGATGTAATTCTTTACGAATTCTTATTCTGCCAATTTACCTAGAAGTAGGCATGCTACAATCTTCAAAGCAAAATGTAATATCTTACTTGGACTGTTCCAGAATACCCGACACACTCGTCAAGCGGTGGTTCCTCGCAGCAGTTCCCGCTGCGCATCAATTCCGCGGACGACGGCGGCACGCCCGGCCGGCCCGGCGAGGACTACCCCATCCTCGATGTCATCCCCGAGACGAGGTTCGACTGCAAGACGCAGCGGTACAAGGGCTTCTTTGCCGACCCTGAAACTAGGTGCCAGGTAAAGGTCCGAGGGCCCACGAAATAAACAGATAAACATTTTTGTAATTAATCGAATCTTGGAAATTTGGTGACTTTAATTCTAAAGGCATTTTTTTTTTTAAACGTAATTTATATTCTTAGGTATCTTAATGATTACATTTAGTCATACTTAGTCATAATGTCGAATGAAGAAGTTCAGGGGTAGCGGAAGATTGTAATAATGTCGAGTCATCACGGCGGTGGCGAGCAACTGAACATGGATAAGAAACCCATGTACTTACCTACAACTACAACACACGGTTCCATTGCGAATAGCGAAAGCGTTATAAATAATGCCCAGGGGGAAATCTCTTTCATACTTAATATTGAGTGTATGCATGCTTGGTCTTTTATTAAAAATCTTAATAAAGGTATACTTACTATACAATTGTTTAAACTTACACGTTTCCGTTTCCCAGGTGTGGCACTACTGCGACCTGAACGGCGGCCAGGCGTCCTTTCTTTGCCCCAACGGCACCATATTCTCGCAAGCCGGGCTGACCTGCGACTGGTGGTTCAACGTGCGCTGCGACTCTACTGCACAGCTTTATGTACTAAATGAGAGTCTGTACAAGTTCATTCTGCCGCATTCGCCCAAGTTTCCGGAGGATTATAGCGGACCTCTCGTTGACAAGTGAGTTTTCAGATCATGTGTACTTACTTAACTTACCTTTTTTTCGGAAAACCCCTTATTAAGTATACCTATATTATTTTTTTTATAGCGAACTAGTGTAATTTTTCGAAACTATTTGGAATATAAGTACTTAAGTACTTACTTACTTACTTAGTTTTTGAATAATAATTTGAATAATTTTCAACCATAACTACTTACCTTCCTATCTAATAGGTACCAACATACTTAAAATACTTTTGCAGATACCTTACACTGAAGTTTAAAGAGATGGAAGAGCAGTTTCAAAAAAACAAGAAGTCCAAACAATCCGAGAAGTCGGACTCCGAAGAGGACAGTGGTTCTGAAGAGGCTTCAACGGACGCAAACGAAGTCAGCGAATCCAGCGATGACAGTACGGAGACCGATGTGACGTCGGCGGCCTCGGTGAGCGAAGCGAGCGTTGTCGTAGAGTCGTCGGGCGCCAGCGGTAACGTGCAAAGATTGCAAGATGAAAAGTAATCCTATTATAGAAGATACGAGCTTTCCCGGCTTACTTCGTTACGCCACAGAATATAAGATACTACAAAAGACTTGGCTCTATAGACTATGTTCTTTTGACTGCCCAGAATGGCCGAATAAAAAACAAACAACAACAACAAACCACCTGTCAAAATATGTAAACAACGGAAAAAATATTGCACCTTGGGTTATATTATTTGAGTTTAGGTAAGGATCCCTAATTTTTTTGACAATCTAATATAGCCTATGACACTCGGGGTTAATGTAGCTTCCTACCAGTGAAAGAATTTTTCAAATCGGTTCAGTATTTCCGGAGCCTATTCGTTACAAACAAACAAACAAATCTTTCCTCTTTATAATATTGGTATAGATACCAGCTCGACGAGCGTTATTTAAAAAAAAAAATTACCTATTACAAAATTCCGTAAATACCTAGAAGATACCAACAATACTCATAGTTTCATGATACAATTTATGAAATATTCTTAAAAATGCATTTCGCATGACCGTCGTGGTGTGACAATGTCTTAGTTTTAGTTGTAAATTAACTGTGATAGTCAGGGTGTGTTTTGTATCATCTGTTTGAAATGACTGCCTGCCTAATAATAATGGCTCTAGATAAGAGTGTGTTTGTGTAAGATTTGAAAGAAAGTTATTATGCCTAGCCTAATCATTAAAGGGGCGAACGGGTGCGATACTAGCGCCACTTCGATAAATAATTAATATCTGATGATTTAGAAAATTATTTATCGGAAGTGGCGCTAGTTTCGCACCGTGTAAGCCCTTAAGTAGGTTTATACTTAATTTTCAATGCCTACTAAATGTATAATGTCACATTTCGGAATTTTATTAAATTAAATTTAAAATATAGGTATGTTGAATTGTTGATGGGTTCTTATTAAGTATATGTCACCGGAAAATAATAAGATTCGCAAGTTTATAAATTTCCTAGGAAATTTATAATTATATATACCAACAGTTTGGCAAAAGTCTAGAAAAAATGAGGGCGCTACTTTGAAATTAGAAATTACTTAAGTACTCATTTTTATTCGCTTTCTTCGTAAAACACCGTTTATACCAGAAATTAATCAAAATCCGAATTCGTGATCTACGTCTTTTTAAGTTCCTTTTTTTGCGTTTCCAACTTAATATAAAAATGTTTTCGTTTCTCGGTAGACTTTTTTCCAATCTGTAGTTCCTACCTAATCTATGTACTTGAGTGTAATTTGAAAGTAAGTATTTATTCAACATTGTAATGCATTGCCCTACTTATGGAGCGACCCCTAATTTGCCGACAGCCAGCTGAAGTCATCCGGATACAGAGACGACCTCGCCGTTGCCTCGTGAGTATATCGATCCGTCACAGATAAGCTAGCTGTAAAAAGCGTGAGATCACAATCCAATATCATAAAATTTTATATTATCCAAATTTTTGTGTTGTCGCCCGCATCTTTGTTTTTTGCATGCACGAAAACGGAAATTTATTGTTTTCTAAAAGCCGGTACACACTAACGCAAACGTTACCTACATTGCGATTGCGCAAGTGTGTACAGACTTTATAAGAGTTAAACCTGCCATAGCCTGCCATGTTTAATTCAACAAAAAAAAAATTAGTGATACCTAATTGAACTTACTTACATTATTGCTATATTTATTCAACTGTTTTATTGTTTAAAACTTGAATAACAAGGATTTTTTGGACCTTAAATTTATGTGTATACAATTATGTGCAATAAATATATTTATTAATAGTACCAATGTGATTTTTTTGACTCGTTTAATGAAACAATTTTTGCCTCAATTTGTATGTTTATTTTATAATGAAAATTTATTTACACAGTATCGCTAACTTAATATAACACATTTATGCTGTTTATTATATGAATGAATCTCGATGGTTCTTTTTATTTAATGGGGCGAGACGTACCGTACAATGTAAATTTAAATGTTCGATACAATAACTTGCAGATTTAATTTGTTTATATTATGCCATATGCATTTTAAAACTACTAATCCAATTTAAATGAAAACATTAATGCAATTTACTGTCATTCTTAATTACCTACGGACTATATTGAAATGTTAGATTACATCTTATTTTGAAACATTTATGTTTTTTTAAATATCTTAAGTTGAATAATGAATTACTAGATAGATACCTATACTTACTAATGTTTCGCGATGAATTGGGACCAGTTAGTTTGATTTAAGTTTTTTTGCCCAAGTTAAAAAAACGTTTTATTTATTCTAATTCCGATTACAATTAACATTGGCCCTTTGAAGTCAGGTATAATTACCTACGCCTACGACTTCTCTAAATTGTTTACAAAAATATTACTCTTAGAAGTAAATTTAAGATCTTGAATAAAAATAAATTCAAGAATAGAATGTTAACATTCTCTTTCCTCATTTAGATAAGTAATTAACTTTAGTTTAATATTTCTTTTTATATTCTTATCCTATGTGTATTTTGCTAGTAAAAAAAATGTACAACCAATCAAATCATTATCTTTCCCATCACTTACAGGATGTTGCCATCAGTCTTTATCGATCACATTCAATAATAACTTTAATTCAATTTATAATTTTTCTACCTAAATTCGGGCGATGATATGGCCTCAAAGGCAAATAAACCATGTGACTTTTAATCAACTAATATTTAACCTTGCCGAAGAAGTCAAAAATAAAGATCTAATAGTAAAGTACTATAAGTTAAATGCATGAATCAAAGTCTCTTTGTTACCATATCAAATTAATATCACAAAAAATCTCGGGTCTCCTATCATCGCCATTATAGATATATCTAATGAGAACTTCCACAAAGCACTCTCTCCAAAAGTACACAAATTACTAACTACGCCATGTATAAATAAACTTTTATACATTAGCAAATTTTTGAACAACCGCCAAGCGAAATAGTTCCATTCGAACGGTCTACCTAGAACGTTTACCCTGTTAGTTAAGATAAACATAATTACCTAGCCTAGAGTGCGTGCGTGGTGTGCCGGGCAGGGGTCGGGCGGCGCGGGGCGCGGGCGCGGCGCGGGCGCGGCAGGGGGCAGCCTAGTGCTTGATGAGCATGGCGGCGTGCTTGAGGCGCAGGTGGGAGCGCAGCGTGTCGATGCGGCTGTAGGTGGCCGGGCAGTAGGGGCACAGCGAGCGCTGCGCCGTGTGGCTGTGGAAGTGGTGCCAGCGGTTGGACACCTCCTTGCCGCACGACTTGCAGCGCCACAGCGTCGCGCTCTCCGCCGCCGCCACGAACATGCTATGGTACGAGTACTGCGCCGGCCCGCGCGCCCGCTCTGCAACAACCAACCACCACGGCTAGCGGCTACCAGGCGGGTAACGGGTAGGCAATGCCCGAACACTTCGCGATATGGGATGGGAGTGTGAAGAACAACTGAAACTACATGAATTGTAACATACCACAATTTAATGTAAAAATTAGTAATAAATACAACAGATAAATGCAGGAGTTTGCAACATGTTAAAATTGCATTACATAACATCAAACAATGTGAAATAAAAAAAATTGCATTAACTGCTTGCATAAAACAAAAATATTTAAATTATAAACTTTAAACGGAGGCATCAAACCAAGATATCAAACAAATAAGTAAAAAAAAAAAACAAATCGTTTATAAAATTTTATGTAAAAATATAACAAGAGCGATTTTCGGCTGTTAGGTACGCGATTTGACACCCCCTCTATAATCATCATTACACTATTGTGATATACGACACTATAACAAATTTGCTAATGTATAAAGGAAACAAAAACTAGACCATTGCTATCCTGACAACCACATAGCTCATCCTGCACTCCATTGCTTTTAGTTCAATACCTATAAAAACCGCGTATAGTCGCGATACAATGTAAATTTCAATATATCAATAAACTGGAATATTCAAATAGCTTGGCCAAATAAGTGACTAGGTCCGGGGACCTCATTTTATAATTCTAAATTTAGTAATTCGTTACCTTATCATATAATCCATCATATGGCATAAAGTCTCATTCCTTAAATCCAATCACGTGGTCGTTAAACGAGTTAATAATTAACTATTATGTTGCATGCTTTCAGAAAGCAGAAATAAAGAGATCAAAAGAGATATTTTCTGAACCAAACGGTGTGATACTCCTCTGTGTTATGGTCAGACACTTTTATTTAGTATCCTAACCTAAGTGTTTCAATTAACTATGTTAACCAAAACCATTTGCGACTGTATTTTTTTTTATTATAATTTACTACCAAATGTTCAAAATTGGTCTCAATTCTCGAATATTTACGAATTGCTATTTAATAGCCATTATGTAAGTAATTAAAGATCAAAATAATTAAGTTTGACTTGAAGCCAAGTTACATTTAAAGTAAGATAATTAAATTATCTGGCTCACTTTTTACTGATCACTTAAATTTAAAAGGGAAACGCTGCACTGAGTCACGAGGTCCGCTATGTCGGAAATACTTTATGTATGTATCAGAAGAGACTTTAGTGCTTGTGGGCACATGAAAATGAAGCTCAATAAAATTATCAAGACAGTTGCCTGCACGTTCTAATACTAAATCAGATCCGGAATGTTATATTGAGGACGCATGAAGGATCTCCGACCCAGCCAGACCGACTTCGTGAGTAAACTAAGATAAAGGGAAGACCACTACATTCTCATAAACCTTACTACACAACCCAACTCCTGACATACGGGATAGCCATGATCTATTTCAACAATAGAGTTCAACTTGCGCGACAATAAATTATTAAACAGTAGTTAACTTACGACTGGCAGAGGTAAACAAGCTATATCTTATAATAATATTACCAGCTATAAAACCTGTACATCACCATAACCCAAACTGTTTATCGAAAACAAATATATTAATGTAGTTTTACTTAGGTGTGTAAATATACAATTAGGCATTATAGTTACTCTCGGTCGATGACATTTAATTATCAATATACATATATATTTAAAAATATCTTTTAGTTTGGTTACCTAATTATATAACTAGTAATATTGCACTGAGTATGAAAATGCTATCAAATAATAAGCGCCCACGTTGCGACCTAATGTAATAATGATTATTTATAAAGTGAGTGAAAGAGTGAGTGACTATAAAACGCTATGGAAGAGAGTTAGGTCCCGAGCGGCCGCGGCCGTCGAGCAGTGTGGGGCGCGGGCGGCGCGCGGTGGGCTCCTATATTCGATAGGCATATGTTACATAATAAATATCTAGCTATGAGTTATGACTATTTTCAGTAAATTGCACAAGTCAAGATGAATGTTCACAGCTAATAAACAGCAATACTGCCACAACTTAGGTTATGGAATTTAATCACGGATTCGCTATTTGAATGCGTTATTTTATACTAACAACAATAAAATCGATATTTATTTGGTAGACGAGGATCTGATCAAAATACGGCGACTTATTTTCTACATTAGTAATCTGAAGATCTCTGAAGAAAGGAAGTTAAATCTCGAGTGATACTGTAATCTCTGAGCTCGCGGCTCCGGTCCCTCACTGACTGCCACCTCGGATGCTAGATGCCTTACTTAGCAAGCAAAGTAACTAATCATTAAAATATTACAATTAATCATATAATAGGAGTCGAATCGTAGCGTGTTTACTTTACACTCTTGGTTCTAGCACCATTCCATTTTATCACATTTCAGTTACCGTACCACTCTAAGTGTTTAGCTAATGTGTATATAATCTTAAATTCAAAAATACATACATGCTAGGTTAGTCCCAATCGTAAAATGCCAATATTAGTCACTAAATGCGCAACCTTGAAACGTTCCTATCTTAAATTAATTGAAAGAGGTCTTTGACCTCAAGCACCGAACACACAACGGCGCGCGAGCCGCGCACGCGCATCGCCGGTGCGCGGCGGCGGCCTCTCGCGAGATTATAACGAACTAATTCAAATAATTATATGTTAACATCTCAAAAATTCAATTAAACTAGTGTTTTAAACAATTTATAAAATTAAATCAACTATAATAATATTATATACGAAGATTTTTTAAACAATTAACATTAATAAATCAAAGGATAAAATATATAGTTTCTATATGATAAATATAAAATGAGATAATAAGTTTAAATTAAACAATCTCCGTAAATAGTTTAAACTATATAGTCTAGTATAAAATTCATTTCGTAAGTTTCCCTAGGCGCTATCCGTTAATACATCACAAAACCTTAATAATTATCCATCTCGCAAAGGCCTCATAGAGTAAAAAATGCATCTACACTGAGATTCAGTCAATATTTATATGTCGTTGACCGACGACGGATCACAATCTCTTACAGTCCTCGCATCCCACGCTGTTGCCATTCCGCTTCACCCGATAGGATGTAATAACATAAATACATTGGCTAAAGGAAACTCAAAATTCCCTATCTAATACAGAAATACAATATAACAGAGGTGCGGGCACGAGCCCGCTGCCAGTTTCACCGAGCGCCGCTCATAATATACTTCACAAATAGCTTACCTACATAAACTATATAAAAAATAATATGGTAATAAAATTAACATCATATTATTGCTTTTGCCCGTTCCCGTATAGCGATTGGTATAGAAAAAATTGCTTACCTACTTATATACGCCTCGAGTCAAATATAGTGAACATCGAAAGATAGGTACGTTCCTTACATGGAATCTTATACAAGGTCACACTGGGGCAAGTCGAGTGCACAACCGAGACAATACTAAAAAACGAGTCACCCATCCAATACGATGGGTTTTAAACTCAACTTTTAAGGCCCGCTTTAAGTAATAGCACTTTAGCTTAATCCTAAATAGGAAGTGGTGAGTCCATTAGGAGAGTGTCCTAGACCGCGCGTCACGAAGAGTGGGCGCCTGGCCGCGGGCCGCACAGAGGCCACAGCGCTGGCAGCGAGCGCTGAGAGCGCTCACAGCGCCTCGTACCCGAGCCAGTACATGGACAATCAGTCGAAGCCGCCGGCGTCCAGGTGGTTGGCGAAGAGCGGCGCGGCGGGCGGCTGCAGCGGCGGCAGCGCGTGCGGCGGCGGCGGAGGCTCGAACTTGCGCGTGTCGGGGTTGTAGGCGGGGTGCTTGAACTTGCAGTGCGTGCGCAGGTTGTCGGAGCGCGTGTAGGTGGCGCGGCACAGCGGGCACTCGAAGCGGCCCGGGAAGTGCACGTGGTAGTGGTTGCGGATGTGCGTCACCACCTTGCCGCACAGCTTGCAGCGGTGCAGGTTGAGCGCGCCCGCCACGCGCTCGAACGTCAGCCGCATGTGCCAGCCCTTCGAGCCTGCAACAACCCGCCGCGTCACACACCGCCTCTGCCCTACCCTCTCCTCTGCTCTCCTGTCTACCAGTCGGCGTGCCCGCTTATAGCGAGCCACACCACAATTCACCACATACAGAATGGACAGACCACCAGAATCAGAATATGAAGAGCAAGAATGATGATAAGATGAAAGAAAAGTGTTAATATGTAGCACAATCGTAAATTTTATCTAGTTACAAAATTATTTAGTAATTAATATGCTGATACTGAGGAAACGAGAGTAAAAAGCTTTTTGTTAGAGAAGTTTGCAATAAAAAAATCTAAATTGCGATAAAAAAAATCCTAGTTTATACTTTTAATAAAAAAGCTTTTAAATTTTTCTAAAATAAGTTGACTACCATTTTTTTTTTTACAGAAACAATGCTGAGATTATTTACGTAACAACCAAATAGTAAAATGGATTCCATGCAGAAATTAAATAAACAATGAAGAAATGGTGTTCGTTTACAATATTTTTTTATACAGATCATCTAAAGGTCCCGGCCGCGATCTGCTGCCAGCCCTGCCTAGGGTCATGTAGATATAGAAATATAGATCCGCTGAATGTTAGGAAGAGAATGGAAATGATAAGAAGGGATGGATGAAATAAAATTAAAAGAAAATGTTAAAAATAAAAAATAATATATTTGCAACAAACATACAGGGTAACAAAAGACAAATGAAATTCATTTAAATGAAAGATCCTAAGAAATCGAAATAATTTTATACTAAGATAACCTACAGACAAATATCAGTCTTGAACCACAGCGGGTTCCCAAAATTTGAGTTATTTGAACAAGTAGTAAGGAACAGTGAGAGATCAATACAATGTTATGTAAAAGATGTTAATACTAAGTTAGTACTGAGTAAGTTATTATTTACACATTTTAAGATATTAATAATATTATACAATGGTAGTAAATTGAGCCAAGTTTCCTTTTGTTACTTAATTTTAAATGATCGAAACAAAGTAAAAAATTGTGTATCATGAATATTGTAAATTAAATCATTAATCTAAATTGTTTTGCAAAACGACGAAAACTTGGCTTATTAGTGATATTTTTGTTAGGTTTATGAAAAGTTCGTAAGATAATTTCTTCGAAGCGAATTTTCATTTACCACTGTTTAGATAATAATTGATGCAAAATGTATTTCAGTGCAACGCAATACTCAGGAAATGAATTTTCGCTTCAGAAAAGTAGAAGTGTCAAAATTAGCTTAAATTTAGACAAAAAAAAACACACCACACACCTTAATTCTAAGTAAAAGTTAAACGATGCTTTGTTAATACCAATAATGAACTTAGTTGTATGAGATAGCGGCTTTGGTTATAAGAATGTTAGTGCATTGGATAAATTTAATCGAGGACGCATACGAAATAATAAATTTAACATTTTAACTGTTCAAGCTCATCTAAAATACATCATTTCAATACGCTTAAAGGTCATAAGACTACACATCATAATGTAGTTATCTATGATCGAAGAAAGTAGATCTAGGTAAGGTAAGCCTAGGCTAGAGTAGACTAGGTCTGTATGTTGGCGAGGCTGGCGCCCAGCACGGAGCAGTGCTTCATGCGCAGGTGCCGCTTGAGGTTGTCGGCGCGCGTGAGCACGATGGGGCACAGCGGGCAGCGGTGCTGCTCCGGGTTGTGCGATTTCATGTGCTTTTTTATATTCGTTACTATTTTACCACAAATGCTGCACGACTCGGTCGCGCTGAACCCGCGCAGCTCTTGTGCTAAGTTGAAACACTTGACTAGATTCTCGATATTTGACTTAGTTTCTTTTATATCAACCGGTTTATTTTCATCTCCGTAATTTCCACCTGTAACACAGTTTCGCCTCTAGATATTTAGTTTGGTCCGCATGCTAGCTTCCGTTCCGAGCAGTCGCAACACAACCGTAACCCCTACTTCTCCACAGTAACGGCACGCGCATCACACTGTTGCCCGACGCACCGCGTGCATAGTTCACAACATGCAGAAATACGTCTTTTAAATCCTACTCAACATGGTCTATTCCGCAAAACATTATATTTTATCTGAGCTTATAGCAACAACATCTTTTAAATACCATAACTTATAAAGTATATTGTAAAGGTCCGATACGTCCCTTAGGGGGCGCCAAATCTTGGTTTGAAAACCTGGTAATACCACACCAATTTCTTCGTAACAAGAAAATAAAGAAACTACTAACATATAATTAAAAGCGAAAGTATAATGAAACAAATAGCGTAATGTTAGTGCAACTTAGGGTGAATGATACATGGAAAACATGCAGTAACGAAAAGCTGGACATGCAGTCGTCTATAGGGTCTACATTATATGGTAAATTTATTCCAAGCACACTATGTAATCCTCTAAGATTCGATGTTAATGTAGCATGTAGCCCCTACACACGAAGAACGCGTTAAAAAAACTATTATTAGCCTCGCAATACGACAAAATCTTTGTAATACACATTAGCTTTTTAAACTTCCTCGCTAGGTACCGTTCGGATCTTTCTTGTAATTCTCGATCAACCAGTTACAATAAAATTAATAGCAGCAATTAATTTTTTCACCAGTAAGTGGTAAGTATCCATAAATTTGAAAATGTCTTAACGCAATGAAAACGCATCGTGTCCCTCCACCTTTTATACGTTTTTATAAGACCTAAAATTGTCTAGCGTCTGCGTTTCGTAAGTTCTTTAACCTTCATTATCTATAAATAATTATGATGTGGCAAAGATTTTGAGTATAGCGGAAAAAATAAACGACTATAGACTTCTAGTAGTAATGTATCTATTATGTTAATATTTTAATTTTGAGAACCTTGAAGAGGTTTATCATGATATCAGTTGAACATACCTAATTTTCAACTTAGACTGGCTATTTATTAAGCTTTAGGATAAATCAGAGAACATTGTGGTACGTTTTGACTTTTTTTTAGTTAAGTTTGGATTTAATGTGTATCGCTGGCCGATTCTTCACAAACTATGGGCGATTCTGTTAAGTAAAGCTAACAATTTACATAAAATAAAGATTAGTTCTAGCAAAACCAAAAGGGGGTTGTCTATAGTCGTGAAGAACGCGCGAATACTTAAAGTCTTTTCAAACTTTTCTTCGGTTATTGTCATAAATTAAAAGGCATCAAGTATTCGTGGTACCTATTGATATACTCTATCCACCGAAACAAGTTATCATAATCAATAAAACGGATGGAACTGTTTAACAATAGCTGCAACATAATTTATTACGCGACACGGCGAGTAATTTCGGTGTATAGAGTAAGTAGGTAGTAAGCGAGTGGGCACTGGGCACTGGGCACTGACCGTCGATGGTGTCGGCGTGGTCGAGCAGCGGCGGCGCGCTGTCCTCGCCGGCGTCGTGGCCGAGCGCCTGCTGCGACAGCATGGACGCCATCTCCGTCACGCCGAGCGACTGGAACGTCACACACACACGTCTCATCAAACACCCATCTCATCAACACTTACAGTAGGTACTAACTAATAAAAATAATTTCACTAATTGTCGTATGCCCGAAAATATATGAATCAAAAAACATAATTGCAACATAAGTTGAGTCGGGCCATTTTGCGCCCACAACATTTACTTTAAAAATTATGCATGAAAATTTACGGGAACACGGCCGTTGCCGAACAGTGACGAGGATTTCTATGCGCATTATCACTTTGGGAGTACTGTACTCAGATTTCATTCAAACACTACATGAGAGATACTTTTTAAGCTCAATCTAGAATCAGTTTAGTCCATCAGTCAAAACTGATACAAAAAATATGAACACATGAGCGACAGACTGAGCGTGTAAAGTACGACGAAGCAAGCGAGAGATAAGAGACAAAATAAAAACTAAGTAAAAACTATTTCATAAAAATATACATTCATATTTAATTAGCTGAGTTCGTGTCAAGCCAGGCTCAACGTAGGGTTCCTTAGCTCCATAGTGATGAGACTGCTTACTAATAGAGGCGTAAGTTTTCTACTCACAAACTTACAAAGAGATGGTGTTAAGAATTTATGAAATTGTCAGGATATTATTCTATTTCAGTGAGTTTCATTTAGAATATGTGCAAAATTAAAATATTTATGTAGGTATGTGTATGATTAAATTGTTTAATTGTTTTTCACTAAAATGAAGGCGACAGGCAAACGAACAGAAGAATTTAGAGGAAATTAAAAGGGTTCCGATCTCTACAACTAAATAAATATAAGGGCATTTCATCATTATATTTTAAATAGGTAGGTATGTAGAAAGTTATATTGAACAGCGTAAATGATATTGTTAATAATATAATAATGTTTTTTATTTAAATGCACCATGCGTTTATATTAAATTTCTTACAAAAAAGACACTTAAAATCAACATTAAACATAAAAAGCAGTTCCGCAATCATGAGTGAGTTGTGATTGTGACTTGTGCGACAGACAATGCATTATGAAAACTTAAATTGAGTGAGAAAAATAATATTCAGTAGGCATGAAATTTAAAGATTTGAGTTCAATCGACTAAAGAAATAAGGGATCTGTACTAGTTTGTCTTCATTGTTGAGTCGATATAAAATGAGGTTTTCCTAAGTATGGGTTTTAAACGAGTATAGTGTTCTAATCAAAAACATGTATAGTGAAGTTAAAACTGGGCCTTAGAAAATAATTTCGAAAAAAAGAACAACAAGACAATTTGTCTAAAGCATTAATAATAATAATAACACATTACACTCAGAGCCCCTAACTAGGAAGAACCTGTATCTAGGGTGCCCGAAACACACACAGAGACGAACATTACACCCAGACCGGAAACAAACATCGATATTCATCATATCAATATTCGCCCCGCCCGGGAATCGAACCCGGGTGCACACGCTTACTCAGTCCACATCACTGCCAACTGAGCCACGGAGCAGTCATCGAGAAATAGAGTCACGGAGCAGTAATCAACAATAAAGAAAATATTTTGTATTCATTCGAAACTGAATACAAAATATTTTCTTTATTGTTTTATATCATACAATCACAGTCTCATTGGTAAGGTATTAATACCTATTAATAAGCTAGCATTAAGAAATACATGATTTTAATCAAGTTATTTGAATAGTGGGTTGATATTTCTATGAGGGATGTGTTTGCGTGGCCTCACGGTCGCGGCAAAACATGTGCGACGCTCTTGTTATCGCGGTTGACTGTTTCGAGTCTGAAGTTGGCGTTGTCTCCCATTAATGGAGTCAGTCCTACGAACGCATTGTTCGTGCGACCACTTGCGGCAATAAACGCAGTACATTAATTTGAGTGTCGTCGTATCGCAGCCAGGGGAAGCGGGAGAGCCAGGAGGGGCGGAAGCGGGCGGGGTTCTTGCAGGGAGGGGGCAGGGGACCGACGCCGCCGCCGGGCGCACTCAGGTCCAGGGGACCGCCATCCACACTCTGACAACAAAGAAGGAAAGGATTGCTTCTCTACAAACACGTAACACAGGTGTGCTAGTGTTTCTTTTAAAGGCAGATCCATTCCTTCCTGTTGGCAATGTTACCAGCAAAAAGGTGTTTGAAACAAGCAAGGAATTGTGCATTAAATTAAAAGACAGAAGAAAAGATCGTCCTTAAATGCCATTTTGCCTATGTAAGCCTGCCTAGTTATTATCCATGGCACATATAAAAAATGTGGCACACTATAAAGCTACATAATCTGCTTAGTGTTTTGAGGGCACTGTTGTTTATGTATTGATCGTCGCTGTTGGCCGTCGTCAACTGGCCCTGGTCGAAGTACGAGGGCAGCATAGCAGGCAGTACCAGGCGGGCATGCTACATTGGGAGGTACTGACCGGCAAGTGGGACTGGTCGTAGTGCGAGGGCAGCATGGCAGGCAGTACCAGGCGGGCATGATACAGTGGGAGGTACTGACCGGCAAGTGGGGCTGGTCGTAGTGCGCGGGCGGCATGGCAGGCAGTACCAGGCGGACATGCTACAGTGGGAGGTACTGACCGGCAAGTGGGGCTGGTCGTAGTGCGCGGGCGGCGGGTAGGGCGCGGGCGCGGGCGAGGGCGCGTCGGGCTCCTGTTTGACGAGCGGCGCGGGCGAGCGCGCGGGCCGGGCCAGGTGCGCGGGCGGCGGCGTCGAGCCCTCCGAGCCCGAGCCCGTCGAGCCCGCCTTCAGCGACTTGTAGTGGCTCTGCCGGATAACGGACTAACTTTATCATCCGTTCACTAGATCTGCTTTCATTACAAAAAAAAATCTGGCGAAAGTTAGTCTAGACTATTAGGTTCTGCGGTCTAGGTTTAAAATTTCATCTATCGCGGGCCTAACTTTTTTGTGGGAAGGCCTAATAAGAAAACTTTCGGAAATACGATGTTATATTGCGTAGATGTGTGTGATACATTCATTAAGTCTTTTATGTCTCATTAAAATATTAAAGAAAATATTTTGCACGTAAGTAAGTATATAATTTAAACCTAGCAGCACGAAATTAATTGATGATCAATGAAAGTGTGAATAACTTGCAAAGTAATATAATAATATAGGTACTGATTTTGTTGTACTACGCACATGAGTATTAGTATTACGGATTGTAATCGGGCATTACAGATAATTTATGTAGTTTAGCATAAAGACATATATTATGGACCGGCCGCTGAAACCCCGCTAGTCCTAAGTGTGCCGATGTGGTGTTAGGCACTCGGTCTCGGATAAATCCCTCGGCTCCGTATTGACACACTTTTCCCGCATAACGGCATTTTAGAGCAAACTACACGCGATTAATGATTGCAGACCATCCTTGTAACACACATATTTGAAACTGCTTTATATGTTAGTGAAATCTAGTAGATCAAAGATACAAGATTGAGAAATAAATAAAAGTAGCCCGTGATCTTCTTTGAATATGTATGAGTTTCACACAATACAATTAAAATTGTGCCTGTGTGCTTATAAGAATGCTATAAATGTAGATATGATAATTTCATGCACTCACAAGAACTACATAGTATCCTTAAAATAAATCATAGCACTATCAACCGTTTATTCAAAACAAAAATATCTGAAACGATAAAGTTTTACGAGTGTTCACCTCATAACGATGGTAGGACAAGTCCAGGTCGTCCCTATGTGCGGTGGAGTTCTTCCTCCTCCGTTTCTCGGGCGGCGTGGGCAGTGCGGGCGCGACGGGCAGCGGCGGCGGCGGCGCGGGCGGCAGCGAGTTGCCGAGCGGTCCGAGCGGTCCCGGCGGCCCGTGCGGCGCGTGCGCGGCCGGCGGCGTCGCGAACGACTCGCCGCGCGACGAGAGGTTCTCGGCACGGTCGCGCTCCACGGAGGGCGTTGAGCGTTCTTCAGACTTTATAATGGAAGAGAAACGGTTGAAGAACCCTTCTATTTTCCCATAATTCCAAATTACATACTTACCCTCTTATTCATAAAAAGTTAAAGAGCATTTTAGTTATTTGACGTATGTCAATTTAGACTGGATGTGACGTATTTACCATACAACAAACCAGAGAAGTAGACCTCCAGTAACGCTGCTTAAAATCTACTGTATCTTTATGAATAAGACGGTTAATATCTAGCAACTATACGGTTGAAAATGTACATAAATATGAAACTACAATGAAGAAGACTTCTAAAGATCCATGTGAAAAAAAATTACCTTAGGATTTAAAGTACTATTTTCTGTGAGGCCTCTAACTTGTAAGCTTTCGGCTGTTTTTAGGAACATTGGTAGCATATTTTGCCCCACATTCACCTCTCCCTGGAAAAACAGGTTACACATAATATTAGATAGGTTACACTTACTACAAAATATTAGATTGAATGTATGTCAAGAGGCACCACTTTAACTGGCCATTTTTTATGCTGTCAGGCTTAGCAGTTAAATGGGTACCTCTTTATGTATTACAGTTACCTTGTACATAAAGTCTAACAGCGACTTTATCTCGCAAAAGCGCACATCTTTGAGGAATATTATCGGGTGGGGATGGTTGTTTTGCATAAATATAGTTTCGAAATACGGCGAACATGCTGACAGTATCGTTTGGTGCGCCTGTAAAAAAGAACACAACTGTAAATCCTTTATAGTTATAGTAGGTCTACGTTAATTTTAACCACAATCAAAACTGAGTATCGGGTGGGTTAAGCTTATTATAAGGTATTATCACAAAGAAACATAAAGATATTTAAAAAAAAAATAATTTACTTCAGCAATGTTTAGCTTACAAACAAATAAGACACATTTATATATACCTATTTATAAACTGCTAAAAATATTGCGCACGAGAAAAATGCATAAATATGTGAAGGACTTCAAGGCTTTACCACGCTTCTATTTTGGTGGGTCTATTCTTATTTTAATTAGGCAAGACGAGTGCGTCGCTGCTAAAGTAAATTACTATCATTTGTTGTTATTACAAAAATATACTAGATATTGAGCTAACTTACTTTACGTCAATGTTTTAGATGGTTTAAGTCAGGTTTCTAATATGCAGGCCTAGCTTTCAGCTTTTAAACCGTTTGTGAACAAAAACTATTTCTCTTTGACATTTTCATGCATTTAATCTGCTTCACATTTTAAGTAGAATCCAGCGCATCCACGAGTTTAATTAATGTAGCCCTATCATAAAAATATTATTCAGGGTTTGGAAGTTACAGGTTATCGGAGGAAAGGCAAACATATTGTAGCATAGGCCCATCTACACATGTTTATTCATTCTTATCTTAGTTACATTATTAAAAGCTGATAACATTTTTTTACTAATTTAACGAATGTGCAAGTAAGTAGGTACCTACTTGCTATTGCCACCAAATTGTCAGTTTTCGTTCAAATTTTTAATTGCAAAGACTAAAAATTTGCTAGACTTAATTCCGCATTTCTACAAGTTATACAATAATTTTTTTTAGCAAAAGTGCTACTCAATCATCAGCTGGCAAAGGTACGATATTACGATGTACGCACAATACTAATAAATGAGATCTTTTCATAGCCACGCACGCAGCGTCACGCGGTCAGCGCGTCTAGGTTGCCTATACTAAAATAACGAATTTAAGGTACTTATTTTTTGTGCCTCTCACGGCCATTTAGCAGCGTGGGAGAGCGAGCGACGTTCGAATGTCTAAGATGGCTAAATACCTAAACCTTATAACGTCTAGGCAACTTCTTATAATAAATTAGAAAGTATATATGTTAAAAGCTGTAACTTCCTAAAGCCCAGGCGATTCACTTTCGACCTACTAAAGAAATTGCATTTTATTAGCATAGACTTTCGTAATCTGACTTCGGGGGAGACGAAACAACGCGCCGAATTGTAGGCAGGTTGAAATGCTATTATGTGGCGTCCGTCGCCAAAATATTTCCAATGTGTACGAAAAATTTACATAGTGCCTTTTAACTGGGTCAGCTGAACACGTGTAAGGTAAAGCCATGAGACTAAATAGGTAATAAGTAGACCTGCCATTCCTTTTATTCTAAACAAAAGCCGTTACTTAGTACAATACATCCGCGAAAAATATAACGACGCGACGTGAAGTGCCTTCAAAGCACACAGTTTTCGAGATTGCGTGAAATTAGCGCAAACGAACAGACAATAATTATACTATTTTCTTAGCTTGGAGGCGCGACGACGATGAACACATGCTTTTCAGTCAAGGACAACATCCTGTAAATTACGTCGCAGTTAGGTATTTTAATATATATACCTAATTAAATATAATTAAAATTTAATCTCAGAGAGAAGAGAACTCCTTTTTTTTCGATTAAACCCTGTGATTAAACTCGAAAACGAGACCCATAGTTGAAACAAAAACCAAAAGAGTAATGTTTTAAGCTCAAGTATTTTTGGTAGAACATCAAGTTAGTACATAATGATTGACATATAAACAATTAAAATTCTGATATATACTTAAGTGTTTTTACATAGGTACTTAAATTTTCAAATAAACATCAAAAAATTTTAATTTTAACATGCAATTTTATTTGCCTTAGTAAGTTTTACTTTCTTTTCAAACATCTTTTTAATTGTATCATTGCTTGTCATTGTCATGCAACATGTAAAATCATGGCGCAGTGAGTGACAAGTACTTAGATTATTTAAGGGTTCTTTTTTTTATTTTCATAAAATATAAACACAAAAAGTAGGTATTTCAGAATGTGTCAAATACAAAGCAATAACAAAAAAACAAAAATGTTACAATGATTCAAAAATTTAAGTTTGTTTGACTTGTACATTACACATTATTATTTAACAAGGTGTTTAATATTGTCTGCATGTTGTGAGTAAACAAATGCATAATGTTACAGCTAGCATTCTGTCATAGCATAATTTATTATTTGATAACAAACAATAAAATGTTTGCTTGCAATTAATGCACTGAAAAAATATAATCAGCAAAACAAACAAAAAGGGCAGTACAAACACAAATCAAAATATTAAAAGAACTAAAACTTAGTTATCCATTTTTAATTTAAGCTTAAATAAGTAAGTATATGTACCTAGTTACTGAGAATCATAATTTATTTGTAATATAGAAATTGAAAATATTTCAGTAGAATTAAAGAAAATGTGTACCTTGACAGTTTCCCCCTCGCAGGCCAGTGTAACATCGCATAGCGCCTCTCTCTGCAGCAGGTTTGCCAGCACGTCAGTCAAATTGGTTGGATGGTTGTTCCAGCGCAGACAAAACTGCTGGTCCATTGTTGTAGTGTCTACAGCGTGTAGTGTAAGTGACCGTGCTGCAACACCTCAAACACTTAGAGTCACCAGAAACAAAACATTGATTCTAACTCATTCACAAAGTCGCAATGCAGTGTCAAAATGAAACAATGCCTGGCTAGAATTAAAATATCTCAAGTGAATAGGGTAAGTAGTAACTCTTCAATTACAATTAAGTTAGGTATGTACCATGTGTGCAAAATTACTCGTGGCCGTAGGGCCTAGATAGGAGAGAAGAGATAAGTGACATCAGCAGCTCGCATTAATGGGGGCCGCGAGTTTACTGTACTGAACATTGACAGTTAGACCGCCGACACATGCCTACTTGTTGCACGCGCCAAACGCGACCCATACATTATGTAATTTATCTCCAGAACACAGACGACGAGGCCACCGACCCTACGGGACGCGGAAGCCTCTAGCCGCCTCTATAAACGAGTTTAAAAAGTAGTACCGCTGCCCAAAAAAATTGCAACATGCTGGCACCGTTATAATCGCCAACCTGGATGTCCCAGTTGCAAAACAAGCACTTTTGATGCTACATTTTAAAAGATGCACCACTATCTAGTTATCAAAAAATTGGCTACCTGTCTGGAACTATGCTATTGAAGATAAACGAAAATTTAAGCGCGTAGTTGTGTCAACTTCTGCTATTCAGAGCGCCATTTGCCGATCCCGTAATTCAGAAACTGTACATTTTTGCATAAATAAACACCACATTTTTATCTAACACCGAATGAATTCACTAATAAGCACCGTTGAGTACTGGATATCACTAAAAAAACCAAAAAATCCTAAACTCACCATTTGCTAAAATTTTGCCATCACAAACGCCACCCGACCCCTACCTTGCACTGTCTTTTTGACCACACACACATCTCGATTTCCGCAATGTTCGCGGCCTTCGGAATATCTTTTCACATCATATCGGCTGCTACTATTCGCAAATCGCAACGCTAACTTCATTGCGTTCGAAAGTTAGCTGGCGCGAAATTCAAAAAACTAACAACGCAGTGCGCCGCGCTATTTATTTAATATGCGCGTTAAAAATAAATAAACGGGCTCGTCTTAGTTTATTATTTTAACTTTTAGTTTATATTCAAAGAAAAATAATATTTTACTATTTGTATGTAGGAGAATTAACGTAAAAAGCTTTTTATTTTTGTTAAAAGCAACTGAAAGCACCATGGAAGCTTAACACATTCTAATATGGTCGAATGAATGAATATTGCTTTGAATGAGTTGTTGTTCTTGTATTCCATATTTTTTTTTAAAGAAAACGAAAAAGTTTACAAAGTATACAGACGAGCGAAACCGATAAATCTCTGTATAACTGAAGGAATATTTCCGGATAAGTTAAAAAACGCAAAAATAATTCCTTTATTTAAAAAAGATGAAAAAACTAATATGAAAAATTATAGACCCATAGCCTTACTTTCACCCTTCTCAAAAATAATAGAAAAGATTATATATAACAGAATTTATGAATATTTTACTAAAAACAACATTTTTGCTAATGAACAAAAAGGGTTTCAAAAAACTAAAACAATAAATATGGCAATATATGATCTTCTGCATCCAATTTTAAGTAATGTGGATCAGAGAAATGATATCTGCGCTTTATTTATGGACCTAACTAAAGCATTTGATTTTGTAAAACACTCAACTCTTCTTAATAAAATTAAAAGCTATGGTATCAGAGGCAACTCCTTCAAACTTTTAGAATCATATTTAACTAATAGAAAACAATATGTTGCTATATCAGGTATTGATTTAGCAACAACAACTGAAAATGAATACTGTTCTGATATCTATATATATAAAATCCAAATACCACTGATCTACTCACTCACTCACTCACTCACTCATCATCGCCCAGCCGAAACCGCTGAAGATAGAAAGATGAAATTTGGACAGCAGCTTCCTTACGTGACGTAGGCACCCACTAAGACGGGATTTTGGGATAACTTAACCGGGACGCCATATACAGGGTGTAACAGTTTATATGAAACTCCTAAACTGCTGGGTTTAGAAAGTTGAAATTCACACCGTATATTGTCATTGCATTACAAACACCATAAATGATTTTGGTTTTTTTATATCTTGCTCCTGAGTTCTTTTACAGGGTGAAATATGATTTTTGCTAAAATCTAAACTAATTACACTAGAGACTTGAAATTTTCAAAATAAGGTCCTTTTTATATAACAACATAAAATATGATATCAAAACTGCGTTAATTAGTCCTGTAAGCCATGATACAGGGTGTTAAAGTTTGTATGAAAAACCGAAACCGCTCCTTTTTTGCTTAAAAATTGAAATGGGTGATGTTTCAAGGTTATAAGGGTCGCTAATTACACAAAAAACATCGATTTTGAAATCCGGAATGATGGCGGAAATAAATTTGTATTAAAAATCGATATGGGTGGCGTTTTCTAGGTTTTTGGGGGCGCTGATTGCGAAATCATTTGTGGGTGTGCTGATAATGGGAGTCTACGTGTTACAAAGATGGGATATGGGGATAACTTCACTGAGCCGCCGTATACAGGATGTAACAGTTTGTATCAGACTCTAAACTGCTGCGATTAGAAAGTTGAAATTTACGCTGAAGATTCTCTTTATATTACAAACCTCATAAATGGTTTTATTTTTTTAATATTTTGCCCCTGAGTTCAGGGTAAAACAGGTTTTTTTTTGCTTAAATTTAAAGTAATGACACTCTTAAAATGTTCAAAATAAGCTCGTCATAATACTTAAACATCAAATAATGATATTATAACTGCGTATAAGTACTGGAGTCCTTGATACAATATGTATGGCGAACATTAGGTTTCCTTATAAAGTAATATGGTAGGTGTTTTCAAAGTTTTTGCGGGTGCCCCTGATAAAGAGTGTAACAGTTTGTATGAAAAAAAAAAAGTGATGTTAGTAAACTGGATAAGGGTCGCGCAAGAAAGGTTATTATGGCAACCTGTAGGGGAAGCAAATTTACAGCAATGAACGACAATCAGTTGGGACGACGATGATGATGAATCTGAGTAGACCTAATTAGGGTACAAGAATAGAACTGGATTTTTAGTGAAGCCTAGAATCTTAGCCTCAGAGATGAAGCTTAAAGGTTAGTTTGTTTTTTTAGTGAAGCCTCAGAGCTTAGCCTCAGAGATGAGGCATATAGGTTAGTTTGTTTATACAATACAGGGTGACAATAATGAAGGATATCCAGAAATGGAAAAGGGAACAATGAGTATTTAAGTTTTCAAACCAAACATCTCAAGATAGAAACGTAAGGAATATAAGTCTAGCAAAGACATAAATTCGTGAAGATACTACGGGAACTGGAAAAACCAAATTGTACTGTTGTAAAGGCAAACTGCTTTTTTAGGGCTTTGGTGCGATTACAATTGATTTCCCTATATTTCTAAGAAACAAATCAACCAGTTATTAACTTTTATTATAAAAAGCGCTTGCGAAGCTGCGGGCGGAAAGCTAGTTAAAAATGTAATTAGTGGCGTTCCTCAAGGAAGTGTGCTAGGGCCGCTTCTATTCCTTATATATATAAATGATTTGCCTTTAAATGTAAAGTATCCAACAGTTTTATTTGCTGACGATACAACAGTTATCTTTAAATGTTATAGTAAGAATAGTTATGAAAATGAAATCAACAGTACTCTTCAATCTATCATTGAATGGATGGAGAAAAACAACCTTAATGCAAATCTCGATAAAACCAAAATAATGCACTTTGCGCAGAGAAAAGCCAAACCAATACTTAATATAAAATTTGACAATAAAAATATCTTAGCAGTCAATAGCACTAAATTTTTAGGATTATATTTAGATGATGATTTATCATGGAAAACCCAATGCAAAGAATTATGTAAAAAAATAAGTAGAAACTCCTACGCTCTGCATCAATTGCAAAAAATTGCCAATTCTGAAACAGTTATTACAGCTTACCATGGTTTAATTGCTTCTTTCTTGCGTTATGGTATAATTTTTTGGGGTTATTCTGTTGATAAAGAAATTGTATTTAAACATCAAAAGCGTTGTATTCGTTATATGTTTAATAAAAGTCAGACAGACAGTTGTAAACCTTTATTTAGGAAATACGAAATTTTGACGCTTCCTTGTCTGTACATTTATGAAGTATTAATTTTTGTCAAAACGAATCAAACTTTATTTCCTAGTAATTCATTAAAATCTGTAAACGTAAAATTAAGAAACAAGCATAACCTATGTATACAACAGTCTAACACTACTTTATTACGTAATAGTTTAATTTGCCTTGAACCTCAAATTTTCAACAAACTACCTGAACCATTCCAGAATTTAAATTTAACTAAATTCAAACAAAAAATACACAAACTACTTGTAAGTAAATGTTATTATAATTTAAGTGAGTTTTTGACTGATAAGAACATTTCTATATAGAGAGAGATTTTTTTGAAGAAGTTTTTGTTGGTTTATATAAAAAATATATATTTCATTTGTTAAGTAATTACCACTAAATATTAAATATTTGTCGGTTCCTACAGTTACCATTATCACATAAATATTTTAAAATGTTAATATTTTTAAGTTTTCTAAAAATTTGTATGCCTGAAAATGGCCTAACACAGTGATTCTAAATAATTATTACTCTACCACCTGTAACTTTTACCTGTGTTAACAAATAAAGTTTTCTATTTCTATTTCTATTTCTATTTCTATAGATTCCTTAGCGAGAAACAAACAAATAACATGCAGTAGGATTACTAAATGAAACTGGTAACGCCATCTAGGAAGCTGATTCAAAAACGCCACCGGCAAGAATAATTCTTATCGTGCCGATAGATGGCGCCACGCAAATTACGTTTGATATGAAGCTTTATGTGAAGCGATTGCTTGAAAAATGTAACCGCGAGGGCAATGACCTTATTTTTATGTTTAGGTTTTAGCTGAGGATCCTAGAGCATGGTTTGTTTATTTAGAGGCTCAGTTTAGTTAGATGGTTTAGAAAAAAAAATTGCCTTTACTAAATAGATATATGTACCTTCTAGATACCTTCTAGGTACACTAGCTTATCTAGGTACCTTATTAAGTGTATCCAAATCTAAAATGCCGTATTATTTTAATTTATTTATAGTATACAAGCCCTATAAATAGAACAAGCAAATAAATCTTTGGGAACAAGCAAATAAATTTTATATTAATTATCAAAAAATACGCCATACGCATCCTTATTTTTTTTTTGAAACAGATTATTTCATTGGCCTTTCCCGGTTTCCTCTAACTATACTAATATACAAGATAGTACCATCTTGTATATTATATCCTACCGAAATATACCTATTATCTTTTCTGTAGAGAATGAAGCGATGCTGAAGTCCGCCAGGGCCAGGTTCGAACCCCGCAGTTTACAAAGATTTCGGCACCCTTCACTTTACACGCAAACGGCTCTACCACAAAAGGAGTTAAACCGGGTCTAAATCACTAGACTAGGTTGAAATCACTATCTCGTCATAAAAATTGACGATTTTAGACCGGTCTAACTTTTTTGTGGTAAGGGGGAAAGGGTTTGTCTAGTCACTGTAGATCTGAAGGCTCTAAGAAGGTCACATATTTTGATAGGTACAATACTTTTCGTTTTGTTAAAGTGCAGAAAGTCAATATAGGCATAGGTAGGTACATAAAAAAGCTTAATTTACGATAGTAGTTTCTCATTTATGCTGCCCTAAACTCTTCAAATCTTAGTTTCCGCTAAGAAGGTACCTTGTATATTTTTCGGGAAATAAGAAACTACTTATACTTAGATACGTTTAACTTCTCGTAAACGTACTTAAGATACATTTTTTTTTATTTATTAAAAACGTAAGTAAGTAGATGTTCCCTGTGGTGAGACTTGTGTTGTAATTGTAAAGCAGGAAGTTTTTATAAAGCCACTTTTCTAAAACATTCTTATCCAGCTAGCGAAGCAGTTTAATTAGACCTTCACTTAATAACTTATCGTTATCCGCCTAGGTTACCTGGGTACAGTGGCGGTCTAGGACAGCGTAACACATCCGGTTTTTCTGTATTGCAAAATATCTCTTGTCCTTTGTTATTACAATCAAGGCCGCACGAGACCATAGACAAATCTGTTACACCGTCCTAGACCGCCACTGTACCTATCTGCTATTATATCTTACGTCTTGATCTTTTTTTTATTCGTTTTTTTAAGTCTTCTACAAAAAATATTCAATACAATGCCCTCAAAACTTTATTTTTCTCATAATTATTATTGCTCTACCTAGAGGTTACACGTGCCACCGAGTGCCGTAGGTATCAAAAGGTCCGGTTTAGTACGAAACGTGTAGTCTGGTACCTATGCTAACGGTAATTTAAATTACCTACCTACATTCATCGGGAGCATTCGCCCGAAGATGATGGCAGAGCGTGATGTTCTTAAATTAGACTTCTGTTGTGAAATTAGATGAAAACCCTTATAAATTTTGTTTGCTTGTAACTTGGCTTGCCGTCTGCTATTACCGGCGCGCCTAGCACAATTCAATTATTAGTTCCAGAATTACTACTGTTTACTATGTCTAGGTACCTACTTACTTAGTAAAGTTACACTTAGTTCGCAATAAAATTTATGATTTATGATTTATGATTTAATTTTAGCTCTATGTCTAATTTAAATTTGTATCTTAGTAGCACCTAGTCAAAAATATAAATACTTTTGTAAGTAGGTATAGGTATACATATTTGACTTTGAGCTACGGAACCGCTTGATAAAATTATTATTCTTATTCTGCCTAGATGACTAGATTTTTTTTTCTAGACCTCGAACCTTCTACAATTACCGTCGTGAAAGATACAAATACAAACAAAAAACCTTTCGACTTCCAACCCGGTGAGCGGGGCCGGTTATTAATCTAGCTCAGAGAGACCATCACTTGTCCGATGAACTGACGTTATTGGAACAGAAGGTTTATTTCACATAGCTTTTTCACTTCCTACATACATTGTAGAGGCTCTCAATTATCGCAAATACGGATTTAGCTTTTTTATGCTTTGTTTATGTGACAACTTATTCATCTCATCGAAGCATACCTAAGTACCTATACTTACTATCTTTATTACTACAATATATCAAATCATATTAGGACGATTCACACCAGAAATCAATTGAAACACAGACAGGACAGGTGAAAAGGCGACAAGTTATAAATTATTTAACATAGTAAGTTGTATTCCATCTCATTGATTTATATTAATTATTTCTGCTACAACAGCCCTAAGCCTCTACCTGCACCGGAAAGTATTAAATCTGTTTCACGTATGAATATTTTAGCTTGTTACTACTAACTGTAGAATGTGTAGAATAATTATATCTATAAACATTATACATTTTGACATAAACAAAATCAACAATAATTTTCACAGCATTTTCATTATTTTGAAAATTAACGAAACTGTACGATAGCATGGAAAACTGTTTCACCGCATAACACAAACCAGCAAGCTAAGCAAGATTAGGGTACTGCCAAAGATACTGCCAAATGCTGACAAAGATACAAAAAACAATCACAGATAAGGACAGATAAAATAAAAAAAAAACGTCTTTTACTGCCTTGTAAGTAAGCTTGTCACTCGCCTTGTCCTAGCTAGGCTGCTCCAATCGACCATTTCTTGCAGTATCACCCTGATTGACTCTTTATTGTCAATTAAATATTCATCTATCGAGTTGGTTTGCTGGTGTAAGCGTAGTGCGCGGTGTAAACTAGACCTATAATAGGCAATAATAGATTTGGTAGACAGGCTTGCATTTTTTCTGGTGAACTTCATTGCAAAAAAAAACTTTTGAAAGGCTTGTTAGGTACCCACGCATTTTTATAGGTGTGTGTATCATATCATCACGGGTGTGGCCGAGGATAACTTGTAGTAATTATAAACGAATATTAAAGGAACTCCAATGAAATTATAAATAAAAAGAGCCTTCCAAGTTTAGGTTTTTATGGTCGTGCGTGGCTTGGCTATAAAACATTTGCGGTTCTGCCTTTCAAATAGAATGATGCTGCGTTTCGATTTAGTGCCTCGATAATCGAGGTCTTTACACCTAGATGTGCCTAGATCACAGTTATGCCCGGGGGGCCCACTAACTGTAAATTCTTTAGGTCTATTCAAGGTCAATACAGTTCAGTAAGCTCTGGCCGCAATCAAACCTATTGCTAAGCTTCTGTGACCCACGATATCTGCACGTGTACACTTTAAATTTGATTGATTGCACGCCATTACTTCAATAGTTTTTTTTTATCTTCTTGCAGGCTTATACTCTCTTTCTCTAATATAAACTTTATATTATAAAATTATAGGAACTAGGTAACAGTTGTGGATAAATTAATGTGTAGTATATAGGAAGGTACTATTACATAGCACATTTTAAAAATTAATTGATGTTACCTCTTGTAATTGTAAGTAAACTGCGGTTAATTTAATTGGCGGTTTGTCGGTCAAGAACCAAGACCAGCTTAAGCTTTATACCAACCAAATGGGACCACAACTTCAACGACAAGTTAGATATCTAAATATGAATGAAAATTCAATGAATGTAAACTTACAACTATTATTGGCTAACGCAAACTATTTATTAGGTACTCAACAACCACAAGATACAAAAACAACTTAATTATGTAGTTAATTAGTTTTCTATGCATTTTTATATATGTTTTTTTTTTTATTAAATTAATCTAAAAAAAATTCTCTTTCTTAACTGGAACCTAGTTGTCTTTACAATTTCTCTGCCCTACGTCATGCCATCGCGCGTGATGTAAACACTAGCAATTGGTCCAGATTTCTAGATGGGACGTCGGACGACCTATTTTCGTGAATAGGCCAACGAACTTGCTAATTTTGTTAACTTTGCTGCTCTCTCCGCCGCTCGCTGTCTGGTAGGTTAGTGCCATCACAAGAGACATGGCCTAAACTATGTCACACTAAAATGCGTCGCATTAACGCGTACGATGCGTAACGTAGTCAGAAACGTTTTTGTTAAGCTCTTGTTACCTACAATTAGGAGGAATCCAAAGCGTGTGATTGCATAAGCGTGGAGTTACAGCATATAGAATTGAAAACTGGTAACTCAATGTTTGATACACCGTAAAAAAATTTGAGCTATAACTCAATTAAAAATCCTAAATCTTATTTTGTCATAGTGTAATAGAATAGAGAATTTACTTATTTTTGGGTGTGTATATTAATATGTTTAACTATTACAAGCAATTTATTGATTTAAATAATACCTACATAAAGTGTTTAATATTATCTTAGAAACAAAAACTAAACAAAACTGAAATATTTACAAATACCTATAAAGTGGCCTCAAAATTGTTTGTTTTACTTGTCTTCATAGGTTAGTAATCCTACTAATAAGAAAATCTGTTGTTTAAATTGAACCCAGGAAGAGATTGTGAGCTTTAGAATCCGATTCAGGAACGTTATTCCCATCGAATACCGAACTAAGGATCGATTTGATTTAATTGTATGTGATACTAAGTTCATTACTGAGAAGCGATGAGAGTGGCCGCTCGTGTCGCAGTAAATGTAATGCAGTGCAAATAAGTCAATCTCCACGGAGCAGGCGGTCGAGCTATTACTTGGTTTATCGATTAAATAGAAACGTTTGAGGCGGTCTACGGAAACCCTATCTACTAATGGAGACGATTAGGTAGCCGGGCTGCTGAAGAAATAATAAAAAAGGAACCGTCGTCTGTAATCAAGAGCTTGATTAGCTATCAAACTAGTTAAAGAGCTGATGCCGAGTACCGAGTACTGATATGCAAATTGTAGTCGGTGCGTTCCTGATAATTGAGAATCCCAATCCATTCCGTATTGGTTGCATATTGAAATACCAATTAATGAAGTTTATTTGGATGTTGCGCGTGCTCCTAGCCGTAGTAATAATTATGTGAACAGCAGGCAGTTGTGATTGTTCATGGACGCTCTTAGTTTTCCAATCTAAACAATAGAAATTCAGCAGGTGCGCGGCCCGCGGGACTCCGATCTATCTCTATGTAAATTATGCCGCAAATAACAACGACTTGCGCTCATCTAGTGCCAGGCACGTGACAAATGAACACTGCCGGCTGCGACACACTTTTTTCATTTCCAATCAAATAAGAATCAAACCTAAATGACTGTTCGACATCGACCATTAAAATGTCTGGAGCAAGATAAAGTACCTTATACGATGTAGATATTAATCATTAAGTTCCCAATCTATGTACCTCTAGCAAAAAATTCACGATCTAGCCTACAAGTTACTGAGGTTCAAAAACAGGTACTTGGAAGGTGGCTAAAGTGATTTAGACGGGCAAGTTCAGCGACCTTTGAATAGTGGCATTCGAGTTTTAATAAAACTCATCGAAATGTGTTAAGGAGGAGCAAAAACTATGCGGCTGTTGCGAGAGAATGTTAAAAGGTCACGGTAGATGGAGTCGGGTGGCTGTACATAAAAATTATTAAAAAATACCGTAAGCTTGAAGACTTACCCGGAGTCATCATAAAGTAGAATTCGCAGAGGCATATGGCGCGCAGCAAAATGTAGGGATTTGGTCTTCATGTCTGCAGCGGAGTCCTCTTTACCTCGATGCATGCTCACCAGGATGCTTCGATGACGGTGTTTAATTTAAGTAATTCGCTTTGCAACAATGAATGTAAGTGGGAACTTGTGTAAGTATATTTTATATAGTGTGAAGTGTCCGTATATTTCTTGAAGTTTACGTCTTTTATGACTAAACGTTTATTTGAACTTATCTTGGACGCTGCAATAATAATTGTGTTTTTGTTTAAAATTAATTTAAGCTGTCTATAAATATGCAAGCATGACTCTATTACGTTAGCGGTTCCGTAATGTAAGTTATTCATTACAAAATAATTTTTGTACCATTTGATATCTCTTTAGTATAAAAAGTACTCTGTTCGATATCCGGTTACCATCAAAAGCATCATAAATTCGTCGAAAATAACCAATTTGTGAAAAACTCCCGCAACCAGTCAGGTTTGGGGATTTTGGAAAAAAATATATCTTGGGTTTTATTAATTAATCGTGGTTTGTGTATGTGGTGTATTATGTGTGTGTATGTTAAAGATGTTATAATTTGGACATTCGCTTTGCTTTCTTGAATATTCATTTGATTTCCTGAAAACAAAAATTAATGTTTAGAACGTGTTTTTTAAATCGCATAACAACATCCCTGATATATGTAAATATTTAAAAAAAAAAGTTAAACAAAAAATTAACACACCTTTTTTACCGCAACAGATTGTACTCTGCTTTGCGTTCATTAAAAAACACATTCTTAATCAAAATATGCATTATTGTTGTGTAAACATTTTTGTTTTTAACAGTCAAAATTACGTGTGGCTAATTGGCTATATGCATGATAAAGCGGCTCTCCATTAAATACCATTCATACAAAAATTTCAATACGTTCTCTTTACCCGTTATTCTGTTATAGAAAAACAGCCACCAGATATAAAATATTAAATTGCGTGTAGGTACTAGAAAGGTACGTGGAAGAATTCGTCTCGCGTCTTCTATTGGGAGCTGTTGTAGTAATATTGCGCATAAGAATTTTCCCGTTCTTGGAAATTTCCGCCTCCGGGATTCGCGACAGGTGTGATGTTACATGAGAGCTACCAATACATAAAAATATTTCGAGTTGTTACTTAATTTTTTTTTGTCAAAAGCTGGTAATTTGATTATTTATTGGTGACTGATAAAGTTACAAGGTTCGAAAGTATTTTTTAACATTTCTGCGTGGGATTAAATAAAAAGTTTCAAATCACTTTTTTTTTTAAATGTACAGTAAGATAACAAGTAACTTATTTTTTGGTAGCGAGATTTATACAAAAATAATAAATACTTTTGCAAGATTTTGTGCAAACCAAAGGAAATCAAAGTTGAACCCGTCAGGATACCCACACAACAGAAAGTGCCCAGAAACTAATTGGATTAATTTAGGGGCTTTAGCCGAGACGTTTCGTAGGGAGAACCGAGTGAACAGGACCAACCAGAACAGACCAACAAAGTTCTGTTATTACACTGCTCTTGTCTAGACCCGCGGTGACCCAGATATTGCGAATATCCTTTGATAAGTCTTAACTCCGTGCAATATTAACTAAAAACCACGAAATGCGTAATACTTTATAACAACTTTATTGTTACATATTACTTAGGTATTATTAAGTAAAATGTTTGATTATCATAAATTCAATTTTTAGTGCAAATGCTCAGCTCTAGAATACCCTGCTATTCCAATGTTCCAAAGCAACAGCCTTGACTATCACCTCGGGTACTATGTCACAGACAAATATTTATAAACATATTTTATCAGCAAATAATAATCAAATTAAAACTTTAATGTAGTCTGGCCTGGGTTCATTATTGTGTCGCTTAATTCAATCTAATCTATCGTGAAAATTTTACACGCGACTAAGTGACGTGCATCCAACGGAACCGGGACAACGTATGTATAGAGGTTCAGAATGTATGCACCCTTTTAGTTGAATGGGCAATATCCAAATTTCCTGCGGCGAACGCACGCTTATTCAAAACAGATGCGGTTATGCGAATTAGTAGCGTAAGCTGGCCATGTTTCGGGACAAATAATAACAGGACAATTTCCTACATACCTCCTCCAGGGCCGAATTTGACAATAACACCAAATCCAAATACATTAGACTAGGTACGAATGTAACAACTCTATTTGACGAGACAGTAAATGAAGATTTGAGTATTATTTAATTGTAATAATATTTTTAGATCCCTACTATAAATCCATAAACTCATTACCTATCTCAGTAACTAAACCTGTTTTTAATTTCAAATAGATAGAAACGCCATTTTAGACTAGCATGCTAAGTAGGTAAGGTAACAAAAATAGTATTTCTGTACAATCACATACCACGGAATGATTCAATATCGAATTCCAATACTTTCTTTTGTATACGAAACGAAAGGTACAATATCCGGGAAACAAATCTTGATGTGGAAATACGTACTGTAGTAAATGAAAGTAATTTTAAAATTCGGATCTATAACATTTTTACTTAACTGGGTTATTTAATCGAGAATTGGTCCCTAGACACTATTAGTTTCACATCTGAAATTTAGCAGTTTCCAAATCACATACCAATACGTAAGTAACCATGCAATTACATTTTCTTATTACAAAACACTGACATAAACCATATATCATACTAAATACAGATTTACTACAAGAAGTGAGAATTAGGGCCTTCAGCTACAGTTTCTATGGAAATAGCAGTTTGTTGAAATAGTCATAGACATACTATTATTTATGGAAATAGTATTTCCGCTCTTCCTTTGAATTTAATAAGTACTTGTTTAATATAGGTATTCAGTTGAACAAAGTGTAAAATAATCATTCGTAAAAATTAGATAAGGACATAAAAAATTGGTACCGAAAATCGAGTCATGTAAGTCAGATGTCTGTATGCAAGTCACATACGGAATTTAGTCAAATTTTAATCTGACTATACAAATCTGACTGAATAAATAAAATCCTTAGTTATACATACATAATCTCACGCCTTTTATTTGCCCGAAGGGTTAGGCAGAGGTACAAGCTCAAGAGCCGGACCCACGTTTAGCCGAGTTTATGCTTTTATTACCAACGTGACAAGGGGCCAGCTTGTCGCCGCGGTTATAACGACCACTACTGCGACCGGGACCAACGGCTTAACGTGCCTTCCGAAGCACGGAATCATCTTACTTTTCGGACAATCAGGTGATTCAAGCCTTAGTTATCTTTAGACCCTTATTACCAGAGTGTTTTTGCCTCACGAGTGGGGAAGTGTTTGTTCACGCAATGCCACGCACTGTGTTACTTCACGCATGTTTACCATTCGTCCGTATAAGCGGACGAGTGGGGACTGCATTCATGCGAAGAGTGCGTCGACTAGGCACATCAGAAACTTGAAAACTCCATTTCCACCACAATAAGTGCAATGCGTTTGTATAAAGATTATGATAAACAGTTACATATAAAATATGATTTTTAGCACGTCAGGGAATTCCTTGCTAAGTATATTTGCGCGGTTCACCTGTTTTAAACTTGTCAATATTGAAACGAAACATAAGACAGACGGCGCCAACTGCGCTAATCTCAATCTAAAAAAATCATAAACCAACATTTTCGATTTCGGCCATGATTTATAGAATGAATTTTTTTTTCGAGAAAGGCACTTTGTACCTTGGTTGCGTGGCTAAATCTAAAATAAATCTCGTTAGTAGCAGAACAGCGGATCGAATTCTGCAGAACGACATGATACAAATATTGGATCGTCTGTAATGCAATTTGCTATGATGATAGTGTGGTGCTGCCTAGAACACTCTGGCTAACGGGTATTTACTAACATACATTGTTTGTAAACCTGCATAGAAATTTGATTTGAATACACTATGCACTAGGCTCTAAACTGTAATTCGACCCTTATATTTTTGTGGTCTTTTTAAGATAGTATCCGCAGTTTATGTAAATGCTTTATTCTAGTAGCTGTGCTCTAAAAATTAAGTAGAAACCAGTGGAATACATCGGTAAACATAATAGGGAATACTTACATGTGTAAAGTGGGATCTTTGATAATTAAATGCAGAAAGCTTCCTTTAATATAGTACTACAAACATATAGTCATCAATTAATTAGTGTACCTAAGTTATTATATACCTTCAACAACAGTAAATGCATATTTTGATTTTGAAACAATAGTAGTATCAACTCACCCTTGGTTGTTAAATTCATTCCTCTCTCGTCAACGTTTGCAACCAATCAGCACTGATTTCAGCCTGCAGCGTGCTTATTAATTTTGGTATGCCGGATAATTACCCTGCGAATATGCGAAGTACTAGTCAAGTGTCATGTTGCATTAGGTTATGTGGATATGTGGATGTGTGCGGTTTGTGTTCAGCATAATTGACACAAGTGGCTTCTGAGTCAATGGCGCCACCTCTTCGTTACATCGAATACCAGGCGATCAGCGTGCCAGAGAGCTCTCGTGTTTCCCTATTCGTAAGAATTAGTGTGCGATTTGTGCACACATACCGCTCATTTGTATAAAGACGGGGTGGTTTCAGTAATGGTGTGTTGTGTGAGTGTGCACGCCTGTGACGTAACGTCCGAGCTTACGGGCAAGTGGGAGTTGGCATTTGTTTGTCATGTTGCCGTGCCGCTTGGTTTGAATGAAAAGTAGTTTTGAGGGTGGTTTTGATAAGCTAACGAATTCAAGGCGATAAGTGTTCATTGTACTAGCGAGGACTGCTCGAAGTAAGAGAGCACACTTGAGCAGTTACGTATTATGAATGACTGAGAGACGTACGTTTTCCACGAAGTTTCGCCGGTTATCTGAAACGAAGAAAAGTTTGCTTTTAATAAGTGAGCGAGACAAGAACTCGTCAACAAATAGACTTAGTTTTATATAAAATAGAACTTGCTCCTACATGTTCTGTATACTACAGGTGCAGGCTCGTCAGTCTGCTACTCTGGGGGTGTTTATTAACTGATGTAATTGAATTTTCCATTTCCATTGTTGTAAATGGTGAGCGGTGGCGCGCGCTCTGTGTGATATTTCCGTCATTTGTCTGATATCATTTCATGTGTCTGCCGTCACTGCGGCTGTAACTAACCTGAATTACAGTAATTGTGTACCTTTTGCTGTGAATAATGAATGAGTATTTATTGTTCACAAATTTTATTAGTAAAGTCCGTAATAATTTCACTGCTTCATATGATATGAAACTGGACATCAATATATATAAAACTCTGCCGTTACTGACTGACTGACTGACTGACTGACTGACTGACTGACTGACTGACTGACTGACTGACTGACTGACTGACTGACTGACTGACTGACTGACTGACTGACTGACTGACTGACTGACTGACTGACTGACTGACTGACTGACTGACTGACTGACTGACTGACTGACTGACTGACTGACTGACTGACTGACTGACTGACTGACTGACTGACTGACTGACTGACTGACTGACTGACTGACTGACTGACTGACTGACTGACTGACTGACTGACTGACTGACTGACTGACTGACTGACTGACTGACTGACTGACTGACTGACTGACTGACTGACTGACTGACTGACTGACTGACTGACTGACTGACTGACTGACTGACTGACTGACTGACTGACTGACTGACTGACTGACTGACTGACTGACTGACTGACTGACTGACTGACTGACTGACTGACTGACTGACTGACTGACTGACTGACTGACTGACTGACTGACTGACTGACTGACTGACTGACTGACTGACTGACTGACTGACTGACTGACTGACTGACTGACTGACTGACTGACTGACTGACTGACTGACTGACTGACTGACTGACTGACTGACTGACTGACTGACTGACTGACTGACTGACTGACTGACTGACTGACTGACTGACTGACTGACTGACTGACTGACTGACTGACTGACTGACTGACTGACTGACTGACTGACTGACTGACTGACTGACTGACTGACTGACTGACTGACTGACTGACTGACTGACTGACTGACTGACTGACTGACTGACTGACTGACTGACTGACTGACTGACTGACTGACTGACTGACTGACTGACTGACTGACTGACTGACTGACTGACTGACTGACTGACTGACTGACTGACTGACTGACTGACTGACTGACTGACTGACTGACTGACTGACTGACTGACTGACTGACTGACTGACTGACTGACTGACTGACTGACTGACTGACTGACTGACTGACTGACTGACTGACTGACTGACTGACTGACTGACTGACTGACTGACTGACTGACTGACTGACTGACTGACTGACTGACTGACTGACTGACTGACTGACTGACTGACTGACTGACTGACTGACTGACTGACTGACTGACTGACTGACTGACTGACTGACTGACTGACTGACTGACTGACTGACTGACTGACTGACTGACTGACTGACTGACTGACTGACTGACTGACTGACTGACTGACTGACTGACTGACTGACTGACTGACTGACTGACTGACTGACTGACTGACTGACTGACTGACTGACTGACTGACTGACTGACTGACTGACTGACTGACTGACTGACAGACAACGCAGAGCCGAAACTACTGGGAGTAGAAAGCTGAAAATTGGCACGTGGGTTCCTTGGGGGGCGTAGGTGAGCACTAAGACGGGATTTCCCGAAATTCCCACGGGAACGGGAAAAAACGGGTTTTTTGTGTTTATGAGAAATCTGCGCGGGAAAAACCGCGGGACAGCCTCTAGTATTAATATATAAAAAAAAAAACAGTGACAATGCATTTCAAGACTATTTAAGTAATATTAAATTTGTATAAGAATGTGTTCTTTTCTATACTTAAATAGGTATAAAATATTATATGACCCGGCGAACTTCGGCTTTATAATATAAATTTACACAAATAAGAACACTCCTAGTGCTATTGTAATGATAAGCTATCATACTGTAACGCTTCAACAAATTTTATTCACCATTTTTTGACAGAAAGGTGAACAACATCAACAATTTTGCCTTTCCTCCTTTTTGAAACTTTTTCAAGTAAGTTAAGTACACTTTAACGCTCACTTGTATCGATTTTCTTGATAGTCTGGGGCTCTAAGAAGGCCTTGTTAGAATATGTTTTGTTCACCTAGAGCAAATTATTAGTAAAAAATACCAGATGAACGAAAGTAGTTCTTCTTTAGCGGCCTTATTACGGGAGATGGACCGATCAAAGGTTATTCCCAGATATCTCAGACTCTCAGACTAGCTATTTTATCGCGAATCTTAGCTATCTCTAATTATTTGATCTTAGTAGTAAAGTATACCAACGATAATTCATAGCTTGCATAGATAATTAGAAAATCAATTTGTTACAGTATTACTTATATTACTTTGCCTTACTCAGTTATTTATTTTTTATTTTTTCTCAATAGCGTCAGCTGAACGCGGCCAGTTAAATAACGTTTTCAGTAAACTGCCACAGTCAGGATGGAAAAGCGGTTAGAGCGTTTTATGAGGTATGCGGCCGCAATAAAAATGATTTTTCTAACTACAAATAAAAAACCGTTTTTGATAACCTCTATAATTTTAGATATGTTTGTATAGCTAAGTAAGCTTTTAAGCAATATCAACTAAAACATAAAGTCTATAAATAAATATAAATATATAATTATATATATAAATATATAAAATAGGTTGCTTCTTCTAGAGACGTCTAGGTCAATTTGTTATTGATAACAGTTACTTATTATATTCTATATATATCGACCTTCGAATATTTTTTTATATAAAAAAAATCTGTAGGTACTATTTTTTAAAATACGCTAATTTAACAATATATTCAAAGAAAGCTTACAGCTCAGTGGTTGCCTTGTCCACTTTATATGTCCTAAAAACAACCACGATACTGTTTGTTATTTACGCCTCGTCCGCACCTAATAATTTTGTCATAATGAATGCAACTTGGTCGCTGCAATCGAAACTGAGCTACAAAGGTGACTGAAATAGAATTAGCCTGTGTTGACCAAGGTGCCGCTAGAACTGCAGGTGCAGGGTGCCAATTCTCGCAATCCGTGCAGTGTAGTTGTCGTGCAGTCTTTGAATATGATTTTTTAATCTGCCACTGTTTTTACATAAATTAAGTAATAATTTTGAAAGTTACCATAACCAATATCTAAAAAGATTTAAAAATAATATTTTAGATTTAAGATGACAGTATACCCTGTACGCTGTCATACATAAAGAGAAAACGTGATAGTACGTTACTAACATTAAAAAAAAAACTAGGTTTGTACGTTTTGCAATTTTTCAAAATTCGCAATACATAGGTAAGTCTTTAAAGAATGTATTAGCAGGATAAGCTTGTAACCATCACTTTATATCCCAAAGAATAATAATTTTATTCTTTAAAATTTTTACCTATTCCTCCGCTACTTGATTGCGTCACAAATTTTATGGATTTCAGGTCACAGAGAGGTGCATTTCGCATGCAGCCGCCGTCCCTCGGACTAGTTACATCAATTTGCCAGCATCGACTCAGCCTCCCCGCTCTCTGTTTCAGATTTAATACTATCATCAACATTTGCATGACACAGGAGTGGACTCTCTAATGTACTCGCGTGTAAGGGGTTGATTGTATTGTCTGTTGTGTTATGCATTGATTTAGGTTTGATAGACTCATTATAAAGTAATACGGAAAGTGATGAGGCGACAATTGCATTCGCAGTATTGAAAGTTGGATTTGTGAAAGGTAGGGTTGGATTGATATACTAAAGAAAGAAGATTTCACATTAAGTGCAAATTTTAGTTTATGATTCAAAATGAAATAACCTATCAAAGCCTTCATGTGCCAGTTTACAGCAAATAAAAAAAATACAGATCTTTATGAAACAAAGTTTACTTATCCCTTAGAAATGTGTTACGGACGCCAGTGGTTAAACTGATTAACGGCTTTCCAATGTTGCGTTACAAGCTTCGCGTTGGAGGCGTGTGATGGAAAATCTGCCAAGTGCGCGTGGGACCGATTCAGCTTGGGTCCATTATAATAGGCAACGACTAACTTATTTTCCAGTGTATTTAAATATAAATTTAGTACTTAATTTTCTGCTGAGTTTATTTAAATAAGTGTTTGTAGGGAATTGTGACAGTTGATAGTTTTTACTTAGTTTTTTGAGTTATTAATTCTAGGCAGTAGGTAAGTTAGTCACAGATTTCTAAATTTAATGTTTTTAACTGATTTTTGTTATTTGAAGAAAAAATTCCCAGACATAGAAAGTTATGTAAAGGCGAACTCCGTTAAACCTTTGCCTTCTTCTACCTCAGCACATATCAGCCCACTGTTGGGCGAATGCCTCTCCAATTATTTTCCAGTTCGCTCTATCGGCTGTCAATCTTATCCAAGTCTTCCCTTAAAACTTTGCCTACGGCACGCTAAATAATGCGTCGCTTTAGTAAATGGACCGCAAAATATCGTTTCTGTAGCGTACATAAACCATACTAAGGTGTCAAGTTTTGATTATATTTTCCTTGTTGAGACCTTTTATTTACAACCTTTTTACGCGTATATGAGGAGCACTAGCCGATTATCTCATACCACTTAATTGCCGCATATCTGCAGAGTTATGAGCAAATGTCAGAAACGATTTATTATGAGGTGAAAGAAGTTAAATCAAAATGCGGACCACATTAACTCTAGTCCGTAGTTGCGGCATCTTTACTGCGGGTCCCGCGGGCAGCTCGCCAGGGCTCCTCGCCATTACAGCGGAGTCACTCTGCTTACTTACAGAAATTTTACAATTTGTCCGGAGATCCGGGAAATTTTGCCGATTTACTTATAATATTTTTTTTCTAGAAATGTGATAGAAAGACATACACAAGGCTAATTTTTCAGCTTAGCAAGCTTGTGTCAGTAAGCTAGCAAGCTGCTGGGAAGGCTTCGTGTAGAAAAAATATATCTATTTCTAAGCTAGTAAGCTAGTTTACAAGCCATATAGCCAAAATAGATTGAAATATTATATTTTTATATAATCCTGGGCTCCTATATGTCGTATTCCGCAAAATAAAGAGCTGTGTAAATACATACCTACTTTAAAATAAATAAAAAAAACATAAAAAGCTTGATAAAAAACCAGTTTCAAAATAATATACAACTCTATATCGAAACCCTTGCATAAAATTTCCTTGTTACGGCTTAACCACAAAATGGATCCCCAAAAACTTAAAAAGCACCACAAATTTCAGAAAAGGGCGATATCACATACAAAATGAAGCGATAAATAACGGTTTCAGTGCAAAATATTGCCCAAAGGGCCATAGGTGCCTGTCATTAAAATAAACATGATAGGAATCATAGATCATAGATAGAGAACAAGAAGAAAGATTTTTAAATAATTGGCTTTCTTTAAAAACAAACTCAAGTTCTTTTATATTAAAGTACTAAATAATATTAAAACAACTAAATAATATTATTGTAATATATAATAATAATAATATATATTTAAACAACCTTATTATAGTTTAATCCTATATAAAACAAAGGCTTAATTTAAACACAAACTATCGAACCAGTATTTCGGAGACGTTAGCAAACTAAATCAGCGTATTATGCTGCAAACAATCGGATACCCCAGCCTATCACATAATTGATCATTTGGCTTGTAGGCCGATGTTACAGCGACACAGCCCACGGCAAGACAAGCGGTCACGGATATCGCCTACTACGCTAAACCTAAACAACCTCGTATGGCATTGCACTGCACAAAATGCCAAATTGGATGAAATGGACTTGAATTTGAAAACTTGTTCATAAAATCGAATGTCGGTTGGCATCATTTGATTTTTGCTATTACACTGATAATCTCTAGGCGGTAAAAATTTGGTTATGATGGTAATTTTAAAGAATACACTAGCAAATTAAAGTGCTATTCCATTATTAAGAAACATAATTATTAGGTATCTCGATAACGTTATTCGTAGACACAACCCCCTAAATTTGTCCTGATGTATTGTGCATTTTCTATTATTTTTCTCAAAAGTATCTCTATAGAAAGTAGTACATACTTTCTAATCAACCTAATCTAGGTACATAGTTATCATTAACAAGTAATTTCAAGAGTGTGTGGACGCTTTGGCTAACTGATATTCAGATATTTGCATGACAAAGTGACCCGAAACAGCTTCGTAGGTGTGTAGGTACTTTCACCTGAGTGTGGCCACACTACATCTATGTAATGCTTAATTTTATTACTACATACAATATTTAAATAGTAATAACAGCCTAAACCTCCTCCACAACTGTGTTTCCTCTAGGGAGGTGGTCTAGGACTGTGAGATGTGTGGCGTATTTGTGTCATTGCCACAGATCATTACAATACAGTATATAATTACAAAAAGTTCAATTTCTTGCATTTAAATATAAAATAACTTATTTATCAAATGCAAAGACAGATCATCAGATTCGCCGGTGCCGGGAATCGAAACCGCTTTGACGTCAAAGCCGACATCGTCACTGCTTACAGAGGTACCAAGCCGAATAAACTATGCTTATGTATATATTTTATACAATATAAAAGTTACCGATTTACTACATCATGATAATCATAATATAAGCCGAAAGACGACCACTGCTGAACATAGGTCTCTCATACATCGCCCCACCGACCGGTCTTGGTCTCTCATCTAGTGTTATCCTGCAGTCTTCACCAGGTCGTCTGACCACCTTGAGGGGGGTTTGCTTTCTCTGCGTCTTCTGGCGCACTCGAATAATTTAACCAATAGTTGCCTCCAATTTTCTTACTGTTGTGGAACCCTAAAAACCTATTTCTGCAGTCCAGCCGCAGATTCGTTGCCAAATTACAATTCAGTTATGAATTGTGTAACAATAGCGCAAATTGACCGGATGTCGGATAGAGAGAACAATGGCACAATCATGCCCAGTTTGTCACCACGCACTGAAAATAATTCTATTAGCCCCCGCATAAAAGCCCGCTCTGTTAGAACATAAATATGAGAGGTGTGTAAATATTACAATATGGTTTGTATTCCTTATATGTTTGACTCGCGAATGGTATGTGTATGTTATTTGCTTATTTGTTTTGTTTTAGTATGCGTGGAAAAATCACAGCGCTATTAAACAAAATTTTGGTTAAAATCGTTACGTTTCAATAAAACTCGGGTTCGTTAGTTACCGAGTGCCGTCGAAAGCTTTTTGTTTTTGACTATTTATTATTTGCAATGGGAAATGGGCAGGATACAGTTTTACGATTTAGTCGGATACGGCAAGTGCGAGTTGGTTGCATCACAATTATAATTCTTTACATAGTGAACGACAGGTTGGCAAATAATAATTTGGACAATACAGACAATTTTTGTACGATTGCTTGTTGTTCGCGCTTAACGGCAAAACTACGGAACTGCATTTAATGTAATTTGAAAGTTCCTTACTCACATAGTAAAAGGCATACCAACACTATTATTACACAAAAAAAAATTATTATAATAATTTGTATAACACTTTCAAAGTAATGTCTACTTTTGTGTATATTACCTGTATACCTTAGTATTCTGTAGTAATATTATGTAACCGTGAAAAACCCGGGAAATCGATTAGAAATAGTTTTATAGTATCCCGAGGTGCATCAACTGAACTTTTGAGATCCCTCGTGTCGCACCGCACAACAAGCACGCCGTCGGCCGTGATAACTTTTAAATATTATTATTATGTTTCTCAATACTCTTCGGAATCACGGGTTGGAGCCCGGTCCTTTGAGAGGCGTGCGAGGGGAAGAATCCAACTCGTAGAGGCCCTTTCGAGAGTTTTGCTATATTGTATATGGATCACCAACCAGGCACCGCCACTAAATGCACAAATAGATCATGCACCCAGAGGCGGCACCCAGAAGGTGATAGGAACTATTGTAAAATGGATGACAAGAAATGGTTTATGGGGGTGAACTGTTTAATGGACCGGTTAACTGGTGCTATGGAGTGAAATACCGGTACGCCTGCCTTTAATGCAACATTTCAATAATTATTATGGCAGGCGGTGACTCGCTGTCCACTGGGTGGGCTTCCACTAAGTCGCTGATATATTGGCAACGGGTCGCAACACTGGACGTGGACAGCTAAGGTTGTCGAGAGGTGAGACTGCGGGCAGCATAAGATGCACCCGGCGTTATGACATTTTACACTTCCAACCTGGAGCATAGGCTTCGCTTTTGCTACTCCACTCTGGCCGGCTGATGAAGGCAAGCCCAGAGGCGGGGGGTGTGTGTGTGTGATGACTGCATGTAAGTGTGCGTGTGATGACTGTGTGTGTCCCCCTGGAGGTATAGGGTCCGTGGTGTCGCCACTCACCATCGACTCGCCACAAGCCGTCCCTGCGGTGACTTATTGCAATGGAAGTCCCAGACCGAAATTACTGGAATTTCTACTGGGCGATGGGGTCGTCACATCCCTACGCCTTTGTTATTATTATTATCAGTATATATAAAACTCTTCCGTTACTGACTGACTCACTGACTGACTCACTGACTGACTGACTGACTGACAGACAACGCAGAGCCGAAACTACTGGGCGTACAAAGCTGAAATTTGGCATGTAGGTTCCTTAGGAAGGTGGTGAGCACTCTGTAGGTGAGCACTAAGAAAGGATTTCCCGAAATTCCCACGGGAACGGGAAAAAACGGGATTTTTCTGTTTATGAGAAATCTGCGCGGGAAATACCGCGGGGCAGCCTCTAGTTATATATATTACAGAGTAAAGTAAGGTCATGGAGTATAATAAAATTGTACCTAATACAAAATACTGCATTGTTTATTAGGGTATAAAGGGTACTAAGAAATGTGCATTGCAAATTCCTAGTCTCCTTTTTAAGCAGTTATAGTATAAAATATGTATAGGAAGCGTTTAAGAATACATAAATCATAAAAAATAATTTCTTTTTAAAAAAAGAGACCCGACCTCAACAAATTGACACATGCATAAACTGAGAACTTCCTCTTTTCTGAAGTCGGTTAAAATAGGAACTAAAACCTTCTCCTAAATGTAACCAATACTTCTGTAAAAACCGCACCGAAATCGGTTAGTCGCAAACTCGAGATAATCGCGGACAAACACACATACATACAGGTCAAACTGGTAACCTTCTTTTTAAAGCCGGTTGAAAAATAATACGTGATAAAATAATACTTTATTAAAACCGAGATCAATTAACCACAGTACAGAAAATACATGTGATCTTTATCAATACACGATAAAAGACAGCATTCTTAAAAAAACTTCATTGATATCGACAAGTTAAAATCTAGCCAACCATATTTATAGTTCGAAGTTCACAGCCCAATGTTTTATTCAGGGCTGTAAGTGTAAGCGGCTGGCGAGCGGCCAACTGGCGCCGACTGAGGAAATCAAACTAGGGACTCTGTTATACCATTTCATTGAACAGTGAGGAATTCACAAAAAATAAATAAAAGGTATCCAATCCATACTATATATTATTTTAATATTATAAATGCGAAAGTAACTCTGTCTGTCTGTCTCGATTTCACGACAAAACTACTGAACCTATTTATATGAAATTTGGTATACAGATAGTCTAGAGCCTGAGAAAGGACATAGGCTTCTTTTTATTCCGACATTCCCATGGGAATATTGAGAATTTTATGTTTCAAAGTAAATTCTCTGACGAAGCCGCAGCGCTCCCTTGATTATTATTATAAGGTTCTAGTATTATTATAATATTTTTTTAGAACACAAATTTATACTTAGCCTATTTAACAATTTATTACTTTTGAGGGCACTCTTATTGTTACAACAAATTGCTAATTGTAATAATTATAAGCATAATTTAAAATATTTATTTAGGAAGCTTTACTCTAAAAGCTGCACAAAAGTGCCCTAAAATACTAAGCAACATTATCTAGCGCAGCATTATAAGCACATTTTGATATTTTTTTATGGTTTTAATTGTGGTTATATAAGTTTATTTTCATTCGACTTGCTCCAAATAACGCACTTTGTAATTTCACTAGTTAAATACTATAGGTTCCGTATTCTTTAATTTCGATTTTCTTTCATCGGAGATTGCTTGCCACATTGATCACATTGCTTGCCCTTGTATAACGAGATACGATTTTTTTTTGAAATACTGTAGGAAAGGGCAGTTGAATATTTTGCGTAGCTTGTGTTACGCTCTTGTTATTGGTCGATCTCCCTCTTAAGTCTATTAATTTGCAAGTCGTAACTATAGTCAAACTATTTTAAGTTTAAAATTGCGCATTAAACACGCACGACGGATAGAATCAAAAAGGTTTATTTTAATTCAAGGAATTTTTTTTCTTTATGATAAAGAACAACAAATCGTGGAAAATTAAAATAAAATTTGCTTTTGAGGAAATGATGATGTTGGTATATATTTTTTATTAATACTTGAATGATAATTTGATTGTATTTTATTGATAAATTGAATATATGGTGACTGCTTAAAAAAAAAAGTATAGGGCGTGAAATCAAATCTAAAAATCTATCATACAGAAGTGATGTACTTAATATTTTTTTGTTCTTGTAATAGCTTATCAAAGCAAATATGTTCTTCATCTTGTTATTATTTTTTACTCTAGTCGGTCATAATTTTCCCTTTTTCGGTGGAGATCTTTAGTTAGTAGCAACCCCTATGAAATGCCAACGTTTCCCGAATAAAAAAATGGATTTTTAGTCTAAGCAAAAATAAACGTAACAGTTGTTCGTTGCATTGTGCTACGCAGCTACGAAATGCATCGTTTGCTACGGCGTAGCAGCTGCAACGTCGGCGTAGCGGTGTAGCGGTCGCAGCGTGTAATCAAATGTAACCCGCTGAAGGCCTCAGAGTCCTAATTTTGCGTGCTTCAAAGCCTCTTCGAATTTCCAGAGGCTTTGACTTTGACTTTAGGTGTGAGACAAAGGGTTTAGAGAGGCTTACAGAATTAGTACTATTTTTTGTAGGTAACTTAAACTAAGAGAAGTTTATACTAAATTCATAATATAGATATATGTGTTTTTATTCTTTAAATTATGTGTGCTGTTTATTTACGAAGCATAACATTGGTAATATAGCCAATATGAAACGAAAAAAAGATAATGTAACAGCATAGTGTCCATTGCAAGTTGCGTCCTGCATATTCATGCAATTGTCACTTTTTGCAATCTTCCATTTTGTAAAGGCTGTGGTTTTGCTAACACATCGCGGCTGTGTCGGTGCCTGGTGCCAGACGACAGCTGTGTGAATGTTTTAGGCAAAAGCTACTTTATGTAATTCGACTTAATATTATAATCAAAAACATGGACTTGTGACAAATACAGACCCGGATTACATCAATATTTGACATCCTATATTAATAATGATATAGGCTAGAAATCAAAGACTTCAACTCTAGTCACTTCACTCCACTGGTTCCTTTCGAAGCGTAGCATTGTACTGTGTAATAATAACTAATCTATACCAATATTATAAAGAGGAAAGATTTGTTTGTTTGTTTGTAACGAATAGGCTCCGGAAATACTGAACCGATTTGAAAAATTATTTCACTGGTAGGAAGCTACACTATCCCCGAGTGACATAGGCTATATTAGATTTTCAAAAAAATTAGGGATCCTTACTTAAACTCAAATAATGTAACCCAAGGTGCAATATTTTTTCCGTTGTTTACATATTTTGACAGGTGGTTTGTTGTTGTTGTTTGTTTTTTTATTCGCCTATTCTAGGCAGTCAAAAGAACATAGTCTATAGAGCCAAGTCTTTATTAGTATGTTTTATATTCTACGGCGTAACAAAGTAAGCCGGAACAGCTCGTTTCTTCATAAAACGAAAGCAAAACAAAAGAAACATAGCATTTTAGATTGTTATTGTTAAGTCTGATTCGTATTCATATCAAATGACAAGTTGGCAAAACTTACTTTAAAAAAAAACAAATGGTAACTTGAGCGTTAGCGTTGTGCCATGTCTCTGGTAACTTGCAACTACAAAACAAACTTATTTTTTTTTGTTTGTTACAAATGTTTAAAGTATTTAACATTTACCTTTCTAATATTGATTTGTTATGAACTTTTCAGCAGCCCTTTATTGTTTTGTTAGTAGCTAACATTGACAGGCTTTAATTAAATTCTGAGGAGCTCAAATGTCGTTTCCGAAGAAGTCAACATCACTCGGGCGCGGCGTAGAATTATTTTTAATTTACCCACGCCTTCCTCGCTGGATCCGATATCAATTTGCTTCCTCAAAGCTAGCTCGAAGCTCCCTCCACACCAGGGATGCAGATTTACAGAGAGCTTAACATTACACGCACACTGACGCGGACCGCGCTGTAAAACTCACGCACACAACTACCCCAATCATTGAAACGTGGCAGACCGGAAAATGTATTTTACCAGAAAAGATAGCACAGATCAATACCAGCTGTAGGCTGTTAATAAATGCAAACGTATTATAAGTAACTAGTAAGTAATTATAAGGCATTGTTTCCCAGTGTTTTAATTTAAACATATTTTGAGGCCAGTTTCCCAAAAAGTTTTTTGCAGGAATGATAAAGGAATGTTTCTTGCGGGCAGTCTTTACAACAGCTGCTGCACACTGCTATAGAACCGACTGTGAATTCAATCGCAAAAGAGCCCGTCGAGGGTTGGCTTGACTCACTTTCTAAAGCAAAGCATAGTTAAAAACGTTTCTGTTGCGGTAAAGTTATTAAGCTGTGTAAGCTGTGGAGAATTCTATTAGTTTGGTTTGAGTTTATGAAAAACAATTTTTAGTTTATATTGAAAATTAGTCAGTTTTTTACGGTTTGCAGTAATAAGGTGTGATAGGAAGTAAATTTATTTTGACAAGCACAGAAAATAACTTAACAAATAAATTTATTTAAAGTATGATATCAAAAAAAAATGCAACTTACGTATCATGCCACGGTTAATTTAGAGTTTTTAGCGCCATCTAACTTTATATAGGTGGCGGGATTTTTCTACTCACCAGTAGGTCAGACTAAGAATTGTATTTTTTTTTTAATATTCATGAAAATGTTTTTGTGTGTAATTGGTATCCAAAAAAAGATTTGTGCAAATTTTCAAGAAAATTATTTCAATATTTCCTGAAAAAAATAAAGGACGATGGACTTAGCGAAACTAGGGTTTCTTGTTTATCTACGGAATTCTATAGTTTAAAATGTAAAAGGTCAAGAATTAGTCGAAAGGAAAACTGATTTATTGCAAGGCAAGCGGATTTTAACGTCGGCACAGTTTATTTAATTACGTCGCTCTGTCCTAGAACTCTGCAGTTTTATCCCCCCTCACCTCACCCCGCTTCACTCTCCTCCTTGTAACTATTTGGGGATGCTCTACATCGGAGGGCCGGGTGGTGTATTCAACTACTTTTGAGTTCTTCGACAGCTCCCGGCCGGTTGACGCGTAACGACATTGACATTACAATTAATTTAGTCCAGGCAAAATAAGGTTTGAGGTCGCATTAATTCATATCTTTTTGATTTTTACAGTACACGTAAAGTACTCATTTATGAATGATTTTCAATAGTTTTTATGGTTCTAGGTTAATACCAAATAATAGCCTTAATAGGCTTTCTAGGAATACCTAACAATAGTTTTTCTTTGTTTGACGCCAAAATTTAAAATTATTTAGGAATTTAAAATTTGGCATACACATACCTGATGGCCACATTATTATAGTAAAAAAAGAAACTTTATTGAAAAAATGGGAATTATACACAGTAGATTTTTTTTAACTTTGACATGCGAAATCACCGACTTAGAAAATCGCTTTTTTGGGGAAATTTTACTTTAATGTATTTTTAATTATTTAAACGTATATGTCATGAAATAACTTTGTATAATTGTAGTAGGTATAAATGAAGTATTCTTGTATAAAAATCGCCACTTTTGCATTTTCTAGTATCTTAAAATAATTTTTGAAACTTTTAATGGCGAATATAAGCAAAAATATCTACCTTAACCCAAAAGAATCCCCAAAATTAGATTTAATGTGACCTCTTCCATATATTCCACCCTAGTTTTCCTAGACTATAAAGACAACTGCGAGATTCGAATTTCCGTATCATAGGCCGGCTCCTTTTTAAAATATTGAGCTGTTAAAAGTATAGAGGTATTATTTATTGTAAAAGATGATAAGCATGTATTAGCAATGCTATTCTTAATTGTTTGTTTGTTGACGGCAAACCGCAACAATAACATATAACTCTATATTTTTTTAAATATTTGGGTGTGCTGTGCATGCCGCGCTTTGCGACCTAAATATAAGCAAGTCTCATATCGATCTACATCTATAAAATATACTACTTTAGCTTTAGATAATAAAAAAATCCCCGACAAAAACTTCACCTGTGTGCACGGATATAAATGGTTACGTATGCATTTCCTGATGGAAAATTCTTGTAACAAATGATAGCACCTTTTTCGTTTCGTTCCGTTAGGTGAACTTAATTTAGAATTGAGTAATGTAGGTACTTGATGTTTACCTTAATCCGTTTCTGTTTTTAATAATCCTGGTGAAGTCGTTAGGTGGTCACGGGATGTGCGTTAGACATATCACTATATAATTTTTTAATAGAATATATTCCTACACCTTCACAACAAATGTAACTTCCAGCACTGAAAAACATTTTTCGAATCGTAGAGAGTCCCCTTTTCCAATGTATTATTACGGAGGAGTTCCTAGAATTTTGCCGATATTCAGTTGTAAGTATCGAGACTCAAAAGTAGCACGATCGAGTTAGTTTGTTGAATTTTTCAATCGTTCGTCGTAACTTTCAGTAAGTAGTCAAGTCAGTGATTTTGTAAACTAACATTCTATTTCTACCATTAATGTTTTTAAAACTTGTTGCCCATGTACATTTACGGGCTCGGTCAGCATAACACTTCCATTTTTTTTGTATTGCAAAAAATCCCTTGTTCTCTGGTATTGCAGTCTTGTGCGCACGAGACTATAGACAAAAGTGTTAGGCTGAACGAGTCCGTGACTGTAATAAAAGAGTTTGATAGATAAAAAAAAATTACATCGCCATAATTTGACAAGAAATACAGGACCCACTTTTGAAAATTTGTGCATCGAGACTTTTTCTTTGCTTAGCAATAGAACGAAATATGACTAGAATGGATTTGAATGAAACTTATGTCCCAAAATATAACTTAAACCTCAGCGCGTCGTGCGCACATAAACTGTGCATAATTTAAATGCGTTTGAGGGTAGGTAATCGCTCTACGACATAACCTTTTCTGGAATAAGTCTGATATAAAAAAGTTTGTCTGATAGGGAACTGTATTGAATCAATATACATAGTATAAAATAAAGTCACTTCCCGCGTCTGTCCCTATGTATGCTTAAATCTTTAAAACTATGCAACGGATTTTGATGCGGTTTTTTTTAATAGATAGAGTGATTCAAGAGGAAGGTTTATAAGTATAATACATGCACAAAATAGTTATAGTTTAGGCGGTACGAAGTTCGCCGGGTCGACTAGTAATAAAATATAACTAGCAAGTTCATAACCCGGAGGACAAGCAGGAGTGCCAATTTAACAACTTACACTAACAAGCCCGCTCCTGTGTGTTTGTCAACTTCGTAGTGAACGGTGAAACAAATTGTACCTTAACTTAATTTAACTAGAACTATTCCCAATTTAAAATTAAAAAAAATGTTAAATGTCTCTTATTATTATTTTGTTTATTTTATTATTTCCTGCTGTATATAGCGATGGTTCAGCAGTAAATAATATAATCAAAACATAGTATAAAACAAAGTGTCTATGTATGCTTAAATCTATGCAACCGATTTTGATGCGTTTTTTTTATAGACAGAATGATTCAAAAGGAAATGCATAGTACATGAACAACGTTCGCCAGGTCGAATATTAAAAAAAAAAACAAGACTGTGTTATGTGTCTGTGCGTAGTAGCGGCGGTTTCCATTCTCTGAGGTGGTGAGTGTGAAGGTATTTCTCAGTAATGATGATGTTTTAAATGTAAAATGTACTTAAATTAATTACGTAGTATGTATTGTATAAGTACGTATTGTATAAGATCTTATTTGCGTTTCCCAAAAGCTATAACCTAGTTTAGCAGGGCCGTGCATGTAGCATTGTGGAGTGCTTGTTGATTGCTGATGTAACTAATCAGGAATACAAACACGAAACTGCTGGCACGACGGAATCAGGCATAGGAAATCACTCGAGAGATGTATGTTCAGCTGATTCTCGCTTTTGATAGTTTTCTAGTTAATAGATCACTTAGACAATATAATTTTAATATGTAAATTTTGTAAACTAGTTAACAGTAACAGATACTTTTACAGTAGTCACTAAGTAGTTATATCGTGATAAAGATAATATCAATAAGTAATACAAAATAGCATTTAACTGTCGCGGTGCTCTACTGCTTACAAAAACTTTCAGTCCCTCAGCCAGCGCTGGTAAAATTTTAAAGTAAAATGTATGTAAAAATGTAAAAGATAGCTGAAGTAGCAATAGTTTTCAAGATTACTAAGTAGCTGCCGCAGACCATTATGTAATGTCGTATGGCAAATTTAAGGGATTTTTAAAATTTTTGTGACAGTTTTTAAAATAGATTTTTTTTAAGGTAATGTTTAATAACATAATATCATGTACATATGAAATATTAAATAAAAATTAAATAGAAAATCTGAAAATTAAATATTCTGCCCCGCCACAAACTCTCAATGTCACTTTGGATAATTTAAGTGAGTGCGACTACAGCCTTCAATCCACCCAGTAGTAATAGTTCATTTCAAGATTTGACGACATTTACAGGAAATCCAATAACCCTGCGTTTGAGTGCCTTCTGCTCTACGGTTTTGACTATTTGACACGAATATTTGGCTCTCTCAAACGTTTATTTGCTGAGGTAAAAGTAACTCTATATCAATATGAATAAGTATCAAAAAGTGGTGAAGGATCAATCATGAATCAGACTGCTTGGTTTTTCAAATTGGTTGGTCGCCAAAACAAACAATCACCGTAGATATAGTTCTACGGTAAAGAACAAGCGTATATTACAAGATGAAGCTGACAGAAATATAAAAAAATATTTTATTAAGTATAAAATTATTTTTAACCACCGAGAGTGTCAAAGTTTATCATTTTGATTTAACCTTAACGTAGGTTCTATAGTTTACTTTTTATCTTCTATGTTCCAAATTCTACCGTCTTTTTTTAATTTTAATAATTATTTTATGGAAGAAGTGCGTTTTCCGGTTCCCCGTCGCAATTAATTAAAATAAACAGATAAAGTTTAGGTTGAATTGAATTTGCACTCAGGCAACGCCGACGACGACGCGACGCGACGGGCGGCTCAATGTAACGACGGGCCAAAGTTTCCCGAGGGAAATTGTATCCACAGCTAATTAGCGGAATAAACAAGGATATCCATATCTTAAGAATCTTATTTATTTTATATTGAATGAAATGTAATTAAAATAAAATACAAGATCAAAACTAATTAAAAATATAGTATATTTTCAGAATGGATTTATTGAGCATTATTGTACATTATAAATCGATACATAGTTAAATAAAATAAAATAAAATAAACTTACTACTACTATTAACTAATAACTACGTAGGTATCAGGTATTTTTTTTATATGAATAAAATTATTCTTAAAGCAAAAAAATTGTTTAAAATAAATCTTTTAGAAGACGAAAGGTCTCCCAAGGGCTCGAGATATAAGTCTGAATCCCTTGCAAAATGTAGGTTAGGACTGTCTGGGAAAGGTCGCGGCCGGGGTAATGACCTGCCGCAACCCGGCTACCTAATGTTACCACCCTATTTTAGGATAAGGGCGATGCGAGCCCCGAGGGACATCTGAGTTGAGGCAGGTTTTCAGACGCGTACAAACAATATTATTTCATCTTTCTTTATTTTATTAATACTAAACTCTCTTAATTATTATTAATTTAACATGTAGTATTTTTATCCAGGAAGTATACTAATACGTAAACATTAATGAGGTTCTACATCGCTTTCCATGTCAAAATCTATTTATAACCCTGTATGAATATGAAACTCCAGGGTTGATGGAGGGTTAATTTAATTTTACCCATCTAGTAAGTAAAGGGTCGGCTTGCTTAATAGCGCGGTCTTGGAAACTTGTTATCTACCGTCCGTCTTTAAAGTTTCTATTGAGTGGCTTAACTGTGAGAAAGTTTTTTTCCAACCTGAAGTTTTTTTGTGGACCCATTATATCTGTATTTTAGTTGTTAACTGTTATTCTTGAACTTATTTTAACATCTATTTTTGAGATTAAGATATCTAGTTATACACACTTACTAAAAACATTGAAAACAGGGTGCGCCCCGCCGCCGTACCGACGCGATTTACGTAATAAAAAAAACTTGTCCCCCTCTTGGCTCTAAGATACTATTCCACCAATTTTCATTTCATAAAGGTTCAACGTATATATAATATTAGTGGGAAAAATGCATTTTTACTAATTAAAACTTTCAACATAAGTAAATCTATAAATTGTAGATATCAAATATAACAGAATAAATAAGGCCAACCTTTTTGACTACTAGTTAAACAGGACAGAAGGCGCCTCCTTTGCTGGCTGGCCCGCGGTTTCACCCACACAGATTTCCTAAAATCCAAAAACCTGTTTTTTCCCGTTCCCATGGGAATTTCGGGAATTTATTCCTTAGTGCTCCTCTACACTCTCCAAGGAACCTCGCTCATCAGCTCGCTACGCCCAGTAGTTTCAGCTCTGCGTTGTCTGTCAGTCAGTCAGTCAGTAACGTAAGATTTTTATAACATTGATTCGTACACTAATATGAAACGTTAATAATCATGGCTATGTTGTTCTTTTAGAAACTGTAAGAACACGGATAAGACGATCCAAATAGGTTTCTCAAAGAACGAGTAACGAATGTAAGCCGCCGGGTGAAGTTTTTATTGAAAGCGCTTTACACAATCGCTCTTACATAGCATTCGTGGAAACATTGCTCAGATTCCTAGTTAAACGCTAAAACTTTGATCCGAGTTCTAAATCTTCATTACACTATAATAAAGCTGCTATTTTCAGTGCTTTAAGGGTAATTAACTAAAAAAAGGGTTGGATAACATTCGCAATAAACACTTTTATTTCAGTAGGCAGCAAGTATTAAAACTGAGTTACCTTGTATGCGAGTCCAACCCAAACAAGTAAACTGTGTACTATGGAGACATCATTACAATAATCAAACACGGGCTCAACACCGAGAATTCCCAAAGTTTTCGTGCACGGAATATTGTCCGACCAGGAGTCCACGGTACTCAGGCGGTGACAAGAATGTAAGGAGTTGGTTCAAGCAACACACGTGGCTAACCGTCGTCGTTGGAACTTCCGCTACAGAGTTGAAACTTAGATATACTTTAACCAACGTATTATCGGAACCATTCCCGGCCAAATACCTATTATAGCTTAAAATATAGTTGACTGTAAAACGACTGCCACATAATAATAGATGATTAATCAGAAATTGTAGGTGCAATAATGCATTTGGTATCAAAAGTAAATAATTAAATTATGCACAAAAAATGCACTCCGATATCTGTACGATTCAATCACCAATTTCTTTGCTTGTAATAAAAACCATTTCTAGAATTACTATTTGATGAGCTATAGAGGAGTAATCACAAGGAAACGCGATAACCTCACTGATTGATTGAAATTGATTATTTCACTGCACCTAGACATTTCCCTTTATTATGACGGTCTGTAATTATTTGATTATGTACAAGCCTGTATTCCCAACATGTGGGCAAAATTACTAGTGCCACCGTAAGTAAATGTGACTGATGAGTGGCTGAACATGTGTTTTGTTTAAGCGCTGACATAGCCTTTACGATAAGTGGCGGGAATAGGTTGTGTGGGTATGAACTATATTATGATGAAATGTTTTATAAAGGGCAGGGGTTTCATAGCCCTCCATCATATAAATATCCAATTAATAATGGCTACATGTTCGTTTGTCCGCGTACAAATAGCTGTTTGTTGCGTAAAGGTTTTTATTTCTAACACCGTAATAAGGTAGAAGGAAAGGTATTCAGTCGAAAACTATAGGTATTTCAGGGTAAAATAGTTTGTAAAATAGGTACAAAATAAAAAAAATACTTTAGTAGATTTGCATTAGAACTGACATGCAGTTAATTGATTTATTAAGGAGATAGAAACGAAATATAACGAAGAGCCAAGTTATGACAATTTTTTAAAAGGTAGGTGTAACTTAAATTAAGTACTTATTTAAAAAAAATATTCTAATTTTATCATAATTATCATAAACAAACTAACATAACTATCATAACTTAAACAAAGAAAATTGGCAAATAACTCGACAGAGCGGCTAATTTAATAAAGTATTTTTTCTACAATGGAAGTCAATAAGGATGAAAAATATTATTAACAAGTTAGTTTCGATATAGAAATAATGTAAACGTAAAAAGGAGATCCTTAAGTACATTAATGTTTTGAATAAATAATAGTAACTTAATAGTTAGTATTTTTTTAAACTTAATAGTTAGTAATTAAAAATCTTGGATATTTTTATTACTGTAATTTTATTTCCATTACACAAATACCGTCGTCGATTTCACAAATTTCATAATTACTTCTCGGTTTCAATGTAACCGATGTATAGTTATTACTAACACGAAGTTTTAGGTTTGCCTATAATTTTTTTATGTGTGTTATATCTAGTAAGTCTAATCTAGAACCGAGATATTGTGACCACTACTGTAATGAAATTTAAGTAAAGTTAAGTATTTATCTTCGTTATCGATTCCTCATTGTCATGAAAAACGATTTTATTAACCGACTTCAAAATGGAGGTTATCAGTTTGACCTGTATGTATGTATGTATGTATGTATGTATGTATGTATGTATGTTTGTTCGCGATTATCTCGCGTTTGGCTGAACAGATTTTGATGCGGTTTTCAGTAATGTATTTGTTAAATTCAGGAAAAGGTTTTAGTACCTATTTTATCTGACTTCGAAAAAGAGGAAGTTCTCAGATTATGTATTGAAGGCGGGTCCTTTTTTGTAAAAAAGAAATTTTTTGTTTTTCAATTTGACCACTAGAAAATGAAGTTCGACAATAAGGCCCAACTCACAAGTGCAGTGTAACTACAACGCACTTACACACACAAGATACTACAAAAGAAGAAGTTTGGCGCAAGATTCTCTACTTCTGAAAATTGCTTTTCAGCACTTTCAACCTAGCGGTGTATAAAATTACTGGCAGCCATAAATATGTCGAACGCACAGACTTATAAGTAAGATTACTTTTTCAAAAAATAACTCGTTATAATGTTTGATAAGCCACGCAGTAATAATAATTATCAAGCAGTTCAGAGCCACTCGTAACAAACTTTTCTGTAAGTTCGCAAACATCCGGCAACTGTTCTGCCGCGCGTTCATTCGATTTTCCTTCGCCCCGTACCGTTACCAATAAGAGTCTGTTCGTATAGTTAAGCATATTCATGAGCATCATAATATTAGTCGAAGGACGTTCACTGCTTGACACAGGCCTTATGAACAAATAAACAAAAATCAAGTTCATTAATGCAGCTAATAGCCACAGCTTATAAAAACCAAGAAAATTATCCAGAATAAGCTCCGGGCTTGCTATATTTTGTTCACAATTGAGATTTTCAGAATTGAGTCGGCTAAGAAGGGGTGGATAGCGTCTCAGCTTTCCGGGTTACACTGGTTTGACTGGCGGGGCCGGGCCAGGAAAAACAATTCAAAGAATAAATCTGATTGGATATTTCGCGGAACTGTTAATATAAAGCGCGCATCAATGTAGGTTAATGTAATTAATCAGATTTATACTGAAAACAATATAAACATCGTATTTTATTTATGTAACTTCTTGGTAATTTTTATTTATGTAACTGTATGTTTGTAATTGTAATATTCCCTATAAACATTACCTATATTAAATTCTTGAAAAGAACCTTCTAGTTTAATAAATATAAGGTTAAGATTTCCGTTAATTGTGTCGAGCGAGTAAGCGCTCAATTTTCATTACAGCGTCGTCAGGGTGGCTGAAGCGAATCCATCTTTTGCTCTTAAAGATTCACTTTTCTCTTCAAGTTTTTCTATTTAGATTAATGGCGTTTGTAATTTCCTTAAGCTTCGAGTTGTGATGAGAAATTACCTATCGACAGTTTTTATATTCTAAGATTTTCGTAATATATCAGTAGATTATTTTTATTATTATTATTTGCAGCCATTAGCGTCCCACTGCTGGGCAAAGGCCTCCTTCCCCTTTCTCCACTTCTCCCGATCCTGGGCACATTACCAGTGGAAACTTAAATAATAATTACTAGAAATTGAATACAATGTCTTACTTTAACTACAACTATAATAATGTAAGTGACATTTCTAAACTAATAAAAGTAGCTCAGTTAACTTCCATCCAATCTAGTCCCAAATTACGTAAGGCCTCTGACTGCGGCTCTTCAGTGCACACATTCAACGGGCCAGTGTAAACTAGCACGCCCTATGTAACTATGCACTCGGTATAGAGCACGGCACGTGTAAGCTCGGCTCAGGGCCGCCCCCACCCCCGGCTGAGCGCCTGGTAACTGCGTTCAAAGCGCCGAACTGTCCGCTCAGATTTTAAATAAAATGGAACCTACTTTAGAGGCAAGCTCTGTAATTAAAAAAAAATACCGGAACCTTAAAAATACAAAGTGATGATGATGTTGCGAGGAGTTAGTTAGGGATTAATAGATTCCAAGTAAATTTAAGTGAAATACGTAGACTGATATTATTATTAAAGTAACTTAATGAAATTAAGATACAGCAATATCACGTTGATCAACTGTTAGAAATGTGCGGTGGAGGCTTAGGCAAAGGGTGAAGTCAAGTACCCTACATTCGTCAAGCCGACGGTCGGAAGCTCGCGAAAGTATGTTTTATTTATACTGGTACACTACACCTCTGGCTCAGTTGAATTCGAGGATGAAGGATCAAATCAGATAGTTGACGCCGTCACGGATTCTGTGGGCGAAAGCCACAGAACATCGCAGTTCTATTACAGAGAGAAACTCGAATTGCTTGTTGTACCAGAACTGACCACTCCAAACCAAAATCGGATATTCCCACTCAAGCCTGGAAATCGATTGTAGGTTGATAGGGTGCCAAAAATAAAAGTCTATTCTCACTCAATATTCAAAGACCAATTTACTATTGAATACTAACTGCAAGTCTTAAATTTTAATGAATTCTACGACGAGCATTTAGTATTTATAAGTTGTGCATTCTACCGTAAAACGAGTGAATATTTCTAAATAATGTTTCGCTACTAAAGAATCCTCTCAAGACGTGCACTTGTCGTCGTGTCTTCGGTAAACGGTAAGCCTCTTCACAACAACTGTCTGACCTATTTTGTAAGCAAACGCTATTGAATATGTTTGATGCGAGGTGGTGCGGGCTGTGTGGAGTGGGCGCAACTCTTGAGACAGTGGCCAAGCCGATTACAGCCACGCGACACTTCCGTAAAAGCATTTCATACTGTTGTCGTTCTAGGTTTCGCCGAGTTTTAGTTAGGTAGGCGGTACCTTGGTAGGATTTTGCAAATATTAGAGTACATTTAAAAAAAAAATCAGATACTTGTTTGTTCAACAAAATACATCAAAACATTCGGAAACTCAACTAATATCGGAGGAGTAGTAATTTTGCGTGGATAATTCGGATCCGAGCAAGAACAGTGATCGATTCAAGCCAAGTTCCATTGGATACCGCTGAATCCCCTGTAAAACTTTGATCCGGCTGCATTCTCGCGGCTCCTGTGAACGTTTACAATTCTAAAACTGGAAACAATCGAATGTAGTTAGGTAGCTAACAGCTCGGACCCAACTTGGATACCGACTTTTTTCATCGACTAACCAATTTGTTGGTCAGGTTTGCTGACGTGTTGTTCGAAAACTGAGTTTTTTAAACTGACGTTGGTATAATTATACAGAATTTTTAGTTATTTGTTTGCGAGATTCTATTCGGTATTCGTTGCGAGCTTATGTAGAGAATGTTCAGTGCTCTCTACATAAAGTAGAATATTATAGACAGATTATGAAATCAAAGGTAAACCTGTGAAATTTAAATAGCTCTGTAGTAGAAGAAAATTGCTACTTCACTCAATGTTCTGTTTTTAAATACAGCGTAATCGTAATTTGTTTTTCTCATTACACTCGGATCTCGACACATTGTGTAATATTATAATTATAATTTACATTCAATGTTAATTACCCAGCAAACTAAGTTACAAAATTTAGAGTTGTTAATTTAATTGAATCCCTACTTTTTATATACAAAAATAAATTGAAATCGTTTTACCATTTAACAGAAAGAGTTTCATCCGTACCAGCGTATTATCGCATATCAATTTCATTAACACCGCCAATTATAATCCTCAAACCGATTTATAACAATCGCATCAAAAGATAATAAATTAAATTGCTGAGTAACAGCATAGGCACAAATTAAGTGTTAACCACAACCGGGATGACGTTTAATTTTAAGCTATCGGTTGTCGGGGTTGGGCCTGGATTTGATTGTGAGTTGATGAATGCGGTGCGGCGGTGGCAGGGCTGGGCGCAGGGTGCCGCTCGCCACCGCTCTTTGAGAGACAGCCTCCGCGTTGCTTTTAACGCCCTGGTACTAGTTGGCATTGACTGAAACGTAACGTTTGAAGAAAAGTCTAAAAGATAAAGAAAATATTTAGGTAGTCATTTTTTATATCGTGGTACATAGAAAAAAAGTATATTGAGTTCGAGTGCAAAAAAAGGTAAAAAAAACGTTTTTTTTATTTTAAAAAAAACAGTTCATTATACTAAAGCAGTTGATTTCTGCTACAAGCTGTGTAGTGTGAAAACTGTACAAGATACAAGATTCAAATATTTATTGCTTTCATGTGGTATACAAAAGATGGTACAAATTATTAAAAAGTTCGACACATGACCCAGGTAAAGGCACTGCAATATACCTTAAATACTATTTTAAAATAAAACAGAGAGATTCATATTATGAATTAAATATTAAGAATTAAATGTAACAAAAAAAAGTACTAATACTATAAAGTAGATGATTCGGGTCATTGCCGATATATATATTCCTATTTGATCGATATGTAATAAGTAATAAATGAATAGTTGTACTGTGCTAATAATTTGTGGTTACAACAACTATCAATTATAACTGAAATTTGTGTTCCATTTCCATTCCATAGGGTTAAATTTTTTTTTTTTGAATAGTGTTTTGAAAATATTTTAAGCATTTCTTTTGGAACCACTAAACAATACGTGTCCATACGTACAAAAATGTTATTAAAAAATATAAAATAAATATAGTCTTTTTATTTTTAACCTCGTATTTTCTGCTATGTTTATTGTAAAGAACCTTACAAGATATTTATGTACAGTCACGGACTAGGAGGCAGTAACAGATTTGTCTATGGTTTCGTAAGCCCTAAACTGTATTACCAAAGAACAAGAGCTATTTTGAAATACAGAAAAACCGGAAGTGTTACGCCGATCGTGTCCGCCACTGTACAATAATTTCCATAATCATAATCAATATATATAAAACTCTTCCGTTACTGACTGAATGACTGACAGACAACGCAGAGCCGAAACTACTGGGCGTAGCGGGCTGAAATTATGCATGTAGGTTTCTTAGGGAGTGTAGGTGAGCACTAAGAAAGGATTTCCCAAAATTCCCATGAGAACGGGAAAAATGGATTTTTGTGTTTATGAGAAATCTGCGCGAGTGAAAACGCGGGGCAGCCTCTAGTACCTATTAAATTTGCTTCTACTGTTTCATGACAGTGTACCAAACTACCAACTAAAGAAACCCCTTTTCCAACGATATGGAAACAAAATAATAATTTTGTAGCAAATTAATAATGTTTCTTTGTAGTCAGGGCAAATGTACTGGAGTGAATATTGGAAAGTAATTTTTTCGCAGGTAAAGTCAAATGTCATGATGTTTCTTCCCTAAAATTATTAAGGTCAGGTAAATTGATTGTTGATTACTGATTATATTCTTTATAGAGTAAATTTCATACTTTACAAAGTAGCGAACCCTTTACCAGTGATTTAATATCTTCATAATCAAGACGTAGATACTTAAAATTTTACACATAAATGAATGTTCAACCAGAAATAACATACACATATTTTAATAAATTTCATAGGGGTCGTTATAAAAGAGAGAGAGATAGAGTCGTTATACCTACATATTTATATAATTTTTCGAAATATGTTTACTTTTATTTTTGCTATTCCATTATATCAGTTATGTCTTTATTTAGAGAAAACCTATAGCGTACATAAACAGGAGTTTTACCTATAATGTATAAAAAAATTAAAACCTTGGTTTCAGGCTAACTGACAAAGACGTAGTCAATTCATATAGAAAAAATTAAAGTTTATAAAATTTATGATTTTGAAATTACTTATACTTTATTTTATGCAAATACTTTAATTATTCTGATTTTTAAATAACAAGGCTTGAAAAATATAAAATTTGCAGAATGAGGCTTATAAACTTAATTATAACCAGTAAAATTGTGAAAAAATACATATTTTTCAGAATAATATCAAAATAGATATTTTTTTTACCAAAAAATATTACAATGAGATTAGTGACAATCTTACGTCACAAACAAGCCTAAAACATTAGAATTAAAAGCCTGGCCGAGGCGAATTACCAACTTTATTATTTTCTATCGTACATTTTTCAAGGATGTACAAACTTAGGTAAGTATTGTATTACATAAATTAGCTTATTCGGGAATATCAATCTGAGTCACTTTAAAACTAAAACTATGGTGTGTATTTTCAGTGAACCGAAATAAAACTTTGACACCTTCATTAAAGTTCGATTTTTTCGCCAACTTTTTCCACGAGTTGCCTCGGCAATTGGAAACGAAAAGTTTCACAGAAAAGTTTTTCCTTTTCCGATTTATACACATCTAAGTGCTTAATAATTAGCAAGTAATTTGATTTAATAATTATTTGACGTTTACAACTCGAAAGAGAAAGTTAAAGCATGAAACGCTTTTCCACATTCCTGTGATAAAAGGGAAAACTCTCTAAGTTTCTAGCAGCGGCGAAGAGAGAGGGAATGCTGACCACAGCGCGAGTGCGAGGAGGCGAGAAATAAAGTGTAAGGCTTACCTCCTAGTCGGTCCTGGTAGCCGGGGAGCTTGTTACAGGTCGCGTAACGGCGCGGGTGCAGCGGTGACGTGCGCTCGGCGGCGCTGGGTGCAGGAGACTGCAGGCCGGGGCTAGGGGTGGTGCACTCGGTGCAAGAGAGATGTATCGCACCGCCCGCCCATTTGCCTCGTGCCTCACTTTCTCGCCCTAGTGATCGTGGAAGCTTTTATTTACGACACTTACATTTCGTTCAGTAGCTGTAATTAAAAGTTCTAATGACCAAGTTTACAGTCATTAGCCGAAAAAAATTCCGAATTGTAAGATTAATTTACCACCAAGAAGGATTTAACAGTTAAACTATGAAAAATAGTCAATGTTTGTGTTAGTTTAGTAAAAGGGTTAACAAGTGCTTGCACCAAATCACAAATTAGATTAAAATATTAGTACAAATTACTTGTTCTTTTATTAGTTGTGGGCGGGTCCGCCCACGCACCGCCCGCCCTCCGCGTCACCGCGCCGCGCTGCCGCCCGTCGCGTCTCTTTCCACAGCGTATGATTATTATTTAACATAATTTAATAACCATAAGTTTGTCCCAAGTGAACATATTATTATTCATATGTATAAAAAAATATAATCACTAAAATCGGAGTAAATAATTGCCAAAAAAGAACACGTGCCTGACAATCTTACGTTTTAGATTCAAAATATTTTTTTAGAAATCAATAGTTTTTATATGTTGTTTCGATTGACTTTCTTTAAGCATAGAAGGTAAGCACCTTAAACGTGCCCGTGCCATAATAAAAATAACTTGTCTAAATGTTTCTTCCATTACCAACTTTAAAAAAAACTAAGTATTTCGAAAAATATCTCAATTACTTACTTTTATGTTATCTTTGACCCGTGTTTGAAAAATTTAACCTCTTCAATGTTTGTATGATTCATTCATTTCACAGACCTAATGCACTAAACTAATTCAACAATAAAAATAATACAGATTTATCTAAATGCACAGCGCTGAACCCTTAATTTTCCGAGCCACTGGCCGCGCGTCCCTACAACGTACTCAATTCACTGCTGAGGTGGAAAATTGATGTAACTTTTCAGTCGAGGTCCTGCTCGTTGCCACATAGTTTCCACTCTGGAATACGAACCTCTTTGCGCACTCTCAAAACTTATCTTTATTCGGAAAACTTAGTGAACTTCAGGTAAAGTAAGTTTCATTCGCAAACCAAATACTTTGATTGTTCACATACACTGATATTTTTCCTTCGGAATAAAGAATCAAAGCTAAGGTAAACATCAAAAGTTTGTGTGTGAGTAAATTTTATGTTTTAAAGTGGCTGATTTCTGAAGTACCTGAATCAAACTCAAAAACCTACTATTATAATACAGACAGAGTAAATACTACTTCATAATAAGATTTATTTAATAAAAAAACGAATGATCATCTTTCAATCTTAAACTCTGCAAGCTTTACTTTATTTAAAAAAAAAATAAAAAAACAGTGATAGATTATAAATAACACTAAATACCAAAATACGGAAAGACCACCAATATCAAGCATCAGAAGGCTTTAGTGGCTTAATCATTATAAATACTTTAAAATATGTTATGATACTTTCATGTTAAATTAGGCCAATATTCAAGATATAAAGTACCTACCTATTAAACGTGGTATGACAGTATCAGGAGTGTCAGATCCATCGATGCGCAATGCTCACGTCTGACGTAAACCTCTCATACATAGTTCACTAAGCAAAAGCAAGGCTGTCTTGTCACCGCTCATTAAGCGCGAGCACCCGTTTTACATTATTACCATAAGTGATCGCTCAATCGAAAACCAATCACTTTAGACGTAAGGAATACATTTTTAGTAAATAAAAGATAGTTCTTGCAAACTAACACTACACTTTATGAGAGAAAAGAAAGGTAGTTTTCAAATTAAAGTGTGTAATGTATTAAATAATATAAAGTTAAAAGTTAAAAAACACTTTATTGCATACAAAAGAACATTGTACAATTAATGGTACACATATTTAAATTTGCATGCAATGGGCGGACTTATCGCTATAAGCGATATATATATTTCGCACTCAGACATAACCGATACCGAGTTTATGCAAAACAAAAGAGCAATAATAAATAAATTGGAATAGAAACAAATCTCTTGTAGAAAAATTATTTAATCAAGATTAACATAACCTACCAATCGAAATCAACGCCCAAAATTTGAACAGGAATTACCGAAATAATCTTAATTACTATCAGGTATTTAACAGAGGAGCGGCGGACTGCGGCCAATTTCAGTTTACCTACGGACGGCTTTAGCCGCCCGCCCGCCAACGCCGCGCCGCCGCCGCCGTGTACGTCATCGCTGATTAGATGTCGCTGATTTGAGTTTCGCACTACAATAGCTAACGTCCTTATAGACTTTGTGGGTTGCCTCTACGAATCATTTTTAATTGTTCAAACTTTCGTATATTGTGCAACTGCTACAATAATTTGTAGGTAGTTTTTTTTATATCCATTGAACTTTTTATATTTGGCTTTTAATGGAATATTTAATGTAAATAAATAAGGAAACTTAAAAAATTAGGTCACTTTTTAAGAGCCAGTTTACAGCGTCTTGTGCCTAGTGAAGCCTAGTATTTTTAGGGCACTGTGGCTTTAGCTTTAAGTTAAAGACCAAAGAAAGCTACAAAGTGTTACTAAAAGTGGCCACTTTTAGCAACAATCTGTTTATAATTTTGTTCTTTTAAGTTATGACTACTTTACTGTGCTCAAAAAATACTAATCAAGATTATCTAGTGTCATACAGTGCCACATTTTTGATATTTGCCTTAGTTTAGAAGATATTAATTTTTTTCGTGAATGGCGCTAGCATCGCTGTAAACTGGCTCTTAAGATTTACAATCTTTATTTGTTATTTGTTTTATTGAATAAATTTACCTACTTACTATTTTACATGCTATAATCTCGATTTTTTACTTTTCAAGGTATCAACCCTGTGGTGCGCGGGGGCGTCGCGGGGTGAGAGGAAGCGGGAAGCAGGGCGCGGGTGACAGGTAAGCGTTGCGTCGTCGCTACTCCCCGGCTCCACAAAGATCCTCGCTGTCATTCCACGCAGGGTTATTATCGCACTAAAATTAGCCCCGTTGATAGGAGCCCGCGGCACCTCGACAAATAAGGGGCTATTCACAACAAACAACTGAAAACAACCATTACCATTATCGGTAGGAATACCTTAATTAATGATTTCTGCCTTAGGGTTAATTTTGTTTAAGAATTAGAAAAAATACTTTTTTTTGTTTGTCAATCAAATTACACAAACAAATTAATTAGATTCGAGCTCCGGGCATCCTTGATACATTAAAAAATAGAGAAACACTAAATAGGATTAAATTATTTTTTTAACATTTTATTACTTACTTAGTTTAGTTAACCTACTAATAACTTTAAAAAATATAGGTAATTATACATACTTTATCTTCTTAAGATACACACATAGTTTTCCTTCAAAACTACCTAGTACCAGGTAGGTACAAAGTTCATTTTCAGTTTATTTTAATTTTAAAAAAAGCATCTCACTAAGAGCCCCTAACTAGGGTTAACCTGTATCTAGGGTGCCCCAAACATATACAGAGGCGAACAATACACCAGACCGGTGCACCCGCGTCTCAGTCCACTCCACTGCCAAGTGAGCCACGGAGCAGTCAGTAATATAATAGTTAGTTATTAGTATTTATTATTCAGTATTTGACTAAATCAAATTTTATCGTAGTCTTCACTAAATCTGAACGCTTCCTGGTCAAACTACGGATGTGTTTCGATTCTGGCTGAAACAACCATTCCCGCCAAACAAAGCGGCTTAAAGATAACATGTATAGGTTAGGGGCTAGTTAGGTGGTATGCTTTCGTCATCACAATCGAAATTCATTGTCCATGACCGGAGAACTAATTACCGATCGATCAGTTCTTCCCAAAGTTCGTCATGCTCCGTCGACAGCTATTCACGAAATATTCACTACCTACAATGATGAACTAGACAGAGTTAGTGTATAGTAGTCAGTAGTAGGTACACAACAAAATCAATGATTGGCTCGAATTAATTTTATTAAAACAGAAAAAAACATTATTAATAGCGTTAGTAAGGCCGTTTTCTCGCCGGCGGCGGTGGGACTACTGCCTAACTTTTGCCTGTGATTTCGTAAGTCATCTGAGTTCGTTTTGTAGATAATTTGTTATTCTTTCTAAAAATACATAGTACTTCACTATAAAATAATACTGAAATTACTTATAGTGACATGAATAGACAACAATGAAAAGATGCGAATACAAAGGTAAGGTAATACCATAGGTCCATTGTAGCAACACGTCAGGCTTCCTTTATCAGGGAATTAGGATTCACAATGCACAAGAAAACTCTTTAAAATGTTGCCTTGTCGAGACTAAATATTCTTAGCTGAATAGAAAATATAATGTTAGTATTACCACTGAATACCTAATGGCATTACTTGGTCGGATTCCAGCTGCAGCTTCACTCTAGGATAAAAACAACAAAAACCCTTTTTTAACCGACTTCAAAAAAGGAGGTTATCAGTTTGACCTGTATGTATGTATGTGGGATATTTGGATTGAAACAATGAATTGAGTACTGTTAACTTTTATTTTTACCTTTGGCACTTTTTAAAACATTAATTTATAAAATAACAAAATCCTCTTAAAATCTTTCACGTCTTTTCACTTCGTACGCCATTCGTCTTCTGTCTGTCTCACGCATAATTCTCTCTTTCTATCTCTCTGACAACTGACATTCCACTTCACTCAAACCACAACCATCCTCCTTACTTCCTTCACCAATCCCACACTCGGCCAATCCTGCACTCATATCTGCCCTCAGATATGCCTTTCATGCCGTTAACAAAACACCGAATCTTAACTTTAAACATAACCGTTCTAGAAACACGTCTTTACATAAGTTTACATTATTACAAAAAACACAGATCAGTCTTTATCAGTATCACATTAAAGTTACAATTCAACCGTAATAAAACTCTCCGTAGCATTACACAACTAAAAATAAAACCTATAATTTCATAAAAAAAAAAATAATAAAAAAAAATTTCAATCCAATCCCGGACGAGCCCCCAAAATTGTGGGATATTTGGATTGAAACAATGAATTGAGTACTGTTAACTTTTATTTTTACCTTTGGCACTTTTTAAAACATTAATTTATAAAATAACAAAATCCTCTTAAAATCTTTCACGTCTTTTCACTTCGTACGCCATTCGTCTTCTGTCTGTCTCACGCATCATTCTCTCTTTCTATCTCTCTGACAACTGATATTCCACTTCACTCAAACCACAACCATCCTCCTTACTTCCTTCACCAATCCCACATGTATGTATGTTTGTCCGCGATTATCTCGAGTTTGGCTGAACTAATTTTGATGCGGTTTTCACAAAAGTATTTGTTACATTCAGGAGACGGTTTTAGTACCTATTTAACCGACTTCAGAAAAGAGGGAGTTTTCAGTTTTATGTATGTGTCAATTTATTGAAGTCGGGTCTCTTTTTTTATAAAAAAAAATTATTTATAATGCATTATGATCTCGCATCTCGCCAATTTAGCGAATAACTAAAATGAAGATTAGTAATAGATTAGTGTTAGCTTAATTGTCAGTGTAAGAAGTTCAAAGTTTAAAATTTGTTATAGTTCAAACAAAAAATATACAATTCATAATTTGGTTGTAATCATGTCACAGTAAATATAAAGTTTTAATAGTTCTGTAGAGTAATAGTAATAGCTAACCCATATATTACTAGTTTAAAGTCCCTTTAAATCCATTCTTCCTCCCAAGCTATAGAATATAATAGAATATACAATATAACACAATTATTATAAAGTTACTCGTTTTAAGCTCAAAGGAAAAATAAAACCCTTCCTTATAGTAGAGGAGCCCACGATGCTAAATGGGGATTTACTCGAGCGTCGTAGAGACCTATTGGGTTGCAAAGCTTAGATGTTAAGAAGAAAAAAATGTTACATGATAATATATACCTTTACATCGGTGGGGGAAGCGGCAATAGATTTTTAAATATGTAAAAAAAAACTGTTGCATGGACATCCTCGAGCGCGTCAGGTATTGATAGCATCAATGCCCAACGTATTTTTAATAATGTACGTATGTTAATCTGATCGTTTGCATGATGCGGGTGGTTGTATGTAAGGGTTGAAAATAAAAAAAATAATCGAGCGCGTCAGATTTTCTAAGGGAGTGTGCACCAAAAAAAAGCTCTCATTCACTAATCTGACGATTTCGATGGGACGCAAACTCGCGGCCATTTTCATAATGTGCAAAAAAAAAACGCCATTTTGAAATACTCAAGCGCGTGAGATTAAGATATATAAGGTTTATCTTTATGTTCTTAACGTGCCTTCGGGATTCGCCTGATCTGACACGAAAACATTTGAAAAACGGTTCACCTTAAAGGCATCCCTGCAACTTCCCGCTAATTCCATTCAAAATATAATTTATGTAATATTTTGAGCTCGCTGACTTCAAAGAAATAATATTTCTATGCATTTGAGCTCTCCCAGCTCGAAAGTCTGATAGAAGTTTCATAGAACACTATTTTTGGAATTTTCAAACCGCAATAACTTTTGAATGGATCAACCAATTTTCACGCGGTTGGCGGCATTAGACGCAGTTTTATCATCCTCATAAGTAATTTTGCAATTTTAATTGATCGAACCAAACATTTCGGAGTAATCCCGAAAAAACACTTTTTTCGGTTTTCTTTCGTTCATGATATCTCTCGTACGAATCAATCGATTTTGAACGGATAAGCGACGATCGGCGTGGTTTTTTAAGCTTAAGGGCGGATTAGTTTTTGAAGTTGATCGATAAAGCCGTTTAAAAGTTATTCTAAAAAAACACTTTCAAAAGTTTTTTTTTATTTTTTTTTAAATTATTACTTAATTAATTGAAAAGCTCAGGAAATAACATGCAAATAAATAAGTGAGAGAGTAATATATAGAGACAGTGAGAGAGGAATAGAAACGCGGAGAAGGAAATGTAGGCATCACGCAGCTGCACGCATTTAACTTCATCAACGAATTTTTGTTATTTCGGCTTGCTGATATCGTCAGATTATATTATGAATTATTGAATTATATCTTGAATTATTTCCTTCAAAATAAAAAAAAAATTAGCTACGCTCGAGAATGTCGAGATGACGTTTTTTTTTACAACTTTGTTGCCCTCCCCTTTCTTTACGTCACTCTCAAATTGTCAGATTAGTGGAATATACACTTTTTAGGATGTAATTAACTCACCCTACCTTAATCTGACACGCTCGAGAATTTCTGATGGTCAATTTTTTTTACTAATCTGATCCTCTATCCTTCGCCGGCGGCCTTATTTAAGGGCCTCATGTTTTGTGGAGGTACTTAACCGGGTACAAGGTATCCTCCTGTATATTAATCTGCCGCGCTTTAGTAAGTCCCGAAATCCCCTCTTGGGCTCCCCTACCATTATATCCCGACCTCGAGACTAACATAACCGTTTAGAAAAATCTGGAAAAGGCTTTGATGCGATAGCCTCTTACACTAACAAAGCTTCAGTAAATTGCATTTTGTGCTCAGAATAATGTTTTTACAACATCATTATTACACATTGTTAACTTTTTATTAAATGTATAATAATTTCTTTTTTACCTTCAATAAACTGACAAATACATGAATTGAGCGCTTCCTCTTATTCGAAGTCGGTTAAATAGGTACTAAAACCTTCTCCTGAATGTAATAAATACTTATCTGAAAACCGCATCAAAATCGGTTAAGCCAAACGCGAGATAATTGCGGACAAACAAAAATACATACATACATACAGGTCAAACTGATAACCTCCTTTTTTGAAGTCGGTTAAAAAGAAAACAAATTGCAACTATAGAACCATCATTCAAGGAGTATAATATAACATCCTACGTAGGCCGCGTTACTATATAGGTAATATTACTTACCTAAAAATTTTCAGGAATATTCGCCGAGATGGGTTTGTTAGTTTGTTATTAGATATGTTTGTTTATATGTAAATTATCCAGTTCGTAACCTCTGAAAGAGCTATTTTTAGATCTTCATTATTTGAGCTACTTCATAATCATTGTTCATCTATATTATACCACCAACCCGCCAACAATAAAAAGGAAGAAAAGTTTTATTTTAATAAATGTTAAGTACATTTATTTCTTTACTTATCTAAGTATAAAATGTATTTTTTACAGATCGCTGAAGGACTCGATGACCTACATCTCCCTCCTGATTCCGGCAGCTGAATGAGGGCGGGCTTCAAGAGTCTGTCCAGTTAATTGGAAAATTACAATGCTACATGTTAGGTTTTTACATTGTTTTCATATTACAAGCAGTATACTATTTGGGTGATCACTAATTTAGATGACATAAATACCAAGTTATAAAATACTGAACTCAGACAAAAAATAATAATGGAATCATACTAAAGAAATCAATTTAAATTTATTATTTTTAATACGTTTAATCTAATCGTAGCTCGCTCCGCCAAACGCCCCGCGCAACGCCCCGCATGCTCCTAAAAGCGGCCACTTGTAGTTTCGTAAAAGAATATTTTTAAGATTATTATCCTAAAGGCTACAACAGAGCCTTAAAAATTCTCAACAAGATTATCTAGGGCGTTGACGCATATTTTTGTTTTCGGCCACGGCTTAGAAGATATTAATTATTTATCGAAGTGGCGCTAGTATCGCACCCGTTCGCCTCTTGAGGAATTGCTGGGCAAAATCATAGGTAAGTCAATGTTACATTATATATTTTCTTAATATCTTATTTTTTATCTGTTACAACTATACACGGTTTCTTTTAAATCTTGGAGGAAAATTTAACACACGACAGGAATGATTCCTGATAACAAAATTAAAAATAATGAACCGTGCTTGCACTTGAGATCCTTCGAAAGTGTTTGTAAAAAAACTGAAAACGATGTGTCGCATTAAAACATTGGCGTACGGTGGCTAAGCTGGTGCCAGACGAGTCAGGGGCTGGAGGATGCGCGGAGGGTGAACAAGGGGTCCATCAGACATAAATAAGTTTTAATTTTTTTTTTTAATTCTCAAAAAAAAAGCAAAAGTCAAAAAAATTAATGTTATAATTTATTCTAGTCATCTCTCTTCTCTCTAGTCTTTGCATGATATAAAAAAGTGACAGTGTATAGGTAAATAGTAAAATATTATACATAAATGTATTCATAACACGCAAAAGATTTTTGGATTGCTTAAGCGTAATGTAAATGAAAATGTGTTTCGCAATGATCGAAATCTAATTCCGATGATCCTGTCGCAACAATCACTACATGTCACAGCAGGTAGAATTCATTGGATCCGAGGTTTATTTACAAAAGTTGCCCAAGTGTGGGACGCGGAGCTTTTTAATAAAATTAAATAAAAATCGTTTAAAAAAATCTTTATCTAATAAAACTCCCGAAATAGATATGAAAACTTAATTATTTTTGCAGTCTTTATATAATTATTATAATATTCTAAATATTTCTCATTATCTACTATTTATCTTCTTCTATTTCGCCAAAACAAAAGGGAATGTTTAAAGGTGAGAAAATACGGACAAAATTAAGGGAAGTTAGTAAAAATAACAATTTAAATTTATTCGGACAGGCAAAGGAATTAAGTCCATACAGCCAAAACTTTAGTTGGTAGTGTAGAATTAATTGAGAAAACTAATATTCTAATGCGATACGAAGTTTGCCGGGTCAGCTAATCTTATTAAATTAGACTTATAAATACTGCCGTTAGGTGGCGGCGTAGAACATTACCATCCCATCCTCTTGGGAATAGCATAAGGACAAGCAACGTCTGTTATTGTAATACTTGAAGAGCCACACTGCGTTCGCCAACCCACCAAAAAATTTCTCCAAATGTCTGTCCTAGTGACCAGCAGTGGACGGCTATCGGTTATAATTATGTAATGCTATTTCCATAATTATTTACTGTTTAAGTATAAATGCGATAGGACGCGGATGCGTAGGACGTCCACCGACCAGATGGACGGATGATCTGCGCAAGGCTGCGGGTCCACGCTGGATGCAGGCCACCTGCGATCGGTACAGATGGAGAGCCTTGAGGGAGGCCTATGTCCAGCAGTGGACGTCTTACGGCTGAAATGATGATAAATGCGATGCGATACCGGGTGTTTCTGACAAGGCGGTAATAAATCAAAAAAGGGCTGCTCATTCTGCTCACCATAACTAACAACTTTTCCAAAGCAACATAGGTCGAAATCTCAAAACAAAAATGAGCTGTGCCGTACATTACATTACCCCGCCAGCTGATCGAACCAATGTATGGAACAGCTGTTATTTTTTTATGAGATTTTGACCTATGTTGCTTTAGGAAAGTTGTTAGTTGTGGTGAGCAGAAGCCCTTCTTTGATTTATTACAGCCTTATCAGAAACAACCGGTATATTTTTAGTTACATTTCTGTTTTGCTTCTGTCCCTCGGAAGGCGAAGCCCTTGCATCTTTAGCCCCTCTTCTGTCGTCCGTCCGTTAATCTTTTTTATATAACTATAAACTTTCCAGATAAATACTATGCTTTATGAAGTAGAATTAAATTATCGCTCTACTCATGGCTTGCGCCCGAGCCGGCCCGGCACTAGGAGTGCATGTCATAGTCAATTAGAGTGCGTCGCGTCGGCTCCCGCACCTGGATGTGCTGTAGTAGGTACACACCTCTTTTGTTTTAATTTCAACGGTCATCTTGTAAAATAGCATGTCATTGGTTAAAACTAAGATTGTATTTGAACTTTCCAGTATTGCTTGGATTGATTGGTAGGTATATCTTGAAATAATTAAATAAATTATGAATAAATAATTCGCTCTTTTTCTCGAAGTCAAATAGTTTTTCTTCTTGCATCTAATTAAAAATAAATGCAGTATGTACTATTTATAAGGTTGAAAGAAAAAACTACCCTTAATTAAACTTAAAAGGAATGAGTAAACCCGACTTCCCTGATTTCGACAAATTATTCATGTTCTAGACTAATTTGGTTGAAACAGTGTCTGGACGGCACAAAGCTACAACCTACATTGGATTCTAATTTGGCTTTATTAGATTTGACCGACATTAAAATGCTGGTTTGAAACCAGAATGCTGCCGCAGCTTAAGTAATTCCCGACAAATTGAATCTCGTAGAGGTTATTTATTTAAATCAAGAAGTGTTAGTGACGTCCTACTTTCCTTGCATGGCTGGACTAGTAATTTATGAAAGTGTATATGCATGTCCGTCTGCTAAGCAGAAGCTGTAGTGTTAGATAATTGCGAAGTGCTCAGGCCTCGTTGGACGCGGCCCGCTATAAGCTACGGCGCGTAGCTGCGTAGTCGCCGCGCTGTTGAATACGTAGCAAACGCGTAGCAATTAAAAATTTACAGCAGAGAGACGACTGGCCCTGTAACTGTAAACATACTTATTTTCGCCCCTGCACTCAACACTCATGTCTCAACTGCAACAAAGTCATTTTTTATGTTGAATGCTCAGTTTAAAAAGTTTGCGCTGAATACGAGCTTTATAAGGTTGCTTTTGCATTTACTAATTGAATCAAATACTTTTGGATGCCTGCTAGAACCGTGTGAATAATTTTTAGCAACTTTTTTTTTATTTTCGTTATATGTCCACTTGTCCTAGCTGTGCTGTGATTTGTTTTGTAAAAATAACACTTAGATAATTTAAAAGCAGGATACAATTTTCGTGTTGCATTTTTTTTTGATAAACTCAAAGTGTTCAAAACGCAGTTAAGTGTGTTGGCCTACAGGTAGACAAAGGGGCCGACGTCGGAGGTGTCTGTTTGGTGAGAATACCAAACTGACACAGTACCTACACATATTTCATTAAAACGATTGCGATTGCTTTGTACATTTTATACACTGTAGAATTGTTTAGTTCTAAAATGAAAGCAAGCATAAACATAAGACTAATTGTTTCTCATTTGATTTTTATCTATCACATAAATACGTGTAATCCATAAGTACATACAATATCACATTAATCTATCACGAGGGTTGGGTTGAAAGAAATCGCTTTTAGCGTCGCGTATTGCATGCAAATTAATGGTTTGTAACTTAAATTATGATTTATTTTTTTATCTTACTTGTGTGGCGAATAAGGTGTTTTTATCTTTATAAATTATTAATTTATTTAATTAAATTACATATCTATTAAAAATATAAATTTAACTCTAAGACTATGTACCTATTAATTCTTTCTCCAGAAAGCAAGAACAGCTGTCTCTATGTCACATTGTTAAAGGATTAGGTGTCAAGCGAAAGAACACGCTATACTCGAAACTTGAGCAAAATTAAATATTATGTTGTTGGTATTATGAATGGTGTGGCGGCGCGTGAAACTTATAAGCAGCTTACGACCTAAACAATGTGCTCCCGACACGGAAATATTAGGTTTATGTTTTATTAACACGTCGATGAATATTGCGGGAGCTAATGAATTTTGGCAACAATGGCAATGGAATGAAGATGACTGTCAAAATACACAAACAAGCGTTCTATAGATAGGTTCATTATACTTATATCTTTCTCTCGTACCTACTGTGTTTCTCTGAAATATGCATTAAATTTTTCACACGTTGGTACGTAAGGTAGGTACCAAAAATTTTCATAGAGTTTGGACTAGAAAAAAATCTGAACCGGAAAATTGTGTGGAGTCCTGTAATTGAATTACATATATATACTATTGTCATTTTTGAATTTCGAACTCAAAACAGTCATGTTCTTAAGTGGACCTATATTTTGTTTTTTATTGTATCTGGCCAGTCCAGTTTTTGACCGACGAAAAAAAAGGAGGAGGTACTCAATACGACACGTATATTTTTTTTTTCTTTTTTTTTTTTTTAATGTATGATCACGCATTACTTTTTACAAAGTAGTCCAATTTTGATAATTCTTTTTTTAATCGACAGGGCATAACTTGAAGTAGGTCCCATAAAAATTTGGAAATAAAATTCCCACCCTGAGGGTGGGAAAATAGGGGTGACTTTTTGGTCGGCGGGTCGATTTATCCACTCACAGGTTGCATTTCCGTGTTACATTATAACTTTTGATACCTACTTACAATATCTTTTGAAATTAAATAAAATCAGCCGAAAGACGTCCACTGCTGGACATAGGCCTCCGCCAGAAATCGCCATACCGACCGGTCTTGTCGTCCCTGTCAACCATGTCGTCTGATCACCTTATGCGGTGTGACCACCGAACACCTTGTGGGAGAAGAAAATAATAAAACCCTAAAAGAACTGAAAAGCATAAAATAAAACTTTTTATCAAAAAATAAAACCGCCGAAAAAAAAAACTGAAAGGCATAAAATAATAATCGAATTACTAAGTTCTTAAAGGAATGTAGGGTATACTAAGTAATTTTGAGTCGGCGCCACAGATTCCTCGTACAAAGATCACTAAATTGTTATTAAATTTAAAGAAATAACCAAAATTCGTGCGCTGCCGCGCATCAATCTTTACTTTAAGGAATTTGCTTGTGTGGCTCGCCGACTTAAAATGACTTGGTATACCCTACATTACTTTAAGAACTTAGTAATTCGATTATTATTTTATGCCTTTCAGTTTTTTTTTTCGGCGGTTTTATTTTTTGATAAAAAGTTTTATTGGCTAAAAGGATCACGATTGGATCAAAATAGGGCGGTACAATCAAGGCGTGCTAAAAAAAAATCAACTAAGTTTCAACATTAAAGAAAACATTTACTTATAGAATTAAAATTAATAAGGTAAATTTATGATTTGTGTAAAGAACTTTTTTAAGTATTTTAATTAAAAAGGCAAAAAAAAAAAATTAAGTGTTACTCGCAGCTCCCAGTATGAGCTTAATCCATCTGTTTAGGCAGTCCTTTAAACAGAGCTAATAAACCCGACTCTAAAACCGGGCCAGTGCAAAGAATACATAAGGTTTACGCTGTCGACGGTCAAATTTTGCCTCGTCAGAAATAATTAAAAGCTTTTACGATGGACGAAAACGACGCTGTAAAGCTGCAAGGAAAATTATACGGAAGCGGGCACGTCACTAATGTCGTAAAGTGTGTGCGACGGATTAGTAATGGCGCCGGTAGCACCGCTGGCTGCGCGGCTATCGCTGTGAAAATACTATACTGGCGTTTTTTATCATTTTTAAATAGTCAATTGAATCCGATGCCCATTCATTGATAAAATAAAACGTAAGTAGGTGCTTTAAGAAACTCACTGAATTATTTTTAATCAATCGAGACTCGATTCGTCAAAATCAGTTTCTTTGAAAGTAACGAGGTCATTATCATATACACAACACACGGTGAAATGCAACTACTTACTCCGAAACTGCAACGGCAATGCTTGCAAAACTTGGTCACGGCGAGCACTTTTTTAAATAACATGTGTTTTTTATATTCTTAACATAAACAATACTATAATAGAGTTTATCTGATTTTTTACCATCACTGTAAGAATTATAATTATTTTGTAGCGAGAATGGAGACCATAATAAGGTTAACCATAAATTTGGTAAGTTTGTGCTAAATTTTAATACAGTTACTTCAATCGTTTCTCATAAAATAGCGCAGTTTAAAACTCTTGAATAATTAACAAGAGCAAGTCTTTGGCAAAAAATCAAAATAGATATCAATCCATGTTCACGTAGGTACGTAAAAGTAATCGAATGAAATGTCCATGCATATTTACGCGAACTATCGAGCATCGCACGGCTTTTGACAGCGAAATTTGCTTTAGCGATGCGATTATCTTTTCAGGGCTCCTTGGTCAAACAAGGACATCTTATAGTTTCGCTAATTCCGCTGTCTGTCACATTACTTTCTGTCGGTAACTATTAAAGAGACAGTGTTTAAAAATTCACACATCCTACCAACACGAGTACCAACTCACAAGTCACACTCACAACACAAATAATCATATCCTGACATTCTCACTAGTATAGAATAAATATCATAAAAAAATCTTGGTGAGTAGAAAAATAGCTATCTCAATAAATACTAGCTAAAATATGAAACTTCGGACAGAACCCGACATTTAGCATGGCTTAACACGCGCATTGGCTATTTCTTTTTTTTAAATAAACAAAGTGTGTACAGATTGGAAAAGAGTAATAACAAAATTAAAAAGCTATTAAGTATATTTCGTTTGCTATTCTGAGCTCAGAAAGACATCGATTCATTCGTATGCAGATATCGTATTTTACGAACCTCTTCTCTCATTCGGGTAGGAAGAGAGGTGTTTGTAAAGGAAAAGAGTTTGAAGTTGCTCTTAAACACGATATAGTTGGGATATTCGGCAACCATAGCTCGTCACCGTTGTTTAAAGATGCGCTCGTAAAACTCTTAATTATTTCGTAGAAAATATTTACGAAGACCGCAAGGCATAAACCGGTATGCATTCTTTCCTGCAGCACTTGCCCACGGGCGTAAGTGCCTTGTTTTAAAGTGTTGTAAAACAAGGTGTTAAGCTGCGGATGATGCGGCTCGGTACTTCGGTACTGACGGCCGATGCCATATATGCTGTCTGTACTGAAGTGTCTGTGCGAAACTGCTTCCTAAAACAGGCAAACCTTTTTTCCAGTTTTAGTGTTTATGTTGAATTTTTAATTAAACTTAAAACACACATAGGGTAAAATCACAGAACAAGGAAGATGCTCTTTCGTGGGTACAATAATATAACACATGCATGGTTTAAATGAAAATGTTTTGTAAGCTTTTGTTCCACCACCCCCTTTCCAAAAGGTGTCGTAAAAGACGCCTAAGGAATTATCCGAAGAACGGGCAGCAGCATCTTTCGTAGAAATGCTTAAAGAACTATACTGTGATCGCTAATTCACCAGCCAAACGTGGTGATTAAGGCAAAAACCCCTACACACATTTTGTTACTCTAGACTGTGAAGTGACCGTCTGTCCAACAGTGCATTTCTTTCGACTGGCATGATGATTAAGCTTTGGTTTAGGTTAGCAAAAAAAAACAGCTTTTGCAGTTTTCCTTGTGAAAAATAAAAGAGCAATCACTACATTGGTAAAATATTAATGAGAGTCATAAGTGACGATACTGAAATACTTAATTCAGCTAATTTGACAGAGGACCGATGCTGCCGGGAATAGCGGCCTCGTTCAGTAGTGTGTGGAATTTATAGTATATAAAGAACTTTAAGAATGATCTGAACATTTCTAAATGTGCAAGTAAGTAAAACTAGTAGTTGGAAAAGAGTTTTTAATAAATAATTAAAATATAATGACAAGATTTCTAAATGTGCAAGTAAGTAAAACTAGTAGTTAGAAAAGAGTTTTAGTAAATCATTAAAATATAATGACAAGTGAGAGAAAATTAATATTTATTAATTATTTCACATCACAAAATCATGAGTGTTTTGTATTTCTTTTTTTTTTTTTGTTTTTATAGTATTTTAGTTATTTTTACCGTTTGTTTCAAACAATTTGGTAATCAAGGAAGAGTAGGCACTCCTAGTACAGGCATTTATACTTTAATCGAGTTCTTGTGTTGTACCTTTTGTAAATTTATTTAAAAATAAATTGTTTATTTGGAAATAAACAATTTATTATTTATTTATTATTGGGTACTCGTAAGTAGAAGACTTCATTTTTTTTACTAAAAAGTTTCTTATGCAACAAACGTACAAATACGTTTATTTATTTCCTATCCAACTTCATCCTACAGTCCTTCATAATGAACACCAAGCTAGCGCATTCCCACCTCTAGCGCGTGTCAACTTCGAATATGCACGAGTGGGCGTCGAAAAATTACGAAGTTTGAGAATTTTTCAGTCACGTCATGCACGGACTCCGTTAGAAAGTTTAAGGTTTTGTGTATGTGAGCACCGAGGAATTAAGTCGGGAAGGCGTTCGACGTCTGTCGCTTCCACTGAATCACAAAGAGGACGCATTAACACCAGCTACTCTCCTCTAGATGAAAAGCTATCGTGAAGTTTTGCATCCAGGCAATCTCTACAACTTTATAATTTCTATACGAGTTGTTGTGCGAGTGTTGCGTTTGTTATCAACTCAGGCATTCCACTTATTAAGTAGTAGAGCGCCCGAGTTTTCCATTGCGATTCACGTTGAGCGTTTTCAAAGGCTTTTTCGTTTGGCGCGTCGAATACTCACAACACAACACAAATGAAACTTTATTATTTTATACATACCTTTTTTATAGTTGATTTTTAGTATTTTAAGCAAGCAAATATTTATAACTGTAATATAACTAGGAATAATCCAAACTTAGTTTATTAAAATAAGATTCTCGAGCGTACATTATCAATTTTGAACATCTTAGGTAAGCAGAGCCAATATCTAAAATATAAAGTAAAGTGGTTCCGAATTCCGAAGGCAGTCAAAAGCGAGATATCGAAGCAGGACAAAGAGAGTCGATCTAAACGGAGCCCGTTTTGTCTCACGCGTCGCTGCGACCCCTCGAGCCAGCTCCTGTAACCTGGAAAGATCTTCGTTAAGGGGCAGAACTTTGTTAGTACGTTAACAGTTTAACAATAATTTGAATTTTTGGTTTTATTTTAAAACTTTATTTGGCTTTAGTTATTAACGCCTTATGATTTTAACCGTTTCTCCCTTTTAAAAGAGTATATTTATATGCAATATTATGACGATATAATATAGAGATATGACGTCACAAAATGCTACTTCTATCTTATATACAGTTTTACAGTATCTGTATCGTGGTCTCATATAATATCGATACAAAAGAATCTCTAAGTTTTTAAAGTGTAAAAGAGCGTCAATAGTAGTTCCCAATAAACCATTGAAAACAAATAAAATACAATAAACTGGTTGTTTCGAAAACTTTACAGAGTTATTGAAATGACAAACGAATTTTTTTTGACGTTACCAGGGAGTTTTAGTTTTTTTGTTTTTAAAATAATCATACCCTTAACAGTCCACTCTCAGCAGCTTTTATCCGTAGTTTAGACAGCATTCGATAAGATATCCGGCTGACTCCGAAACGTAATCAAATACACGATTTACAAGTGAACTACTAAACTTTGTGTCCCTATTTGCATTCTTTTGTATCACAGCTCCTGTTACGCTCGCGTCTCGATACGCGGCGGGTCGCTACGCTTTGTTTGTATTATAAATTGTAATTTAAAAATAGATAGGTAAAGTAGTTTAAAAGAAAACAGTTATTAGTTAAGCTTTACATTTTCTGCTTTTTATTAAAACTTTATTTCATGAAATGAATATCAGTGTATATAAAAACGTTGTATTTTAATGCAGTCCAAATGAAAAATATCACTGAAAACAATTTTTCTTAAAGAAAACAGGTAACTTAGAGGACGTGGTATCAAAATTTGATAAATTTTGCATAAAGAGATGAGCGATCAAAGGATTGCTCAGAGTTCACCTCGAGAGCATATTTAAGTTTTCATGAAGTGAGGAAATGGAAAATAAATTGGATTCGTATAAGTTTCTTAAAGCCACACAGGAAATATTTACTTTGTTCCCGACTCGGATCATTATGGGCTTATTACTATTTGAGCAGGTAAATAAAGTGATAACGTCTAACCTCAGCTCAAGTTACCTAGAAATTATAATATGATCTTAAAGATGTATCAAATCAGGCCTAAAGTCAAACAAATAAGACGAGTATTCACTACCCTATCGGTTATCTGTTTGTAAAAAGTAACTTTCAATTTAAAAAAATATTTAAAGCTTTTGATAAGAACACAGGTTAACGGCAAAGTTCCTTAATTATATAGAACCAAATAACAATGTGTAGGATGCGGATACAAACTAACACATTACTAAGGCAAAATCTGTATCTAAAACATTTCATCAGTGAAACTTTTGTATGGAGCTCTATATTGAAAGCGGGATTACCACGTGCAAGCCGAAATAGCTTAGCACCGAGTGTGAAGTTGGCTTGTTATAATGCACGAGTCATGGTTTTAAATAATTAGCTTGTTGAACAACTGTGATGGAAATGTTTTAGTATTAGTTTATATTGCAGGTAAAATATTAAATAGTAGAACTACGCGCTACTTACATATAATTAGGCAATTTATATGGTCCAAAGTATTTACTAATAATAAGACTGTAATAAAATAAATAACACGCTGCGTCCCTATAAATTGTCTATCATATTAGTCAGCTATTTTGTTAATAAGCTAACTTTTGCGTCGCTTGGATGTTAATAAGTATATATAAAATGTTGAAATCAAACTGAATCGTAATGCTTCATTACTCATTCTTAATTAAAAGATAGGAAGGATCAAATCGATATTTTTCAGTATTAGCTAAATTTATCAATATTATTCATAAAAAAATAATATAGGACAAGTATAACGTTATTCTAGCTAACATTAGATAACTTAACTTTACTATGAAGAGTGCATTATCAGGACATAGTCAAAGAGTCGAAGCTAAATGGAAATACAGTAACGTATGTGTTAGTCAGATTAGATGGATGATTTTTAATAAAGTAACATCAACTAAAATACGCAATATGTGCACAGCTTGCAGAAAATAAAGCTCTTTGCATCTAACGATACGAAGACGAACGTTTTTCACATCTTTCGCCGAAAAAAATGCCTCGGAGACTCAGAGATAATAAAAATATGTAATAGCAAAAAATATTATGATCTACTTACTTTGTAAACAAACGTATTACAAAGATTATAACAGGTACCTACATACAATTAATATATAGCAATGGTAATATGAATTTTGAAATTTTACAATGATTAAATTTTCAAGCGAAACTTCGCCTATTTATATAGAAAAAATAGGTTAATAGGTTTTGCGTGGAGAAAATTGTAGCAAACAACGAGAAAGTAAAGCTTCAATGCTTAGAAGCTACTACAACCCTTCGTAAAACATCATTTTACTTCCTTGGTATATTAAGATCGTCCAGTATTTTTTCTATGCTGTGAGCAAAGGAGGAAATTATGCGAGAGTTGGGAAAATCTCACCCAGCGCACAAACAACATCTGTAAACAGCTGCATACAGCGCCGCGGCTTCTGACTGTCTGTACTTCAAACACTTCAGATGCAGAAACGGATTGGATCTCTTAATTAATCCTGTTGAATGAACGTTCCGTAGATGAAATTCTTAAATTTCTCAAACTAATAGGTACAGCTTTAAAATATTGTACGACTAAAAATACGGAACTTTGTTAAGATAAACGTCTTTAAAAAAAATCGAAGTAACAAGATAAACTCGAGCAGATTGTTGATACAATTAAAGAGTTGGTAACAACTGTACGGCGCAAGCACAATGAGTCATTGGACATGGCGGTGCGTTGCGTGCTTCCCCGCTGCTAACTACGTGGATCTTTGAGAGCAGTTTAGTCTTCTGATCGTGTTTGTTTACCGCTAGTTAGTCTGCGGATTGGCGATGGCTTCTTTGTGTTTCCAAATCGCAACTTTGCTAACAAGCTGCTAGTGACTGTTGCTCCACAGTCGAACGAAACAGCCGTATCAATGCACTTTGTAAAACTCTTGCAATACGCCATTCAGATAAACACTGAATTTTATAAAAAATAATTATATTAATATACTGTAGCGGTAAAAAAAATAATTATCCAAGTACAATAAATTATCCAAGTACAAAAGTTAATTATCCAAAAAAAACTTTAATTTAATAATACTGCGGTCTCATAATGATTCCAGAACTAATTGTTTTAATGAGTTGCGATTGGTATCGCACTTTATTTATCAGGTGGTTGTACGGCGTCAAGGAGAGTCCTGGGTCCACTGGTGAGCAGCGTCGCATTCTGCCTAGGGAATGGCATATAGTGGTGTGCTTGTGCACGTGGGGTTGAGGAATCATAAACCGATTCTGTCCTGTTATTAAGGCTAGTAGCGCTTCGTACTGTTGTCTCAGATTTTTGTCCATGTTTTGAAGGGTAGCTACCGGGTTTTCGGTTTTGGGATCAGCTATTCTTCCAGCATTGAGAGCAGTGCGATCAGTTTCGCTCTCATCTTCTTCTGTTTCGTCATCGTCGTCGTTTTTTTCTTTTTGTCTACTTTGTGGACTTTCTTTATCATCTGCACCAGAATTCTCATCTTTATTAGGCTTTTCCCTTGTTTTTTTGCTACGTTTACTTTTTGGTTTGTTCTCAGACTGCGTTGAATTCTCTAGAGCTACCATTCTAAGGTAATCTTGAAAAGATGGAATATTCTTTGGATATTTTGCTGTTTCATCCTCCGTTGATGGAGTTTTTGTACTTTGTGTTGTTGATCTCTTTACTATCAAACCACTTCTGCCCATTTTTTTACCTTTCAGATGGAAAATATGAGGTATTATAAGATTTCTCGCCGGAGGATTTGGTAATCCCACTTGAGGATTAATATTCAGAACTTTTGAGGGCTTCTCAAGGGTGTGATCTTGATCACTAAATCCTATTTTTGAAAGAGATTGCAAGTCATTTGAATCTTCGGGCCTTTGTGATGTCATGACGACGCTTACAAGTATAATCACTGCAAATAAGATACGCAAAATACTGCAAATATGATTTTAACAATAAACAAAAAGCTCTTTTTAAAAATATCAATGTGTAAAGAGACTTACTTACTTAGACATGTCATCGACTTCATGTTTCGGCAAGCAACATCAGAGCGACACTTACAGTATGACGATCAAAGATGATGTGCTCTCAATAGCGGGTGTGCGATCAAATCGTTTGTAATTACGCCTCACTGTTATTCAGATGTTATCGCGTTAATAACATCTAACAGGATTAGTCAAGGTTCGATTCTAAACAGTCTAATGAAACCGTCACGCGTCACTGCTACACTTTAAACCTAGTATAAACTTGCACTTTCGCACATTCGTTACAGAAGAGTACCTATTCATATTCATGAAGTGCCTACAATAATATTATAGTCCTTTAATGGACTTTAATAATACGATACTTTCTAGATAAAAAAATATAGATTCTGTTCTACTGAAAAAAAAAACTTTAATAAGTATTACTTTTCTCAGCTGAGTTGTTCTTTTGTTTTTCAAGGCAAGATGGTCATACAATGAAAAAACCCAATAAAACATAAAGACTTGGCGACTAGTGGCCAAAATCGCAGTCTCTCAATAAAGTACAAATAGTAGTAATTGAAATGCAGGACGGGAAGGGTGTTTGCTCGTTGCGTCGCCGCCGCGATGTCTACAATTGCTTTTTACGAATGACTTTAAATTGTTATTGCGTAAATTAAAAATATGAAACCAAGCAACTTGCAAATGAAAAGTTAATTATAACCAAACGATTTCCTACAATTGCTTCTATTTTAATTTTTTAAGTTATTTCTGAGAATGTCGTTAAACCGATGTCTGTGTAAAAATATTGTTTTATGATACCAGCTTTTTCTAAAACTTTAAGGGAATAAGGCTAGGATAAAATAATTAATAATAAAAATACTTTAAAAAATTATGTCATTTAAATTATGGCGTAAGTAATATAAAACATTCCTTACGATGTAAAATTCTCTTATTATCGGGACGGGCCATAAAATATTAATGAGTCCAATAAGTTTTTCCATTTACCCGCTTTCGAGTTCTAATTGCAAGACATCGTTCAGAAAAGAAGTAAATTACAAGAGGCGTTCGCTTAGCTCCTTGCCTTGATAACGGCGTTACAGGAAATTATTCACTGGAAAAACTAGAAATGAGCGGAGATTTGTTAAAAAAATATTCTCTCTATCTTTGCAAGATTGGCACTTCGAGTAATAAAATATTAACTCTTTATCAGACGTTAGAACCGTTTTTTTATTCCTTTTAATGCCGCATGTTTCTAGTTCCACCAACCTGAACTTGAGCCATTTGAACATTTGAAATTTTAAGGGTTCCGTACACGGATTATAAAACGGGATCCTGTTACCGAAGTATAATATTTTCGTCCGTCCGGCGGTCACAACGATTATATTTATTATAAGACATAAATATATTTTTCTTTTTAAAAAACTTTAAACTTTTGAAAGCGGATACTGTAATGGTTAATAATGAACATAAATCGGAAAATATCATTGATATCTTGGAGTAAGCCACTTAACAATAAGAATTTATGAATATCTAAGAAAATTTGTTGCACGAAACCCTGTGTTATCTCGCACTATCTAATCAGCATAAAAAAAAAAAACAAAAGTTGCATTACACTTTATTGTGAATAAAAGTTTTTATGTGTTCATCGAGCAATAATATAGATTATCCGTTCTTCACCGATTGTAGAAAATACATTGATTAGATTAATATTACCCCTACGATGCTGAAAAGTAATTTTTATCTACCTTTTAAACCCAAACAATTTTTTGTCAAACGAACAATAATGTCACAAGGCCCATCACTAAAACATAGCTAAAGGTAATTTTCTTTCCACTGTTTTCGAACGTGGGAGGTGGATAGAAGTAGCGCTGGTACAGATCCATCCAGAGCTGCATGCGCGCAGGGTGCAGTCGCTGGCGCACCGACAGCTGCTCGTTCACGTTTAGGTAGCTCTGATCATCGGCAGAGAACGCCGGCCACTCGACGCCCAGCGAGCTGTCGGCTGGGGTAGGATTACTGAAAATATGTGTTACTTAAGTCAAAAACGAAGATATTTCGTCAAGAATGAGGTCACCTTTTGAGAACTTATTATGTAGCTATAATTTTTAGAAGATAGGGAAGAGAACCTAGCTTGTTTTTGGCTATAAAGTGTTAATCCATCCATAGTTCTTTCAACTTACCCATACTTGACGAAGTTCGTCCACAATTCCGTCATGCGATCTCTGACAAGCTGATCTTGCTGAAGGGTGTCATTGTTGTAGTAACCGAGATCCATGACGTGAGCTACTATATCCGCGTGGCTCGCCACCGCGATCTCCGGGTATGGATTGGGCTGGTTGAATCCGCCTCGATAGGTAAACTCCATCAGGTATACTGGACTATCTGAATTCAGAGAATGTTGCAAAATCGATCGGTATATTCCAATATAATACCGTTCGTCTGATTGATATTCGATAAAACTGCGCAGCGAGTCCTCTGTTATTAATTCTCCTCCAAAATACACTTCTTTAATTCTTCGTATTGCCTCGTCCTTTTCAGATTCAGTTGGAATAAATATATCTAGAGGAAGAAACTCTTCAAAATTATTGTTTAATTCATCGATTAATTCGGTAAAATTTGGCGAAAACAGCATATTCTCTAGTTCAGTTAAAGCAAACATTATCGGTACTTTATTGTAATTGCCGGATGATAAGGCAAGATCAAATCTTTCTGACACTGCAGCTTCAACGCCATTTATGTTTTGCTCGACACATAACCTACTGAAGCCGAACTCGCTGGTACTCTGAATAAGATCTTCTGCAGCGGCGTTGACAAGGAAATCTGCCAATCTATCTAAATCATCGACGATGGTGAACCCAAGATGTAGAGCTGCAGCTTTAGCCTTACCGAGTCGATCGTAACTATGTCCAAAATAACACATCGCGGCACCACTTTCCACTATGGCTCTCGCGAAGAGCCCTTCAGCGGCCTTTGAGAACACTAGCGCATGGGCTTGATACCCGCCAGCACTTTCTCCGTAAATTGTAACAGCATTCGAGTCTCCACCAAAACTGTGAATATTTCTGTTGGTCCAGCGAAGGGCAAATATTATGTCTTTAAATCCAGCATTGCCGGGAGCATGTTCTGTTCCAAGACATGTGTAGCCGAATGGACCTAGTCGATAGTTAAAAGTTACTAATATGACATCATGTCGTGTTGTCAAATGTGGATTATAATTATTGCCGCTGCCAAAGGTGAATCCGCCGCCATGTATAAAGAAGAGAACTGGCAGGGGGCCCTGTGTTCGCGCTGATTCGGGCACGAATACATTTATTACTAAGCAGTCTTCACTCTCAGTTCTGACACTGTATGCTAAGTGTTGATGACATGTCACTGTATTGTTGCTAGCGTAGAGCACACCGTCCCACGGGGCTGGCGGCACGGGTTCCTAGAATAATAGATGCAATAATTTATAACAATCATGAGCCCAATTGAGTGGCTATTTTGAACTAATTTAAGTATTAAGTACTTTAAATCTTAGTGCTTCTACTGGTGCCGAGGCGTAGGGTATACCGTCAAACCTCCAAACTTGGTACTGCTCTGACCAGTGTCCTCTCACGTCTCCATACTCTGTGGTCACCTCCCATTCCTGAGACTGTGCTGATACTATATACACAAGAAAACTTAATAAAATTGAATATTGTAACATTTTAATTGATTTTTCGCGGCAATTTGCGTGAAGTGTTAAAGAAAAATAAATTTAAAATAAACGTAATTCATTATTTTCATACCAATCTTATCTTTTATAAATAAAATATCAAAAGGTAATTAATATTTATAACCAATAAACGAATTTTATCTTGGCCCTCAATTTAAAAACAGTCAAGATACGCACCGCTCTTTAAAAGATAATTTGCAAGCAGCAAAAATACAAGACGGCAAAGACTATGTTACTGGGTCATCTTAATACTTACTCAACTAACATTAAAAAGGCTAACTGTTTCAATTAGTATTCGAGGTTGTTTGCAAGGCTCACACAATAATTTACATAACAGAATCTTTGAAAATATGAACGGCTTACTTGCGTTGCCGAATGAAAGATAAACGGAAAAGAACCTGCACGGACCATACAGAGAGCCCTTAAACATATCAAACAAAAACTATTTACTGAAGCCAAGCCGAGCTCGTTGACACATGGCCATTGTCCACTGCTCGGGTATGTTGTTGGAATAATTGAGGTGTGCATTTTCACTTTGCTCCGTTTCCATTCGATTAAAATCGTGGTTGTAGGTACTTCACTTGCATGGCCACCTATTCGGAGTTTACTAAACGATTTGTACGGTTCGACGGCTCGTAAATAAAATTCTAGCCTATCAATGTTCTTTTTTAACGGTTCTGTTGATTTCATTTGTGATTGCAGTTATGATATTGTATTACACTGTGTATTAAATATGTATATTTATCGTAATACAGTATGTTTTACCAATAACAATAAATATGGCAATAAATACCAATTACTATTATAGTAGGTCACTAGAAAATACCCATGAGCTATATGTGGCTATTTTAATTATACTTGTGGTGTCTTGTCCGCACCGTTTTCACCACCTAAGTGATAAGTAATTTTTGTTTATAAAGCTATCGTAGCTGCATTTAATCCTGGCTAGTTACAGTACAGTTAGAGATATATTGGCTACTAGGTCCCGCGAGTCGTCTCAGTATACTTTACGGGCATCTAATAAAATTTTATCGTGTAACAGTAAAGAAGCAATCAGTCTGTCGGATATTGGTCTGTAGAGTCCGTAAACACGTGCATTTTTATGCCCCTCCGCTGTGGTTACCACATATTCACTAGGAAATTTCAAGTAAAACAGTTTTCCTGGATTGCCGCCGCCACTGCCGCCGCCGCCCGCCCTGCACGGCCCCCGCCCCCGCCCCGCGCCAGTTGTATTGCTCAAAACAAATTGGAGAACGTTTTAACTACCACTGAGAAGTTCAATGTGTAGTTTTATTTAGTTTTGTCATTGCAGCTTCTTTATCAAGTTAGGAGTTGGTTTAACTTTATCTTATCTATTAGGATTTTTAACAATAATGTACCTATATTGTTACCAATATACTTTTATTCTAGCTCTTGAAGCGATACGTTAAATTTCCCAAAGCATCATTGTTCTGAATTGCAATAATAACATTGGTTCAATTAGCTGGCAGAGTGAATACATGGAACAGTTTTTTCTTTATATCTTACCCCATGTCGCTTTGATTAAAAAAGCAAGTTTATACAATTGAATGTGTAACTGTTTGTTAAACCAAAGAAATAAAAATAAATAAATAATTAGCTAAATCTGTCCTCGCTTTGTCAGAAACATCCTGTATAACACGAAACAGATGCAGATCGAGACGAGAACCATGGCAATCGTAATGCAAACAACTATGCAATATTATGCAATCAATGTTCACCGCTGCTGAGCCCCTCAGCCCGGCGTCCATTACGAGATCCCTGCGACCTCGCGCGCGACACGCACCGTGTGCCCGAAGCTTTACGCTGTGTGCTGTCCAATGTGTGCGTGGCCTTCGCTACAAACAGATCTCTCTAGGCCATTTTGTAGGCTGCATGCAGATGAGGAATTTTGTGTGATGTTTGTTTAAACCCAATTTTGCGATTTCGATGCATCTAGGAAATATAGATCTAACTGAACTAACAATTATACTTTTTTTTAAATAAGCTGAGCACAGCACACACGAGCGCGTTTGGTAAGCTTTTCAACTTCACGCAAAAGTTAGAAAAACAATGAACAACTTATAATAGTGCGCTCGATGCGATTGGCAGGTAATTTCAGGCACCAGAACAACATTGTGGCAAATTTTTAATCGCTTCTCCCTCCTATTGTTTAGCGAAAAGTTTGTAGGTTCCACAATTCGCAGCTGCTTTTGAGAAAATCCGCTAACAGCTTTTTAACTCCCGCAAAGGAATATATGCACGAGTAGGTACGCAAACACAGCTAAATATTACGTTCCTTTTCCCGGTAACGTCCGTATGAAACGAATATTTGAAATAAGTGCTACAAGAGTGTCATAAAGGTGGTCGTTTATTAAAAGTGGCCGTATAATATATCTGCAGGCGTCTTCCGTCGGCTCCGCGCACCGCACGTCCGTCCCGGCCGCAATAAAATCCGTCAGATTATCTCATAATATGCATATGGGATGAACTCCACCAAGCAGATATGACTGCCTGACAAAAGTTAGACGAATTAACTGACTCTTGAAGGAAAATATACGGTAAGGTTGTGCATTGCATTACCCACGTAAAATATTAAAATTTAGTTTAAGTTGAGTATAGGAGACTATACTGTGCCGCTAGGCCGATGATGTACGCAATCGACTGTTTTAATGCACCGTTTAATGCATTTTATTAGCAATTCCATTTATGCATACACTATGTCCTCGTCGCAAAGGATTCCAACGATCAATCGGCGCGGTCGGTAATCTAATAAAGGTTGCAAGCGAATCGCCCGCGGACGCATTTGACATGTTTTCACCAATGCATATAATTTCATAAATAATTAATGTCGCATATAGCTTATTCGAGTCAGCGAATGGACAGGTCACAGATGGAAATGCACTCGGCAAATTGACTGAAAACCACAGTCGGGGAAATGCCAAAACACCTGCTAATGATAGTACGATTGATGCTTTCAACTACGCGGTATCAAGCCGGTCGACAGGTCGACGGTAATTTGATTAACTTTATTTATTAAGGTTTATTAATTACCTAATTGAATTTACAAAAGTCCCTATCACTTCTGATCGAAGCCTGCTGACCATCCACGAATTTGTCTAGGTCCGTAACTAATTTGCACATTGACTATGCTAATCAGTACTGATTACGCGGATTGTCGGCGGATATGTCGGCCCTGCATTGTGATCACCGCGCGTGTCGGTCGAAAATCATATTTTCACAGCATCAACAATATGATATCGGTGACAAACAATTACATGAAATTGGGGCTATCAATCGAATTAAGATTTTGCATCGAACATAATTTGCATCTCTATAAAAGTTACGATGTGAATAACAATATCTTCGAATTGGCATCGGAAATATTTCCTAGTGCTTTCGTAAACGAAATAGCGAAGAGACTATAGAAATTCACTGAGATATTAGTTATTTCAAAATTCCCATGGGACTTGATAAACAATTTCACTTTTATCCAAATTTGCTTTCTTGATATTTGTATAGGCGTAAGCTGATTAAGAGGCATAGCACAGCTAAAGTAGCGCCACCCGAGAAAAAAATAAATATCTTCTAAACTAAGGCAAATATCAAAAATGTGAAACAGCATTCCCCTAGATAATTCAGTCTAGTATTTTTAGGGCATTGTTGTATAGCTTTTAGGTTAAAGACCACAGAAACTGATTGTTGCTAAAAACGGCCACTTTTGGCAACAATCAGCTATTGTGTTATTATATTACTTGTGTTATTATATTACTTGAATTATTTGAGTACCTACTAGCTAATACGTATTTACGTTTATTTATAGGGTGCTGCTTATGAAAAATAATTATTTATCTGAAGCAGCGATACAATTAGGCAGTAAGCCAAATAATAGGACCTCGATGCAATCACAACTGGAACAACAATTAGCAACTAAATAATGAAAACAGTTTAGTTACAAGTGGAATTACTCGAACGTAAATTGTACGAGATTTAAATGGGATCGCTCGAATCTCCGGTAAAATTGTACAAACAAATTAACGCGGGACCGATTGGAAAATCTAGGCAAACGAACTAACACTAGGCATGTCAAGCTTCGTTTAGGATTTTATGAATGTCGAACGAGCGCATTCACTCACTACACACTAAACCTAAGTTCCGTTTGCATATTTGATAAAAGAGTTTTTGTATTTCAACAAACAGAATAATTCTCTTCCGAATACCAAAACTTTTGGTATTCTTCGTATTTGTGTTTTGCATAAGATAATTTGAATTTTGTTTTGTCTCTTTATGAAGCATTCATGATAAAAAAGGTACATTATACCTACCTAAAGCTTTTAATTTTGAATTATTTTTAAAAGTTTTGTTATTTATGTTAAATAAAAGAGAAATTTAAATAGATAACTATATAATATTTAAAAAAACCAAGGGACATTCAAATATTGAGAAAGATCTCGAAATTGGTCAATGATATTTACAACTTCCAATCCCAAACATTACTTACAAAATTTATTTCATCATCATGAAACTACAAAATGTTACATTCACCTACACTACATCAGCTAAAACTTTTTGAAAACTCAATTCGTTCTGAAATACCTGACCGTTTAAAACGTAGAAGTACCTCGTAACCTCGTTACACGCTGTAGTAACTAACTAGTGCTTAGTGCGACATGTCGGCAACTAATGAAGCCTCGGGAAACTTGCCGATTCAGTTATTCGATAGTTTGAAATTTGTCCCATGAAGCCGTAAAGCTGTTTTATAGAGGTACTATGGCTGACCCGGCAAAATTCGTACTGCCTTGCGTCAGAACAGAAATCATAATTTATCATCTTTGTGCTGTTTTAATGTAGAATAATTCATCACACACACATTACGAAATATAACTCATTAGTCATACTTTATTGATAAAATCTTATAGTACAGTAGTGCATAGGTATTACGTAAAGTGCCTCAGTTTTCTAGCGGCATAACTAACCAAACGGAAATCCTGACGCAAAATTCAAGCCGAATAATATCTGCGAAACCTCTGCATAATAGAAATGCTCACCAACAGGTGGTTACAACGTAACACGCTCCTACAGAACAGACTCGCGGAAACTACTTAGTAGCTAAACGTACAAATTCAAACCAAATAAAAGCAATAACCTATTTTCAAAACTAAAATTTTAAAAACGAAAGGTGTAATATGGAAAAATATTTTGTAAAAGTAATTAAAAAAAAAAAAAAAAAACGCCAGTCGCGAGCAGTGAAATGTATGCACTTTCAGTTCAATTTTTGCAATATATTGAATTAGTTCAAATATCGACTTAAGTAAGTAAGTATAAGTAGGTACTGAGGTAGGTACCAATAATAAATAACTATTCATAAAATTCAGTTTCCTCGAGCCGCTGACTGCTCGCGTGGAGTGCTAAATTCGTTTGTTGAATAAATTCAGGATAGGTACAGTTGCTTGCAATCTGCAATTGTATGAAATAGAAACCTTAAGGTTTCTATAGTAAGCAGGTAATTAATATGACTTTAAATTGAACGTACTTATCTAAATATTTTTTTCAAACCGCTTAATGGACAAAATAGGAAACAGAGATGTGCTAAAATCTTTAAGATCTGTTAGGCTAGGTGTCACCTCCGAATACTTAAACTATGTAGTCTTGCCACACGGCCTGAAAAGCTCTATTACCGATTCTGAGCACCGATATACTAGCGGCAATCGCAAAAAAATAAATATCTTCTTAAACCATAGCAAATATCAGATTTTTATCCTGTATGACGTTTTACTTACTGCACTAAAATGCAGTGTTAAACAGACCTAAATTTAAATTAATGTATTAAGTCAGAGGGTTAAATAATACCTATGCTGATTATTTCCTTAAGATATCAGGCTTAATAAAGCTTTTAATATTACAAGTTATGACGGTAAATTTAAAAATATTGTTTTTTTTTTAACTAAAAATGAATATATCATACCTTCACCGCCACTCACTGTACTGTTCGTTCACAGAGCTGCGCGTTGCCCCGGGCAGTTTATTGTTCACCTCAATAATCTCCAACAGAGGGAAGACTGCACGCGTTTGGTTAACGACACGTGTAAATAAAGCAATTCGGTGGGCGCGAGCCTTTTGAAAAAAACAAATTGCAACTGACACTGCTGCGATTCGAAATGCAAATGAGCTGGAAAATTATAAACGAAATTTTCTGTTGTATAAATTCTGATAATCTTTTGGTTTCGATTTATCGATCGCGATGTTGTGTGACCCAATAATTATATTGTGCCTAAGCTTTAGGACGAAGCTATACTACTGGAAGTAGAAGTAGGTAGCAATAGTGAGACAATGTAAGTCGACAAAAGATGTTCTTAATTTTAATTTAAAGAAACATCATAATTTTTTTTTACAACCAATCTCCAAATAAATCAATATCCAAACGACGTAACCAAATAAAAAAAATGAACAAACTTGCATTTTCCAATAACAATTTCGCTTTTCTGTCAATAAAATAAAATAACTAGCCCGCTCTTTATTGTTGACGGACGTAGTAGAAAACAATTAAAACGATGTCGGGTGCGTTCAAAATTAAGCCCGCAGGGCACCCGATGCCGGCCCCGCGATAAGGGCAAGCCATCAGGAAAAGCTAGTAAATATATTCCTTTTTTGTAATCTTAAATTTTGCTTTTCAATACAGTTTTTAGTACATTCGGGTTATGCGATAATTTGTATTGACCACAAATACCTACTTAAGTTATATCTTAAATAATTTTTTTTTTACAAAAATTGAACCCGCCTTCAATTAACGTACACATACATCAATCAACTGAGCACTTCTTTTTTTTTCGAAGTCGGTTCAAATAGGTACTAAAACCTTCTCCTGAATGTAACAAATAGTTATCTGAAAACCGCATCAAGATCGGTTCAGCCAAACGCGAGATAATATATACATACAGGTCAAACTGATAACCTCCTTTTTGAAGTCAGTTAAAAATAAGCAATTGTTATAAATATTGAATGATATTTTTTGCTTAATTATGCAAAAAATGCTTCTATTTTTAACGATTTTTGGTTTTAAAGATTAGGAGGCCAAAATAACTTTACTATCAATTAGCTTATTTGTTTTGAACCACTGTGCAAACTAGCAGCTTATTAGAGCATATTATTGGGTAGCGGTAATCGCAATGCGAGCACAGCACGCATGCAAAGTTTTTCTTTGCCTGGCGCTCCAGCGGACACAGCGGACGGAAGCGGCGCAACAGGCTTGATTAAAACACGTGTAAATAGACGCGTGTGCCGCCGCGGACGCAATATGACCGTCTTGAATACAGACGTAGGAATCTACAAATGTAGAGATGTCGTGGGTAGCAAAACAATAAGAGCTTCTTTAAATTAGCCCTGTAGTAGATGCAATATCCCCGTGGTCGCGCCAAAAGTTTGAAGGAACCGCAATTGGTTCGCAACGATAAAAGTGGACTGTATTTTTTCTTGATTGAAAAGATGCAGACAATGAAAGACGGGGGAAAAGTGGAAGGATGCAGTACTCACTGATACTTGATGTCCTCGATCAGAAATCTACCATCCATGGTAAGGCAATCCAGATGGTTTCTCGCACACACTTCTCAAACTCTTCACAAATTGTCTACAACTTCTAGTTTTTTAGTTTAAAACATCATCATCATCATCATTTCAGCCGTAAGATGTCCACTGCTGGACATAGGCCTCCCTCAAGGCTCTCCATCTGTACCGATCGCAGGTAGCCTGCATCCAGCGTGGACCCGCAGCCTTGCGCAGATCATCCGTCCATCTGGTCGGTGGACGTCCTACGCTGCGCTTGCCGATCCGTGGTCTCCACTCGAGAACTTTCTGCCCCAGCGGCCATCTGTTCTGCGGGCTATATGACCTGCCCATTGCCACTTCAACGAGCTTATCCGCTTGGCTATGTCGGTGACCCTGGTTTCTCTGCGTATGTCCTCAGTTTAAAACACGACCATGCAAACAGCAACACTTCACCGATGATTCTTATTAATCACAAGTGATTATAGTACATTATTTATATTTTTTTACGCTGAACGCCCACGAGGCATGTATTACGCCATTTACGCGAGATTTCGAACAGGCAGTTCTACAGAAGGCGCTTCAGTATGCACTGACGTTTGACTGCATTTTATGGAAAGGGGATGGCGGAAAGGAAAGAAATAGGAATGCACCAAAGAAAACTAACAACTTATGTAAAACCTTTGGCGTAACCACCCTCGTTGATTTTAATTTAACGTTTTTTGTATTCCTTATGGCTGGGAAAAGAAAACCTACGCCTCTGCATTCCCGTTTGTTGTATACTTACCCATGTTTTTTTTAAAGAGAACCATCAATAGCGCCTGATATGTAAGTAACAATCCAAGACTAATTAATGTAGAAGCTCTGATTAAGCAAACAACCTTCTAAAGCTGCTAGGTAACTCACTTCTATCATTTTGTTAGCTACATTTAGATTCCTCTGGCCCTCAATATGTGTTTATGCAATTCCCTGTGGCAGTGAGGACATGAGAGGATGCGGGCACAGCAAACTTGCATAAATATTAGCTTGGATTTAAAGTGAGCGAAGTGGAATACCAGTCACGGGCGTTTTCAAAGCCGACAATATTATACCTTTAGGAAACAAATTTGTTGAGAAACATTTATTGCAAAAATTTACGACAAATTATATTTCTATTATTATAAATAAGTTTTTAACAAGGTGTTACAGAAGATAATGAAGGCACTTAGGAACCCAGCAAGGTCACGTAGTCCATAAACCTATAATTAGTAAACCGCTCACGGAATACTGGATTTACTTTCACAAGATTCAGAGAAAATTAAAATCGAAGCAAAATAACTTAAATCGAAGGACGGATGTTTAGAAGCGGGCTCCGTCGTCAAGTCGATTTCATCAAAACTCCATCGCGCTCCGTAACACATAGCTCAGCGCATTTTTACGTCTGTAAATTATATTTTTACGATCGAAAATCATTTTTATGTTTTCGGAAGGAATTTAATATCACGCCAGCACTGTTCCGTACATTCGCTCTTTTATTGCGCTGTAATTTTATTGTTTTCTCAATTTTTATTAACTATCAACTATCTACTTAGGGGTTTGATAGTACGAGTCAAGGAAGTTCGAGTTGATCGATAACTTTTAGAATCGAACGTAAAACAAACCGCAGCACTTTTTGATGTCTCTAGCTTGAGCATTTAATTGAATTGTTTGACAGCCGCACAAACAGGTATTGCTTACTCTGCAATGCGTTTGTTCACGCCAATTTAATATTTGATTACGCAAAATTATAACAATAGCACTTTGATTGAACAACTTCAGAATCAATAATGGCATTAGAGAATTGTTGCATTTACCAAAAAGTTTGTCAATTTTATGTTAAAAATAATAATGTTGTATTTTCTTAAGCTATAATGTTTTGGCTTAGCTTTTATAACAACAACTCAAGTGTACTTATGTATTACGAGCTTTCCCGGCTTACTTCGTTACGCCATAGAATAAAAGATACTACAAAAGACTTGGCTCTGTAGACTATGTTCTTTTGCCTGCCCAGAATAGACTTGATAAAAAAAACAAACAACAACAACAAACCACCTGTCAAAATATGTAAACAACGGAAAAAATATTGCACCTTGGGTTACATTATTTGAGTTTAGGTAAGGATCCCTAATTTTTTTGAAAATCTAATAAAATCGCCTATGACACTCGGGGTTAATGTAGCTTCCTACCAGTGAAAGAATTTTTCAAATCGGTTCAGTATTTCCGGAGCCTATTCGTTACAAACAAACAAACAAACAAACAAATCTTTCCTCTTTATAATATTGGTATAGATTATATAATCAAGAAAACTGCGCACCTAAAGCTACTTAATTCGCCCATGGCAATAATACCGTAAACTTTAGAAGAAAAGCAGATAATTGCATAAAGACTTTCCGCAGCAGGATACGTAAAGTGTTCAACGCAAGCCCCACTTGCTTTTACTTCCCTGAGAAAAATTCTCAAAGGAGTTAACAGTGTTACGCTTAATTCGTTTTGTTAGTACCACGAACAGTTGTTTTTGATGATATTAAGTAGCTCTCGCGATAATTCGAAAGAACTTTCCACCTCTAAGCAGTCTCCAATTTACGACAAGACAGTTAATAAATTATCAACTTTATTTTCACTTAGTTTCCCGCGGAAAAAGAAACAAGAATACGCGATCCATGGCAACTAGTATAGAACCCGGATCAGTTGCATAGCAACAGGGGCAACATTACAAAAATGTCAGTAATGTCTGTATTTATTTTTGTAGTTTGATCAATTTGTATATTTATCGTATTGTTTTAAATAATAAAAATATAGTGACTGTTAGTGATAAGATGGAACAAATAACAAGACAGATGGGGATAGCTCCGAACTCTGATTGCCTGCGGGGCGTCGCAGCGTGCCAATGCGAGCTCGGGAGAGAGAAGCTGCTGACCGCACCTCCCTACAAGACCATGTCCTCAGAGGTGGACGATAAAGTCCGGTACCCCACAGCGCCCTGCGCCCGAGACGCCGAAAAGTACAAGTGTCCCATCAGCCACATCCTCATTACCTTCAAGTCCCCCCAGCACCCCAACGAAGTGTTCAACAAAGTCTTCCCGGCTAACACGCAAATTAAATATGTCAAAAAAAAACTAGCCAGCCTTCTTTCCGTTTCTAACAGCAACCTACTGCTCACAAAGAATCGCAATGTACTGAAAGATACTGCGCTCTTATCCGATGTAAAGTCCGACCCCTTGGGAAATACCGTTATAGACGTATTCACCAAGGATGCTGAGGAATTCTCTCTCTCGGGCATCCCAAATGAATCATACGTTCACGATCTGCTTAGTGCAGTTCATCCAAAGAAGAAAGACATGCCTTTCATAGCGGTCAAGTTCCGAGTGCCAAACCAAAACGAAGTGTTCACGCGCTCCTACCATTCCATCATGAAGGTTCATGAGATAAAGAAAAACTTGGCAGGACTTTTTCAATTAGACCCCGACAGCTTGGTTTTGTTGAGAGGTGAAAATCCTCTTAAGGATCGCATGGCTTTACAAGACATTGATTACGATAAATACGGTATCGTAGACGTAGAGTTGCTGACTAAGGATAGAAAGAAATTTAATTTAGATAAATTATACAAAGAGCTGCCAATAAACGATCTACTGACCGTCACTGTACCTTTTGGAGCCACTACAAAGCAAATCAACGTAGAGATATTTTCTGAACCTATTCGAAAACCTTATTTGGGTGGTTATAGAAACATTCACACAGGTATTTCTTGTCTACATCAGATAATAAAATTTTAGCATACTCTGGAAATCAGGTATCATGTAACAGGTATTGTTTATTTATTTTAGGGGTGGAGTATCATCACGCCTTTACGCAAACTCCTCAAAAACCAGAGAAATTACCTCCGGAGATGAAAACATGTAGAGACACACAAACTGCTGAAGAGCGCGAAAAGATTTATGTAAGTAAATAAGAACTTTTATCGACATATGTACCTAAATAAAACTGTTCGGTCACTGGTTTCATAACATACAATACAACTTACGTACTTTATAGTGTGTCAAGCAAATCTAGAAATCGCAAACAATAATTATTGTTAGTACTTTATGACAGTCAATGACTTCGGTTTCCTGTAAACTTGCCACTTATAAAAGGCCAGTGTAATCATACTTTACCCTACCCTACTTGCCTTTCAATAGCGCCAATGGTTTTAAAAACAGGTGTTGATTTATTCGCTCGGAGACAGAGCTTTGAAATTTGGTTGGAATGTAGGTTCAATAGAATGCCAATAAAATTAATAAATTCCAACGGTACGGGCAAAACTTGAATCTTTGATTTAAATAGTATCAAAGAGGACCACTCTGATTAGGCAGGCATGTCTATTCTCTGTATTTGGTATCTTAGTTTTAAAGCGCATCTAGTAGGTATTTCCGTTCCGTAAAATGTTATAAAATTTACAATCTAACGACTTATTTACGACCACAACATATTTACAAAAATAAAATGTTAATAAAAATATTACTAAGTATAAATAGGTTTTTTTTTTGCTAAAACAAATTAACAATTTTTTCAGGACACACCATACAGTCGAGCAACACAAATGAACAACGAGCAAGTGTTCATACCGAACGTGACTGATCGTATCGTCGTGCCGCGGCCGTACGAGACGTACGAGGCAATGATTATCAGACTCAACCACGACCACTACGCGGCGGTCATACAGCGCGCGTTCAGACATCATCAGTTCCGGCAGAAGGTCCAGAGATGGATTGCGGAGTGTTTGTAAGTATGGACTGATTTAGAGGGTCGAGCTTTCTCCTCAATTGGTAAACTTATTATCTTAAAAAATATAAGTCACTCAAGTACTTAAACAAAAAAATTGCCTGTTTAAAATATAATATAATAATAATAAGTTCGTAACGATGCCACTGTGTCGTACTTGTAAATATAGGTAGGAATTTAGTGCTAGCCGAACGACAAACTTTTACCGCCTCACAAACGAAATTCATCAATATAAATAAGCATTATAGCCTGTGCGCTATTTAGATGAATAATCTAACAATACTTAGTTAACCCCTTTGACTCAACTCGGTACACAATGTGTACCGGTGTTCAGTATGAAGTTCCATCCATACTGCCCTCCATCGGGAGTTGTTTAGCCTTGATAGTAGAACAAACCTTCAAACACCCTTTTGTAAGGGGATGATTAGAGGTTTGTAACACCTTTCACGACTTCAGAACCTACTTATAAGCTATAAACATGTTCTTGTGAAATTATAGTAAAGTCTAGTAGTACTAATTATAGTAGTCTAGGTCTTTTAAATATTTATAAGTATATACCATACAAAGTAATCTATTGTAAGACTGATCTTTTCTAAAATAAAATAAATAAAGTATAGTAATAAGTACTTAATCGCCTTACCAAAGCTATGTTAAATTAGGTATGTTTTTTTTGGAATGCTAGATGTAGCTTTTTTTAACCTATTTACGAGGCTTCGACTAATGTGGGTGTTTAAAGGATTATTTTATTTGTAATTGTTTCTTACTTTTTAATCTTAGGGAGAGAATAGCAAGAATGAAAGAGGAGGATCGCCTGGAAAAGGAAGCTATGGAACGACGTCTTCGTCGCGATCTTGTTACCAAGACATTTCCAAGAACGAGGGAAGATTTTGACCAACTGTATGCTATGGTAATAAAACTCAACTCAAACTCAAATATTTTATTGTATGATTGTAAGTTAACAAAGGTGATAGGTAAGTAAAATAATGTCCATTTACAACCTGCCGGTTTATGGCGTACAATAATATCAAATCAAATCAATAAGAAAAGAACAGAAAATTTACAAAATATTTACAGACAACTTAATAGTTTTGCATGCATCTATCTATTTTACTTATTTTTTTTGTGCTTTAAAAATTCCTCAATAGTGTAAAACATATTTTGTAGAAGCCATTTGTACAATTTTACCTTAAATTCGGGAAGATCCATTTTTTTTATAAATTCTGGTAAGTTATTATGTATTTTTATTGACATAAAAGTGATATTAGAGCCGAATAAACGAGACTGACTAATTGGATAGACTAGGTCGTGACTATAACGTGTGGTATACCTGCATATGTCCCTCTTCATTACATATTGATGCTGGTTATTTTTTACAAATAAGCATACCTCATATATATAAAGAGAAGGAAGGGGTAAAATATTAAATTTTATAAAAAGTGGTTTGCATGATTCAATTTGACGCAAGCCACAGATTGCTCGCAGACATTTTTTTTTGTATTTTAAAAGCTTCGACAAAATCAGTGCTATAATTAGTTATTTTCGAATTTAATAATAAAAATAATTTTAATATATATGTACCAGAGGCTGCCCCGCGGTTTCACTCGCGCAGATTTCTCATAAACACAAAAATCCATTTTATTCCCGTTCCCAAGGGAATTTCGGGAAATCCTTTCTTAGTGCTCACCTACACTCCCTAAGGAACCTATATGCAAAATTTCAGCCCGCTACGCCCAGTAGTTTCGGCTCTGCGTTGTCTGTCAGTCAGTCAGTCAGTCAGTCAGTCAGTCAGTCAGTCAGTCAGTCAGTCAGTCAGTCAGTCAGTAACGGAAGAGTTTTATATATATTGATTGATTTCTTCTTAAGAGCAAATTTACAGCGATGCTAGCGCCTTTCTCGAAAAAAAATATTATCTTCTCAGGCAAATATCAAAAATTTTGCACAGTATGACACTAGATAATGTAACCTAGTATTTTTAGAGCACTGTTGTGTAGCTTTTAGGTTAAAGACCAAAGAAAGCTACAGTGTAGTTAAAAGTGGCCACTTTTGGCAACAATCGGTGAATTATTTTGTTCTTTTTACTTAGGACTTCTTAAATGTGCTCAAAAAATTACTTAGTAAGATTATCTAGTATCATACTGTGCCACATTTTTGATATTTGCCTTAGATAAGAAGATTTTATATCGAGAATGGTGCTAGCATCGCTGTAAACTGGCAATGAGAGCCAATGAACCTTATGTTACACTTACATCAATAAATTGTAGATCGTGTCACGAGTGATGCTTCTTAACATTGGTAAGTATTTTTTATTTGCAGGTTGACCGTTGGAAACACGCAGAAATAGCTAGAATATCAACTCTTCATTCGAAAGGCCCCAAAATAGCTGAATTCACGCTACTCCTCGACAAGGAAGTTGAGCTGCTGCGCTGCATTGAAGCCTATCGAATCAAGGTGAAAGAAGACGACCGAAAACTTAAAGAGAAATCTTTCTTGGAAGAAATATCGAAACCAGTTGCCTGGTACGGCAGGGACGGTAAGCTGATCACCATGGACACAATTGAGATACAGAAGGCTAGGAAACTAAAAGAACTATACAACTCGTTTATTCGAGATGACATGGATGTGAGCGAGAGAATGGAGCTGTTGGTAGACATGAAGTTTGCACTTCAAAACTTTCGGCATCCCCTAGCAGAAGAAATCATAGGACTGCTCGACCAAGAAGCAGATCTCTTAGTGAGGCGTTGCAGCAGCCACCAGCTGGAGTTCCTGCGCCGCCGCACGGCCGCGGCCGTTTTCCAGTTCATAAAGACGTCTGATCTCAACTCTGACGTCACCAAGTGCAAAAACATTCGCGACTATCGTAAAATGGAGAACAGTAGACTGCATCTTTGCGAGATGTGCCACAAAGTTAAGCCTTTCAGCGACTTCCCTCTTAATGCAAAGATGAGCGGCTTCCTCGTGTGCACGTCTTGTTCCTGGAAGGACGTGACGGAGCGCAGCTGGGTAGACATGACACCCTACAAGTTCATTCTTAGAGCAGTGCAGAGAGATGAGCGGCGGAGGAAGTGCTGGGGCTCTCTCGCGTTTGTTTTACAGGAGAAGGACGTTTTCTTCATTGTGGAAAAACTTTGGCATTCCCATTCTGCTATCAGCGAGTGTGAGGATATAACTGAGCTGCGATTATGTCGGTGGCATGTCAACGAAGACTGGTCTCCATGGAACTGCTTTCTCATCACTGTTCAAGAAATGAAAGCTCATTTAAAACTTGAGTATCCGGAGGAGGTTTATGACGAGGAATTGGTACAGAAAGTAAAGAACAAACACAAGCTAGCGAAGTCAAACTTTGAGCAATTGATGGCTGTGAATAAGAGGTTTACAGAGAGCGGCGAGTGGCAGGGCGTGCGCGCGCCGGCCGTGGCGCGCGTGGCCGGCGGCGCCGTCGAGCCTGTATGAGTGTTCATTTCATTATTTTATTTATCATCGGTATCACTAGTTTTTATGTATTTAGTTGGCCAAGTTTGTATTAAATCATGTTGCTTATACACGATACCTAGTTTATCAATTTGGTAGTTTATTACACTAAATATTACTGTCTGATTTTAAAAAGTTTATGAAAGTAGTTGAAAAATAAATGTTTATTGACCATTTTTTGTGTTTTTAAAATCATAAAAAAGGAAAACAGCATTATTAAATAGTATTTTTTTTAATAATTACACATAATACTTTATAACATAATTACACCTTAAAGTTAAAGTAATATTTTCTCAAAAACGAATTCTCTTGATCAGAAACAATATTTCTTACTTAGTTGAAACTTAATTGTGATAAAAGGTAAGACACCACTTAACGAAATGCTTAATAAAGCTACATAAGTAGGTACACGTTTACACCGTACAAGGACTGTTAAATCAGGGTTCAAGCTATGCTATAATGCGAATTCCGAATCAATAGTTTCAATCATTTATTTCATTGCTCGTATGTGCGTTTCCATCTAAAAGACGACCGCCGTCGAGCTGCTGATATTGACTTTGCAGTACAGACTTTAAAACCTGCATACAAGATTTAATTTCGTTTCAGAGTCTGTCGTGTTAAAATGCCGACGTCGCCTAAAACTTTAAACCCTGTAATACAAGATTTATTTTCGTTTGAGAACCTATTCCGTCCGATGCCGAGCCGCCCGTTAGATAGAGACGCAGCTTTATTATTCTGTGTTCTATCGTTAAACAAACACCGTGGCAAGTAAATGTGATGTTAGCTGTTGCATTCAGTCATTCATTTCTATAAGTTCCTTGACTTAATGATAATCTCTAGGTAAACATTCTTAAAACACAAAGCCAAGCTAATCATAATCAATAAATAGTACATAGTATGAAATTTTTGCGAAGTTATAAAATCTTAACAAATCAATATTTCAAATATTATTTTAACGTTCTTAATGGTATATACTTTATCTAATTAATAAATATTAGAACTTCCGCAATAATTTAGGTTAAAAATAGAATAAAGCAAGTTTTAAGAAAAATATATTGGAATAAGTAAATAAAATTCGTTGTAAAAAAATTCATGAAATTTACACACAAAAAATACTATTAAAAATATAGTCGAAACAGGAGTTCTACCTCCGACAAGGCAAACATAATTTTATTGTGTCCAAACTATCAGGGCACAATATTAAGAACTTAACGTCTCGTAGACGGATCGTTTTAATAAATAAATAATATCCAATTCCCTGGCTTACACGCTAACTTAGCTGCAACGAATTCTCTACACCACGCCTACTTAGGCGAATTTTCATATTTTTGTACACTTTAGAATTTCACAAGACGCAAATAAATAAACGCATTATATTACAATCAAGTGTTCTCAACCAGTACCTATCAGGTCGACCCTAACGAGTTGCCCTCTTGCCCGTGAAGATAATTTTTGTGACTGTCTTGCCAGTTGAACTTGGGTTTAATTTACGCTATTTATAACATAAAAACTTGGTTTATTTAAAATGTTCGATAAAACAAGTAGAAAACATCGTCTGCATTGGGTCGACATCAATACCAGACTAAGGCCTAATTAAGTATACCTTTTTAATTATTTACAATTTAATTGTGCATCATACAACGAATACGCTAATTTGTCAACATCTTCGATACAGTAGTACAAAACACGAGATTTATATTATACACACGATAACTTACATCTACATCAGAGGTGGTTCGCCAAGACAACGGAGTCTTTTAGAAGTCATTTTCTTTATGAATTATCAAAATGGCCGCAAAATTTATAGCCTAAAGTAGGACATGATGTCACGTATTAGGTTATTTGAAATTAACCCGTTCTTTGTTAAACTAAATCTAATTAAAAACAAATATTTACAATTTAAGGTTTTGTGTTATTCAAATCAGACGTTATATCTACAGGAGTTTATATTGATGAACGTCACTAAAATAAGACCATTTATAATAAAATAACCTTATCCCGTAAACTTAAAACTATGGGATTTGGTGAGATGGGTCATTAAAAAATGTCAATGACATTATATTCATAGAAAATTTTAGAATGTGTTTAGTCATTGATTTTCCCAATTTGTTTTATTCGAGAAATAGAACACTGTTTATTTACATAATTTCATGCAATTTTTGCATTGTTAATTATTAGTGAAAATTTTAAATAAGTGCACAGTACAGACAATGGCGTGTCATTCGTGCACGTAATATTTTCGTACCTTTAATTATTGCAATTTTACTTATTAGTACCTATATTAGTACCTACCTACTAAATTTAATTGCTAAAATTCCATAAACGGTGGTGAAATAATGAATAACATCGAATAATTACTTTGTTCTCTTTATAATGTACAGTGTTAAAAACTTTGGAAACTCTATTAACACGATCATAATGTCAGTGTCGAGAAATTACTACGTAGAGAAATTAAAACTTTGTCACGTAACAATATGTGCCTACTATGTTATACCTATTATTAGCTACCTACAAACTAAGATACAAAAAAAGGTAAAATTTAAAACTACGTTGCTATTTGAATCGAATGGTAAACACGAACAAAACATTAGTGTACACTAAACTTGTAACCGTATACCAGACACTGATCATCGTTCCCGCCAAAACGAGACAATCTTTAGTTAAACTTTATATCAATTTACACTCAAAAAATAAGGACCCAGCCTACGCATCACGACGGACCATTTGTCGAGTCGTTCTGTCACTTTTGATCGCTTTTGACATTGCATTTTAAAATGCGGGAAAATGTATGGAGACGATCGACAAAAGTGACAGATAGATACGACAAAGTCGACAAATTTTCGTCATGTTACCACTGCAGGCAAGATTCAAACCTGCGCTTTCCGGCCATAAGAACCTGGCGCACTAACCGCTTTGCCTAGATCTTTTCGTCAGTGTTTACTTTCTATAAACTTTAGTTCATTAATTTGATTCATAGTTCATTAATTTCATTATATTCCATAGTTGTCATGGACAGCGCCATCTAGAAGCTTACTGTATTACTGATGGCTTACTATCTTGATCTGCGTTAATTAAGTATTGTTAAAAGTTATCGACCTATCGAGGTCATTACGTTTCCCCCAAAATTCACGTCAAAACAAATATAACACATCTCGAACTTTGTAACAAACGCATCCAGCAAAAAAGCTTTCTCTCTTCATAATCACAAACTAGAATCCATTAGAATTGAAATTGGCATATAATCACTCCGCTCACGGCATTTGTGTAATGTATGGAAATGGGTACAGAGCCGTACCCAAGTTGAGCGAAGGGCAAAATAAGTAAATTGATTGACCTACCAATAGTACATTAACCGTTAGTGGTATCCATCAGGCTCGGCGGAGGAGAGGCGGTCGTCGCCGGAGGAGCTGTGGCTGGTGTTGTAGGTGAGGTTGTTGATGGACATGTCCTGCGGCACGTCGCGCTCGGGGCTGCTGTAGCCCCCCCGCGCCCGCAGCGCGCCCGCCGCCGCCCCCGCCGCCCCCGCGCCCGCCGCGTGCTGCTCGTCGCTCGCCTCCATAAACTTTATGATCTTGTGCGTCGCTTTCACGTGCGCGACTATCGCCGGTTCACCCTGTAATAGGTTATTTGTGATGTCAAGATGTGGATGTGGAAGACGATAACCTGGCTTAGCATAGTATTAGTTTAACTGAAAATTAATTTGCTTATTTTGTATACATGTTATTATATAATAATTACTCGAAGAAACTTTAAAGCAAGAAATCCTAAACAGCTGCTATATTTTTTTTAAGCAAACCACCGTTCTTTTAACAATGAATGCCGCTGTTCGTCTTTCGGCTGTTCCCATTTCACAGGAAGGCGTAGTTCACATTTTACGACACCCGTCGGAGGCGATAAACATAAACATAAACATAAAAACGGTTTTTTGCCATATTAACACAGAAATAAATAACATAAAATAATACATATTGTAAAATTTTGATATTACAAAGGGCAATGGGCGGCCTAGGGTGGTGGTATTCTATGCCGCCTCAACACGGCTAGATGACCAGAAAAGCCATATAAAATTAACTATGGTCCTTCAAGCCGGATACTACTAGTGAATAAGAAGCGACGACGCCCGCGTGGCCCAGCAGCGCGCCATGTACGACACTACTAGTAGACAAGAGGTGACTCACGCTGGCTGTGAGCGACAGGAAGGCGTAGTACTTGCGCAGCGTGGGCAGCAGCGCGGCGTAGCGCGGCACGCGCGCGCGCACGGCGGCGGCGGCGGGCGCCGCGCTCTCGGCCGCGTGGCCCAGCAGCAGCGCCATGTACGACACTACTAGTAGACAAGAGGTGACTCACGCTGGCTGTGAGCGACAGGAAGGCGTAGTACTTGCGCAGCGTGGGCAGCAGCGCGGCGTAGCGCGGCACGCGCGCGCGCACGGCGGCGGCGGCGGGCGCCGCGCTCTCGGCCGCGTGGCCCAGCAGCAGCGCCATGTACGACACTACTAGTAGACAAGAGGTGACTCACGCTGGCTGTGAGCGACAGGAAGGCGTAGTACTTGCGCAGCGTGGGCAGCAGCGCGGCGTAGCGCGGCACGCGCGCGCGCACGGCGGCGGCGGCGGGCGCCGCGCTCTCGGCCGCGTGGCCCAGCAGCAGCGCCATGTACGACACTACTAGTAGACAAGAGGTGACTCACGCTGGCTGTGAGCGACAGGAAGGCGTAGTACTTGCGCAGCGTGGGCAGCAGCGCGGCGTAGCGCGGCACGCGCGCGCGCACGGCGGCGGCGGCGGGCGCCGCGCTCTCGGCCGCGTGGCCCAGCAGCAGCGCCATGTACGACACTACTAGTAGACAAGAGGTGACTCACGCTGGCTGTGAGCGACAGGAAGGCGTAGTACTTGCGCAGCGTGGGCAGCAGCGCGGCGTAGCGCGGCACGCGCGCGCGCACGGCGGCGGCGGCGGGCGCCGCGCTCTCGGCCGCGTGGCCCAGCAGCAGCGCCATGTACGACACTACTAGTAGACAAGAGGTGACTCACGCTGGCTGTGAGCGACAGGAAGGCGTAGTACTTGCGCAGCGTGGGCAGCAGCGCGGCGTAGCGCGGCACGCGCGCGCGCACGGCGGCGGCGGCGGGCGCCGCGCTCTCGGCCGCGTGGCCCAGCAGCAGCGCCATGTACGACACTACTAGTAGACAAGAGGTGACTCACGCTGGCTGTGAGCGACAGGAAGGCGTAGTACTTGCGCAGCGTGGGCAGCAGCGCGGCGTAGCGCGGCACGCGCGCGCGCACGGCGGCGGCGGCGGGCGCCGCGCTCTCGGCCGCGTGGCCCAGCAGCAGCGCCATGTACGACACTACTAGTAGACAAGAGGTGACTCACGCTGGCTGTGAGCGACAGGAAGGCGTAGTACTTGCGCAGCGTGGGCAGCAGCGCGGCGTAGCGCGGCACGCGCGCGCGCACGGCGGCGGCGGCGGGCGCCGCGCTCTCGGCCGCGTGGCCCAGCAGCAGCGCCATGTACGACACTACTAGTAGACAAGAGGTGACTCACGCTGGCTGTGAGCGACAGGAAGGCGTAGTACTTGCGCAGCGTGGGCAGCAGCGCGGCGTAGCGCGGCACGCGCGCGCGCACGGCGGCGGCGGCGGGCGCCGCGCTCTCGGCCGCGTGGCCCAGCAGCAGCGCCATGTACGACACTACTAGTAGACAAGAGGTGACTCACGCTGGCTGTGAGCGACAGGAAGGCGTAGTACTTGCGCAGCGTGGGCAGCAGCGCGGCGTAGCGCGGCACGCGCGCGCGCACGGCGGCGGCGGCGGGCGCCGCGCTCTCGGCCGCGTGGCCCAGCAGCAGCGCCATGTACGCGCCCGCCATCGTGTGCTCCATGTGCGTGCCGGCGCGCGCCAGTACTGCCGAACACAAGACACTCACATCATTAGCCGGATCTTCTTGTGTAGAAAGCATGGGTAAATCGATGTGCCGGCTATTGTATAGACATCCAACATCAGCACAGTTCATATATACTGACTAAACGCTCGCCCGCACAGCCCGAAGCGCTAGAGATAGAGACTTGAAATTGTTTATATTTGTTTTTAGGAGATGTCCACAGAAATTTCTGATAAAAATTAAAAATAACTCAAATTTAAACATTTAAAAACCCCCGACCCAGTCAAACCCCTCATCAACTTAATTAGAGCTAATCTGGTTACCTTAAAATATACTTTCAATATCATAGATGTAACATGGTACCAAATTTCAACTCGATCGGACATAAGGAAGCTAGTTAGATCGTCTCATCCATTATTCAAGAGCTGATCATCTTCAAACGGCAGATCAGGTCATGGTTACCTTACCAAATACTTTCTATATCATAGATAAAACATGGTACCAAATTTCAACTCGATCGGACATAAGGAAGCTAGTTAGATCCTCTCATCCACTATTCAAGAGCTGATCATCTTCAAACGGCAGATCAGGTCATGGTTACCTTACCAAATTCTTTCTATATCATAGATGTAACATGGTACCAAATTTCAACTCGATCGGACATAAGGAAGCTAATTAGGACCTCTCATCCATTATTCAAGAGCTGATCATCTTCAAACCGCTGATCAGATCTTCATCAGACATGGCAAAGAACACTAGGCCTGAAATTATCTATGATACAAAAAAAACTAAACGAAAATCGGTTCAGCCGTTTAGGCTCTACGATGCCACAGACAGATACACAGACAGACAGACAGACAGACAGACAGACAGACAGACAGACAGACAGACAGACAGACAGACAGACAGACAGACAGACATAGATAGATAGATAGATAGATAAAATATTTATTTCGGTAAGCAATACACACACACATAAATTAAATTAACAATAAATACAAAAAGACAATATAAAATTACAATATTACAAACAAGTACAGAAAGACACACGTTAAAATTATAACACCCCTCTCTGAATTTCTCGTTCGGGGGTTAAAAAAAACGTCAACTCTTCTTCTTAGTGAGACAATGGTATAAGACTATGATTTTGAGGACAAGTACTCCAAAACTATGGCACTACTAGTCCTGTGTCATAAGATCAGCGTAAGTGACAAAGATAAAAAAAAACGTTACTGTATGTATAACGTGTATACGCACGTTTAGCAACCGTCTCGTCGATGTCGTCCTGCGACTGTTTCTTGTTCTTGTCCACGGACGCCTTGTCGCCGTCCAGCAACGCGTCTGTGTTTTCTTCAGCTTGTCTGAAAATTTTGTTTATATTTGAACGAGCTTTCCCGGCTTACTTCGTTACGCCATAGAATATAAGATACTACAAAAGACTTGGCTCTATAGACTATGTTCTTTTGCCCGCCCAGAATGGCCGAATAAAAAATAAACAATAACAACAAACCACCTGTCAAAATATGTAAACAACGGAAAAAATATTGCACCTTGGGTTACATTATTTGAGTTTAGGTAAGGATCCCTAATTTTTTTGAAAATCTAATATAGCCTATGACACTCGGGGTTAATGTAGCTTCCTACCAGTGAAAGAATTTTTCAAATCGGTTCAGTATTTCCGGAGCCTATTCGTTACAAACAAACAAACAAACAAACAAACAAATCTTTCCTCTTTATAATATTGGTATAGATTAGTGCCTTTACTAGTAAGTATATACAAGATGTTTCTGACAAGGCTGTAATAAATCAAAGAAACAATTGAGCTCATCATACCTCTAACAACTTTCCCAACGCAACATGAGTCAAAATCTTAAAAAAAAACAGCTGTTTCATGTTACTTGGGAAAAGTCGGTATGTATATGAGCTGTTGCGGAGTTAAACATAACGATCGAAAGATCTCCCCCGTGACCCGCTTGCTAACAGCCGAGAAAGATACCGGCGGGGTTTAAGTGGGGGCGAACCTCGGCTCCCCGCGGGGCTGCAGGGTATTCGTCCACTCGCACTCGGATGTTCAGTATAGTATAGTATAGTGTAGTATACTGTAGTATATAGTTACTTGGCGAGCTACTCGCGGCGGTAGAACAGGTCGACGACGAGGTCGAGCGCGGGCCGGCGCGCCGCCATGATGTCGCGGTCGTCGTCCACTCGCACTCGGATGTTCAGTATAGTATAGTATAGTGTAGTATACTGTAGTATATAGTTACTTGGCGAGCTGCTCGCGGCGGTAGAACAGGTCGACGACGAGGTCGAGCGCGGGCCGGCGCGCCGCCATGATGTCGCGGTCGTCGTCCACTCGCACTCGGATGTTCAGTATAGTATAGTATACTGTAGTATACTGTAGTATATAGTTACTTGGCGAGCTGCTCGCGGCGGTAGAACAGGTCGACTACGAGGTCGAGCGCGGGCCGGCGCGCCGCCATGATGTCGCGGTCGTCGTCCACTCGCACTCGGATGTTCAGTATAGTATAGTATAGTGTAGTATACTGTAGTATATAGTTACTTGGCGAGCTGCTCGCGGCGGTAGAACAGGTCGACGACGAGGTCGAGCGCGGGCCGGCGCGCCGCCATGATGTCGCGGTCGTCGTCCACTCGCACTCGGATGTTCAGTATAGTATAGTATAGTATAGTGTAGTATATAGTTACTTGACGAGCTGCTCGCGGCGGTAGAACAGGTCGACGACGAGGTCGAGCGCGGGCCGGCGCGCCGCCATGATGTCGCGGTCGTCGTCCACTCGCACTCGGATGTTCAGTATAGTATAGTATAGTGTAGTATATAGTTACTTGGCGAGCTGCTCGCGGCGGTAGAACAGGTCGACGACGAGGTCGAGCGCGGGCCGGCGCGCCGCCATGATGTCGCGGTCGTCGTCCACTCGCACTCGGATGTTCAGTATAGTATAGTATAGTATAGTGTAGTATAGTGTAGTATAGTGTAGTATATAGTTACTTGGCGAGCTGCTCGCGGCGGTAGAACAGGTCGACGACGAGGTCGAGCGCGGGCCGGCGCGCCGCCATGATGTCGCGGTCGTCGTCCACGCGCACTCGGATGTTCAGCAGTCGCATTGTATTGCTTTCGTTGTTTTGCACCAGGTTTATTAGAAGCAGTAGCACCTTTGGAATATAAGTTTTTTGATTACCTATCCACAAATACTAGAAACTTCAAAGCCCGGTTGAATTAGCCCTGTCGCTTTCAATTCAAATACTATTTTAAGGTACTGTATTTGTTACTGTATACAAAAATATTTCAAAGATCATTATCCCAAAAGCTACACAACAGAGCCTTAAAAAATGTAAGCAAGATTATCTAGGGCGTCATTGACGCATATTTTGGATTACGGCTATGCTTTAGTAAGAAGATATAATTATTATCGGCAGCCGTGAGTCCCCTTAAGTACATAACGAGACATTTATTTAAGATATCATAAAACGGATTTTAGTAGCACAAATATATATTAAGATATATAAAGTTTATATGACATCGATACGAAAAATAATAACTACTCTGCAAAACATAAATCCATAAGTAAAAACTTACGCAGACGGTAAACTCGAAGTTCCGATCTTCAGGTATGAAGTTCCCTTGGTTGTTCAGTATGACGAGGCAGGTCTCCATCACGGACACTTGCTCGCCTACTACGTTTGCTCCCAGAGATGCTGGAATCAAAAATATTTATTACTCAATGTCCAACAATAATAGACACGTTACTAAATATTAAGTTACGTTAAACACATATTTTTTTTTATTACAATAGTAGATGAGTGTGCAAAAGGGATGAATTATGATAAGGGTGCTCATATTAAAACTGAGCGTTGTAACAGCACCCAAAGCGGTATAGCTTTACACCCACGTTGTATGCTCTATTTTTATTCCATCACACTAGATAATTTTAGGTTTCTTGCCACAGCTTTTTAGGACTTGTAAATGACGACAGTTTAGTACTCTAAATTGTATGAGATGAGCTTTACAATAATATGTTGTTTTTGCGCTAGTTATATTATTAAAAGATAGTAATGATATGCAGTACTGCATATCATTAACTACTTAGTAAATCGTAATAATAATGCAACAACTAACCAGTCAGGCCGAAGGAGTGCGACAGGTTGACGAGCACCTTGATGGCGGGCAGCGCGGCGTCCAGCAGCGCGGCGGCGCGCGGCGCGGGGGGCGGCGGCCGCGTGCGCGCTCCCGCCGCGCACAGCGCGAGCAGCCCGCCCAGCGTCGGCGCCGTGTCCGCGCGCTCGCCCGACACCAGGTACAGTTGGTTCTCTTCGTTTTGTTGCGTCACCTGTTAATTTTTATTGTGTTGTTTTTATTGTTCCAGTTCTGTATCAGTACTTTCCAAAGTAGTCCAAGTGGACCGCCAGTGGACACGGAAGATAAGACGGGGGTCTAAAATTGCGAGACAAAAAAAAAAATAACTTATGGTAGAATAGAAATATAGCTGCAAGCGGTCCACCCAAACCAGCTTTATTTTGAAAGGAATTTACGAGAAAAACAGTTGGAAATACGGAACTCTATGAACGACAAAAATACTTACATTCTCAAGTACGCGCATGCATCGATCAGCCTTGCGCAGCAGATCCACATCAGCCTGCGCCCAGTGCTCTGTGGGCGCAGGCAGACGACGCGCACACTCGCGGATAGTTCGCACGATATGTTCCACGCCGCCTAGTACGCGCAACTCTTCTTTGAACCACTCGCCAGCTCGCTTCGACGTCAGCGAGAGCAGCGTCTCCATCGCTAGGTGACCCACCTGGAAACCAGCATAAGTTAGTCTATAGGTAGGTATTTGCTATAAGGCGGGGCGGCGCTATAGAGTCGCATTAGAGCTTAGCCTGACGCGGCGCTAGCGTCGCGATCTTTGATGTCACACTCGCAACGTAAACTATTTGACAAAGCCTTCAGCTGCTTTAGCCCGCTCACTCAACAGGATAGCATGCAACGTCGTTGATGGCTACGTACAAATTTCCAAATTGCCGACGATGGTAAACAGTCGCCAAGTTAGTTAACTGCCATACATTTCAATACACATTGTTTGGATACCGCTTAGCAAGCGATGTCGCTATAACATCCCAGTAAGTTAACTGCTTTGCTACAGATTGAAGACTTAATAAAGTCGTGTCGTATAAGATCTGGCTGAAAAATTAAGAAGAGAGATAACATAGTAATGATAAGAACAAATGTAGAGACGAGAGAGGCATCCCTAGTCTACTCCAAGCGGTCACTTGGCGCGGCTCTTGATGTCGGCGCACAGGTCTAGTCTAGTCTACTCACAGTGATGTTGTCGAGGTCGAGGTGCGAGGCCTTGCCGCGGCTCTTGATGTCGGCGCACAGGTCTAGTCTAGTCTACTCACAGTGATGTTGTCGAGGTCGAGGTGCGAGGCCTTGCCGCGGCTCTTGATGTCGGCGCACAGGTCTAGTCTAGTCTACTCACAGTGATGTTGTCGAGGTCGAGGTGCGAGGCCTTGCCGCGGCTCTTGATGTCGGCGCACAGGTCTAGTCTAGTCTACTCACAGTGATGTTGTCGAGGTCGAGGTGCGAGGCCTTGCCGCGGCTCTTGATGTCGGCACACAGGTCTAGTCTAGTCTACTCACAGTGATGTTGTCGAGGTCGAGGTGCGAGGCCTTGCCGCGGCTCTTGATGTCGGCGCACAGGTCTAGTCTAGTCTACTCACAGTGATGTTGTCGAGGTCGAGGTGCGAGGCCTTGCCGCGGCTCTTGATGTCGGCGCACAGGTCTAGTCTAGTCTACTCACAGTGATGTTGTCGAGGTCGAGGTGCGAGGCCTTGCCGCGGCTCTTGATGTCGGCGCACAGGTCTAGTCTAGTCTACTCACAGTGATGTTGTCGAGGTCGAGGTGCGAGGCCTTGCCGCGGCTCTTGATGTCGGCGCACAGGTCTAGTCTAGTCTACTCACAGTGATGTTGTCGAGGTCGAGGTGCGAGGCCTTGCCGCGGCTCTTGATGTCGGCGCACAGGTCTAGTCTAGTCTACTCACAGTGATGTTGTCGAGGTCGAGGTGCGAGGCCTTGCCGCGGCTCTTGATGTCGGCGCACAGGTCTAGTCTAGTCTACTCACAGTGATGTTGTCGAGGTCGAGGTGCGAGGCCTTGCCGCGGCTCTTGATGTCGGCGCACAGGTCTAGTCTAGTCTACTCACAGTGATGTTGTCGAGGTCGAGGTGCGAGGCCTTGCCGCGGCTCTTGATGTCGGCGCACAGGTCTAGTCTAGTCTACTCACAGTGATGTTGTCGAGGTCGAGGTGCGAGGCCTTGCCGCGGCTCTTGATGTCGGCGCACAGGTCTAGTCTAGTCTACTCACAGTGATGTTGTCGAGGTCGAGGTGCGAGGCCTTGCCGCGGCTCTTGATGTCGGCGCACAGGTCTAGTCTAGTCTACTCACAGTGATGTTGTCGAGGTCGAGGTGCGAGGCCTTGCCGCGGCTCTTGATGTCGGCGCACAGGTCTAGTCTAGTCTACTCACAGTGATGTTGTCGAGGTCGAGGTGCGAGGCCTTGCCGCGGCTCTTGATGTCGGCGCACAGGTCTCGGACGCGTTGTTGCGTCTTGGCGAGCTGCGCCGACGTCAGCCCGCAGTCGTCCAGCGCGTCTCTGCTCGACATTCATACAACAAATTTAATTCATGTTTTTAAACGGGAAGTCGGGATGCGTAGCTAGGAACCAATGAAATAAACTTTTTCAATTGTTGCTATGTGAATAAAATAATTATATTGTAAAAAAAAACAAGCTTCGCAAAAAGTAACTGTAAAGTTTTTAATCGAGAAACTAATGAGAAATAATAAAGTAAGTAATTAAGTAAACTTTAATTACAGAAAGACTACCGAGACGAGATAAAAAACGTAAACAATCCCTCCGTGACATACACTGCGATAGCGATAAGTATTTGTCACTATCCTTTTCTCTCATACACATGCAAAAATATCGTTTGATGTTCGACTGCTATCGCATATTCGTGGTACCGAATATCTCTAACAGTTCAGAAGCTACATTTGGAGGGTCGTGAAAATTTTTATTTCTGTTAGGCTTGTGTGAGAAATAATACGAATTTATTTATTTGTTTCAAAAAATAAAAGTGTTTTACACCCCTAAATGCTTGTTTAGCTTTTTTATCTATTCTCAGTGGCTTGGCGTCAATGAGGGGTTTTCAAAGTGACAGAAAAGAAAAAAAAAGTTTCATAATACGCCGGTAGATGGCAGTGTCTAAAGCAATATAAGAGAAATGGGAGATCGAATATTGACTGAATGTTTGGATTGGATCATTTTCTGCTAAATATAAATCTTAATTTCACCTACTGCCTCACTTAAATTTTAATTTTTATGTTTCATTTTGAGCTATTGAATCATTAATTTCAGCTTGACCTATTGCTCCTGGCAGAGCGCCATCTGGTAGCAGCTTCATAAAACTTGTTTTTTTCTTCTGAGCTGTCAAATTAAAAACCTCTAATTGTTTTAATGTTTTACTTCAATTGTAACCTAGAAAAAGCTGCATGCGATAAAATATATCTATTACTTACTTTAAAAAAAAAAAAACAAGAACAAGAGAAAGAAAGAGTAAAGTATAATAAAACTGACTTGTGCGAGACATCTGACTCGAGCAGGTTGAGCATGAGCTCGAGCGACTCGCGGTCCAGGTCCATGTTGAGCCGGTCCTGCGACAGCACGAACATCACCGTGGCCGTGCACAGCCCCAGGCTCTGCAACCACACCACGATCATACACCTGCCCCGTGCCCACGCACTAGCGGGCGCGGCTCATACTCTCACTGTGCACTAACATACACCACAAATCTATCTGACGTCCTGAACCATGACATTCACATGTAAATCACTGTGTCAGATCAAAATTTACCCTACTATCAGCCGCGTCCGATATTTTGATTGCTTGTTAGAGCGCAACTGGGGGCGCCACTGTATTCGTATTTGACACGTTATTTCAAACAATTTCCTGATTGCTACTTGGTTTGTTGGGTGTAAGTCCAACAATTAAATGGTAGTTTAAGTTAATAAGTGAAATACAAGAAATATGGTTTTATCTTATATTATCATCTTAACTTAATGCAATTGGTGGATGATTAATGGTGGATGAGCTAACGCTATGTATGGTAACAAACGCGAACTGCCCGAATGATTCTTTGCACCTAATAATGAAGACTAAATTGCTTACACTGTGACCTACTCTAATGTACAGCTCAGCTCGTACATGGTTCATATTTGACCATGCACACGGTATCCAGGCACGGGCTTCACTGTTAAGACTCGACTTGAAATAGCCAAAGCACAAGACAAACAAGAGTATTATTTTATTCCACTCAACGATTAAAATAGTAACTGTAACGAACATACCTGATCATTAGTAGCGTCGTGCAGCGCGCTGAAGAACTTCTGCACCGTGCCGTGCGCGCGCAGGTGCATCCTGAACGCCGGCGCCGTGCACTTGGTGGCCAGCGTGATCGCGGACAGGCAGCGCGTTGATATTGGGTTGTTGTCCTACAAAAACATGTATCGCTTTAGTATCAACATTATTGGAATTAGTAACCATCAAGCTGCAAAGAGGCTGCGCGAGAAAGAGACACCATCATATTCAGTTTCGTAATAAATTTCGCTCCTATTTGCCGCTAAAGAAAGATGTTGTTCGAAACGGGAATGAAATTAAATGATTTGTTTGACTTACGAAACTGACTCGATATGAACTCTTCTCGCGCAGCGGTTTCGCTCTTTCGATTTGGAAGTGGAGGTTTACTACGGCCTGGTATATAGGGGTAAAGCGGTTGTATGTATAGGTATAAGGGGTAAATTTACCTGTAATGCATCCAGAATGTATTCAATGTCATCATTAAACTCTTGGAACTCGCCGATTTCCTGAATTTGGTGCGCTTTTTTCACGTTCCGCACCACGGTGTAATACTGAAAACAATATTGCTAATTAAGGTCCAGTGTTGATGAAATGTTTATAGAAATAACTGATTGCAAATGATACAAGTTTGATATATTATGCACATAATTTTGTAAATTAGATAAGATGAAACCATAGTCTTAGTAGGTTTTACCTCTTTAGCTTCCTTGGCACATTTGACACTAGTGTAAGGCTTCACAGCTTCAGCAGAGTCCACAATATCAGCAATAGGGTCGGGAGATCGATACCGGGTCACTCTTGTCAACTCCTCCGTTACTGCTGTAGTTGCTTTCTGTGTACTGGAAGCTTCGGATTGTTCAGGCTCCGGCCGAGGTGTCTCGTTGCCTTTCTGTAGTTTTAGAAAGTAATGTGTTACATGTACATAATATGTGAAGAAAAAAAAAATTTTTTTTTAAAAATGAAAATGCATCAAGTCCTAACTATACAGCTAAGTAGAAGGTGTATAGTTCAGAAAACATTTATATAAATTTTGAGAATAAGCAGATTCAGTAGAATATCCTTCCTAACAAAACAAACAATACTTACATCATTCGCCCATTCATGGCGATAGAGATGTCGCCTCTTACGAGCTGGCAGTGGAGATGCCTCGCAATCACTAACCAATGATTTGCTTTTGAATATTGAACCCTTCTTCTTTGTAATAACTAACTTGACACTCGGTTTGTCTTCACTGTGACCTTCAGAGTCACTCACAATAGGCGGGGGCTTGAAGACATCCTCACTGCCCTTAGTCATTTCTTCCTCTGAATTGTCATTGGCAAAATTCTCTCTATCTGGTGAGTCGGGCCCAGCGTCCATGTCAGGCCCGTCATCTAACATTTCCTGCTGGTCTCCGTGAGAGTCTACATCATTAGCGAGCTCAGCCTCAGGGTCATCGTGACTCATGCTTGCTTCTTCCACAGTGGCTGCATGACTAGGACTCGAATGTTTATGCTTGTGCTTTTTATGAAGCCTTTGCTTGTGGGATTCGGTCTCTGACTTGGCACTTTCACTAGCACCAGAGAGGATGTCAATCAAATCACTCTTCTCTAAGTGTGAATCTGCATCTTGCATCTCACCTTCAGATACAACAGGTGTTGTTGCTGTTTCTGCTACGTGCACATCATTCTTTTTTCTGCCTCTTCTGCTTTCCCTTTTGACCTCAGCTACAGTTTTTGGGGCCAATTTTTTGGAAGTAACTGCATCTAAGTAGTCATCATTCTCATTGTAATTGACATTTGGTCTATTTCGTCTAGAGCGGCCTGATGATCTCTCTGGGGGTTTAGGCGCAGGGAGGGTCTCACTTGGTTGAACCTCAAGCCTAGGAGATTTTATAGTGGGTTCTGTTGAATCTAACTGTGCCAACTGGGACTCTATTTCATCTATATGGTGTTTGTTTTCTGGCTCTTTTTCATCCTGAGCAGGTGACGCAAGTGTCCTATACAAGTCATTAGCATCAGAACCAGGCAAAGGGGATTTCTTTTTACCTAAGTCATCATCTGTATTTTTGTGATGGCGCTTATGTGATTTGTGATCTTTCTTGTCCTTCTTCTTTTCTTTCTTGGTCTCTGGAGTTAGACCTGAACACTTTATTGTTATTTTAAGTCCCTCATGTTTTGGAGAGCATATTGTTTCAGTTGATGGACTCTTTTTCTGATCAGCAAGGAAATCAGTATGAGTCTCCAAAGAAGAATGTCGATCTGAACTAGGAGACGTAAAACCTTCATTTGAATCTGTGCTTACTATTCTAGATGTTCCTTTTGATATTCTAAGCACTATGGGTGGAGGTTTCCTATCTTCACCATCTTTGGATGATGGTGATGGACTCACTAGGCTAGGCTTAACATAAGTTGGACTTGACACTGATGGGCTGGCTTTAGGAGATGGCAGTTCAGGTGGTTTTTCCTGTTTCTGTGCATGAATACTTTCATACCGAGGAAACTCAGGAATAGGACTATTGCTACCATCTTCAGCATAGTTAATTACTTTGTCACGATTCCGCACAAGGTATCTCTTGTTCGGTGGCTTGGCCTCATCTGATGGGCCATCTTCTTTTTTTGAGGTTTTAGCTGTTGCAGTGGTCTTTTTTCCTTTACCACTTGTTGTAGATTTGTGCTTAGGAAGCTCAGGAGATGATGAATCACGATCTCTGTATGACTTAGACCTTTTTGTTTTCTTTTCTTTACTGTGAGAAGGGTGTTCAGGCGAGAGGGGCGCAGCCGGAACTGGAGGTGCATATGTTATCTGAGGTACTGTAGCACAAGGCTCTGCATTCCTTGACTTGAAAAACTTCTTAGGTTTAGGTGGAGGGGCCTCAGTATCCACAGCAGGCACTGTCAATGGACTATTTTGGTCTTGGACAGTTTTTTTGAGGATGTTGTTGCCATAAGCTGTAAAAATTAATTCTTAGCATGAAAATTGCAATACATAAATTATTTTTTGCCTATAAAATATGGTTATTTATTTTAAAATAAATAAATAGTTAACGCCATAGCTTACCGTATGGAGCGCTTCTGATAGAGGTAAAACTAGTGATGCCCCACTTGCCCACAGTGCCAGCGGAGCGAGCCGCCGTGGGACAGTTGCTATTTTCTCGGAACAGGGCGCTGTCCAGCGGGACGGCGACGCTGCCGCCTCGGCCTCTGCCCCAGCGAGACATGCTCGTAATCTCATCAAAACCTCAGGTCACCAACACACCCGTCAAAACACTGCACCTTTCTAAATGTCAAACTAGCGTGCTTTTGCTCTACTCATCACGTGTAGGTAACAAAGCTAAGTGGTCTGCCGCCAGCAACTTGCGTTACAGTTCATAACAATCTCTTGACTTTCTCCAAGTGTAATACAACCAACATAGATAACACAACCGCCATTTTTACAGGAACCAATTTCTTTTCAAACAAACAAACAAAAATGATTCACTAATTATAGCAAATAAATAGTTAGTTTTCACTTTTTCTTTATATTGAGTAATTTTTACGTATTTGAAAGAAATAAACAATAACTATTTGAAGTTATTTTGAATAGTTTTTTACAACAAAATACGAAACAAATTGCTATGTTGTCACCTCATAACACTGGACGCCATATTGGATTATCGGGAGCTGCGGGAGGGAGGGAAAACAAAATAGCAGTGTTGCCAATGGCTTTTTACCAGATTCCCCAAGATCACTGGTTAAATTCCCCAAATTTGGGGAGAAAAATATCCTGATTCCCCACAAAATCCCCACACAATGAAATAGTGAACTATTTACGAAAAAACTTAAAAAAACAACCATTTATTAATGACAAACACTTAAAAATTCGCAATATCGCTTTAAAAAAATCATCCGGTAAGTATATAATAACTTTCCATTGGTTTTCTCTTATGTTCAGGCTTAATACATGTAAAAACTAATAAAAAGTAAATTTAAATTATACTCGAGCAAAAACCAATACAAGAAAAAAAAAACAAAGCTTTCCTAATTTCTGTACCTCAGAAGCATAACACTGTAACTAACATTTTTGCGATTTTCACTTTTTGATGGAATCCTACTGTATTTGACGAGCTCTTTCGAATGCGCTTACTCCCGTGGCCGTAGCTAGCCTGGAAGTGCCTTTTTTCGATTTGCATTATAGTGTAAATACCTTGCCTGATGAGAAGCATTAAACTGTAAGAGCGTATACTGCTTTATGCTTCGAATTAATTTTATTGCATAACATTGTATGTACCATCTTACAGTTTTATGCTTCTGAACTATATCCGATGCATGATACTGTAACTGCGCAGATACCGTGTTTTGCTTCGAAGCAAATCAAGATGCATAATACTGTATTTTTGCTGTTACAGTTTTATACTATTCAATTAAATCCGATTAAGAGGGCGTGGTTTAACGCATCTTTATATAGAAGCTGCTAGTTACGCGGAAGTTGGGTCTTGGCCGGGTATCAGAGATAAAGAAAATAGAAAAAATTGTATCTAAATTGACAGTTTTTGGCATTCTTAATTCAGTGATACTTACCATACACGTAAAAATACACGCAATCTTCTTTTAAAAATAAATGGTAACAAAAGTCCGTCAACGAATGCTTCCTCATACCCTCAACACAACAATTTCTTGCAACAACTTCATCAAAGATAGATTATACCACTGTTGCAGCTGAATAAAATACCGACAGAACTCATTACCGATAGACGAAACCATACAACGTCACTTCCACGCCATACCTTGCGAGTCGCATCATTCACGGTAAAAAAAATATCCGGCGTGAATATCCTGGACTAGAACCGAAAGAAAACAGCAATGAAAATGGCTAAAAGACATTCAATGAAGACCTAAATTCCTCACTCCATTTGCCAAGCAATGATACCTTTACACATGTTATCAACACGCGGTCACGCTACAGTAAGAAAACAAAAAAAAAATGGTTATCCAAGATTGGAGCACAATTCTGATCCTAGATATAAACATCTTATAAAAAAAAAGTTCATATCTAACACCAGAAAAGATACATACTTACTCCAATCCCAAAGTCTCGTCCTTTTTACGATTCTCTTTCAAGCCTGAGGATGGTCGCGCACGGATCTGATCTCAAGTGTGACATCACATGCATTACTGCCAGGCAAACTAAATTGAAAATTAAAGTCTTAATTGGTCATACTACCGTACAACCATTTGTTTTGCAATACTTTCCTCGGAAACTTGGTATTTATTAACCAACTCTGATAGTGCCCGCCGATCCTTAGCACATGCTTTCATTGCTGATTTACCCGAAACACTGCAGCAGTTATGTATAATCTGTCCTTGATGATGCTGCTGCATCAAACTGCTCGATTACTTTGAAAGTATTAAGAAACATTAATTCAAACAGACGTCATACAATTTACATTACAATCAATATCCGAACAGCAAATCTGTGAATTTCTAAGGTAACTTTTAAGTATCGGTCCTGTTTTCTGGCGCAGATCTACTTCAGATAAACTTTCAGACTGCATTTAGGTAACATAATATAAAAACTCTGGTTCTCTCCCTATTAGCTAGCTACTAGACCCTGACATCATGAACGGCTTATTGTGAAATCTACAACGTTAAACTCATGCTACGTCATCGCTAAAGTTCAAACTTCCTATAATGAACCTTTCATGACCCCACTATGCGTGTGACTACAGGCAAGGAAAGAGAAACAAGTGGCATTTTATTTATAAAGCTCAAAGCAGTCTTAAAACCTTACTAAAACTAATCTACGCCAGAATATAAGACAAGAGCTCTAACTTCCACGAGTTATACTACTAATCAGTGAGCCACTGCAGACTTAGAGCACAACCAAGAACAACGTTTCGCCTACCCTGACATAATGGAATCCTGATACCAAAGCGCTAGGGACCTATGTCTCATTCATGCAACAGTTACTTAAGGACCCCATATGTCCCATATTATTTTATATTCAACCATTCTCTATAATGTTCAATACATTAGGTCACAGATTCAGACAACATCATTTAAAACATGAAATTTCACTCAGAGAGTACATAATATAAATTACTGACACAGATTTAGAGTTATACGGTTCTGAATGTATGTTCTACAGTGTTTTTTTCACACTAAAGTTGTTTATTGTACTTTGTTTTCTTAAAGAAAATACTGTAACTGACACCATTTCTCACCGGATTACAAAAATAATCTTAGAAGCATTTTAGTGTATGTGATGCATGTTTTTACAAAAGTACCTGAAAAACTATATTTTTTCATAGGACTTATTTTTCTGAAAATTGTTTTGAATTAAGAGATAATTGCTCTATGTTATCAATTAAAGTCAAGATGATTATAGCGTCTACTTTTGCGTCTTATTTGCGTCTAAAGTTGAAAAACATGCGATTTCAAACTTTAAAACGCTCTCCTGTAAAATTACGATTTGCGACTTACAGTGTTATGCTTCTGAGGTACAGATTTACTTTAAAAAAAACAAATATTTATACATAGGTATACATACTACATAGCAAAGAAAGACTATCAACTAGGTTATTAGCAAAGACTATACCAAGGTTATCCAACTGCCTGATTTAGGGTGGGGTGATACATTTTCACTATTGTATTTCGCTATTATTCAGTAATGTAAACGAATAAGGTAAATAATCACTTCCCTAAAGTTAAGTTTGAGCCTTTTTTAAAATTAAAATAATTATAGGCCGTAATTTATATTTGATCAATGGATGTTTTTGTTGTAAATTTTTTTGAATTGTTCAAATGCTAAATTCCCCGCATATTCCCCGCACAGTGCCTCTCCCCACAAATTCCCCAATCGCTTCGGGATTCCCCGCAGTTTAGGGAATTCCCCACACATTGGTAACGCTGCAAAATAGAGAGACTGTAGTGTTGCCCAAGTTTAAAATTTAAAATCTATCGAGATTATTGATAGAAATATTTTATCGTGTGTGATTAATAAGCGATACTTAAAATAACTTTAAACAATAAATTATTACTTTAAGTGATAACTGAAGTAAAAAAACACAATTTTAAGTTAATTTATTCATTCAATTAGCAAAGGCCAATTATTGTGAAACGAAAATACTTACTTACCTTAGCATTAAAAAATAAATGTAATATAAAAAAAGTTAAAAGAAACCACTTCCCGTGTTGTGCCTTGAAACTTTGAAATAGTTTTTACGTAAATTAAAAAGTGGCAACACAATATGGAAATTTGTCGGATATTTTTTAATTTCAATTTAGTGTTGCTACTTTTTAATTTCAAGATTTTTGTGACGTAGGTACTGTAAACTTTAGATATCTGCACACCTCATAGTGTGTAAGACACATACAGATTACACACACACATTAAGTACTTTAGACTAAGTAATCCGTTAAGGATATTAGCAATATTGATTCATGCCCCGCCTGGAAGATAACTCAAACTTATAATGTAATATTTGTGTTAAAACAATTACCATGTTTTTGCTTATTATCTGAATTAAAAATCAGTTTTTCAAATTTTATGGATCTCCTTCAAAATTAATTATTCTTTCATTTTCATTATTTTCCTTCATAGCAACAATAAAAATGAATCCTCGAGCTGGTACAGCTTGTATAGTAAGTACCCGGTCGTAATAATAATGAAAGGTTTTTCAATTTGACATCTCTATCAAAAAAGTTTTATCACGCCGCTATCAGAAGGTTAAGTTAACCACGATAAAAAAATGACCGTGTAAAGAAAATTGATATAATATTAATTCAGTACCTATATGATATGTCAATATGTAAATCGATGTCGAAATTTTTATTAAGAAACAAAATGTAATGTTATCATTGTTTTTTTTTAATAGACGAATTAAAAAAAATCAATGATTACATAATTCTATATATTATATAGTTTCCGTAAAAAGAATGTCGTTATCGATTCCATGCATTCTTTTTGGCATCCCTAGACTTTAAACCATAGACCAATATCAGTTTTTTTTAAAGCTTATTCAGAGCAGGCATAGAATTTATGGCCATACATTCTATTTGCAGCGCCATCTACTTGATTTAACTATAAATGCTATCCAGTAACAAAATGATTGTTATCCTTTGATGGCTCCTGAGGATGGCTCCGGTTGAGTCCTTATAATTTTTTGTACTTTGTGTGGCTACTTTGATAAAAGATGGCGCTAATGTTTTTTTTTAATGCCAGTTTACAGAGATGCTAGCGCCATTCTCGAAAAAAAATTATATCTTGTAAACTAAGGCAAATATCAAAAATATGGCACTTAAGTGTGTGATAAAAGTGGCCACTTTTGGCAACACTGTCGCTTTCTTAGTTTTTTAACCTAAAAGCTACTTACTTACAACAATGCCTTGAAATTACTAGGCTACATTATCTAGTGTCATACTATGCCACATATTTGATATTATTAAGTTTTTAAGTTCTGTTTATTTTACCTACCATCTGTAACACACACAGTTTGCAATAAAATTTATGATTTATGATTTATTAAAATTGTTTGCCTTAGTGAGGATTTTTGTTTTCGCTAAATGAGCTTTTGACCGTAGTTTCGTTTGCTCTTTTCTTAATGCCGTCGGTGTGGCGATGTGTGGGGGTGGCTTATGTCCAGAAGTAGGCATAATATATTTCGGCTCAGATAATGATGAGTATGATCATACCAATGTACACTTTGCGAGGCAAACATTGCTTGAAGGCAGAAAAAAAAGTATTTCTTTGTAAATATAAATGCGTGTAAATCATTAAATAAGAAAAATAAATGTAACGAGGTATGATAATAAACAAATAAGTAATGATAAAAAAAAATATCAAAAAATTAAACCGCCGAAAAAAAAACTGAAAAGCATTAAATAATTATCGAATTACTAAGTTCTTAAAGTAATAAAGGGTATACCAAGTAATTGTAAGTCGGAGCGCCACACAAGCAAATTTCTTAATTATGTAAAGACACATGCATGACAGCGCACAAATTTAGGTTATTTCTTTAAATTTAAGGTAAGTACCAAATTTAGAAATCTTTGTACGAGGAGTCTGTGGCGCCGACTCAAAATTACTTGGTATACCCTATATTACTTTATGAACTTAGTAATTCGATAATTATTTAATGCTTTTCAGTTTTTTTTTCGGCGGTTTAATTTTTTGATAAAAAAAATTATTTTATGCTTTCCAGTTCTTTCAGGGTTTTATTATTTTCTTCTCCCACAAGGTATTCAGTGATCACACCGCATAATGGTGATCAAACATTATGGTCTACGGCTACGAACGCACAGGCGGTTTTTTGCCGCGCGGATTTTATGTAACATACTGAATCCTATGGAAGTGTGCGCACCAGCGGATAAAAAACCGCGCGGTTAAAAATCCGCTGTCGCGGTTTTATTTCCGCGCGGCTAAAAATTCGCCTGTACCTTCGTGGCCTATGAATAAGGTTGAAAATGAAATAACAACCTTTCCAACCGCGCGAAAATAAAACCGCAACAGCGGATTTTTATCCGCGCGGTTTGTTACCGCGCGGATAAAAATCCGCCTGTGCGTTTGAAGCCCAGGGACGACAAGACCGTCGGTATGGCGATTTGTGGGGGAGGCCTATATCCAGCAGTGGACGTCTTTCTGACGTTAGTTGTTTATTATTTGATTTCATTTCAAAATATATTTTAGTAAGTAAGTATCAAAGTTTTAATGTAAATACAGAACACGACAATGCAATCTGTGAGTGCATAAAAGTCCCACTGACCAAAAAGTCACCCCTATTTCCCTACCCTTCGGGTGGGAATTTTATTTCCAAATTTTATGGGACCCACTTTAAGGTATTCCCTGTCGATTAAAAAAAGAATAATCAAAGTTGGACTACTCTGTAAAAAGTTATTCGTGATCAATTGATCATACATTAAAAAAATACATATACGTGACGAATTGAGTACCTCCTCCTTTTTTTTTCGTCGGTCAAAAATAACAGTACGTAATGAAAAACTGATTAGTTTCGGTACTAGCGATCTTCCTTATAACGTAAATCGTAAAAGTTAGATGTGTACAAAAACCATTACATTTACGATCTCATAAATAAATGACAATTTTATTATGTTGTGACAATGGTTTGCCGTTTTTGGTAAGGGGTCTACGTGGGTCATATATACATATAAATAATATTTATCTCATAGCATTTTAGTTACCTTTAAAATCAGAGACGTCATAATATGTAGGTAAGACATTACGAAATTACCATCAAAAACTAAGGTGTTTTTTGTAGGTTTTGCCAACCCAATTTCAGGTACCTATTTTCACTATTGAAATTGGTCTATGCTATGAAAATCGCGTACAAACGTACTTAAATATACTGAGAACTTTCTTTTTTAAAACTCGGCTTAGACACCAAAATCTTTTCCCGAATGTAACGATTTACTTTTCTGAAAACCGTACTAAAATCGGTTTATCAGCCCAAACTAATCGTTGACAAACATCAATCAATTAATAAATAGTATAAAATAAAGCGCGTCTGTTTCTAAGTAAGCTTAAATCTTTAAAATTGTGCAACGATTCATGAGTAAGGTTTTTAAGTGTAATAAGTACGTGCACAAGTTAGTTATAGATTAGGTGGTACGAAGTTCGCCGGGTCGACTAGTATAGGTATAAATACCAAAATCAATATATATAAAACTCTTCCGTTACCGACTGACTGACTGACTGACTGACAGACAACGCAGAGCCGAAACTACTGGGCGTAGCGGGCTGAAATTTTGCATCTAGGTTCCATAAGGAGTGTAGGTGAGCACTTAGAAAGTATTTCCCGAAATTCCCACGGGAACGGGAAAAAACGGGATTTTTGTGTTTATGAGCAATCTGCGCGTGAAAAACCGCAGGGCAGCCTCTAGTATTTACATAAAATACATTATACACATCAAACTGACAACCTCTTTTTTTAACGCGGTTAACTAGTAGAAACACAATATATTTAGTTACCTACCTACTTCATCTTTTTAAATTTAACCCTGTAACCACAAAAAAGTTAGACCTGTCTTAATCGCAAATTTGTATGACGAAATAGTGATTTAAACCTAGTCTAGTGATTTAGACCAGCTTTAACTCTTTTTGTGGTAGAGCCGTAAAAGCTACGCTCTTGTCGGTGGA